>CM052218.1:1051259-1067873 GCA_028454225.1 Lasioglossum leucozonium
CTGACCACTCACTGACCAGAGACTGACCACTGTCTGACCACTCACTGACCAGTGACTGACCACTGCCTGACCACTCACTGACCACTCACTGACCAGTGACTGACCACTGCCTGACCACTCACTGACCAGTGACTGACCACTAACTGACCACTCACTGGCCAGTGACTGACCACTAACTGACCACTCACTGACCAGTGACTGACCACTCGCTGACCACTTACTGACCACTCCCTGACCACTCCCTGACCAGAGACTGACCACTTACTGACCACTCACTGAATAAACTGATCCGCCTATTTTAAAAGTCACAAGAGTCCATAACACCGGAAGAACCAATTTTTGTTCATTCTGCGCAACTCCTATTTCATACGTCCGCATTTCTACGCTGCACCGACGCCAAGCCGGACCATTCCGAGCGTGTAACGGGTGTTCCAGCAGCTTTCATCTCGCTTTTAAATTATTTTTAAAGTATTAGTGTAGTTTTTTTTATTTGAAGATCTACCCTGTATATTAAATAGAGTGGTGTGCGAGTGGTGGAGTAGGAGTTGACATACTTGATGCGCCACCTACCGTCTAGTAACCTGCGCGAAACAGTTATGGACTTTTGTGATTTCTACTGTAGAATTGGTCGGTTGTAAAATCATAGTATTATTAATATATATAGATTGAACAGTATTATCAGAATCTCCTCTCTGGTATTATTGTAGTTTACCGCTAGAGGACACTACCTTCAAGCTCGCGTTACAAATTAACATAAAACTGTAAAATAAAACTGCATTTAACTTTTGTTTTTCAGCCAATTTATATATGCTTAAATGGATACGAACGGAAATATTTAAATATACATATGCATATTGAAGTTCTAACAAAATTGGACATTTTTTTGAATTACAGAAACGACCATGTGAAATGATCACATGCTATGAGAATTTGTTCGAGTAATCCAAGATGGAAGACGGTGACAATAAAGCCGACGTTGAGCTGGATAAAGAGAAAAAGTCCTATGCCGGAATTCCGGAGGCAGAGTTTGTGGTAAGCGTAATATAATAACTGATGATTGTTATTACGTTTTACTATAAAATTATCATTACGATGGAATTCTTATATATTTAAATTTCATTTTGTCATAATGAATGTTTTTATGGAGTGGCAATCCTTATGGCTTCCGATAAATATTTCTTTCAAAAAGAAATACAGGATTAATTTCGATACGCTCAGCATTTTATTTCGTAAAAGATATATTTTAGTTTTTCAATGTTACTCCACAAAATACTTTAACTATACCTTTTTTTGACACTGCGAACCTTATATGGTTACAAAAGAAATAGACACCATGATATTTAAATTCTCTGAACTGAAACTTGCATGCGTCATTTCATATGCAATTTTTTACATCATAGGTCGATATCGACGCTTTTATGGCAAAACCGGAAAATAAATCAGCAGACAAAGTACTGCAGATGTTGGATGAGAATCATAGTAAATATAAATTCATGGAATACAACTTGATTAACAAGAGGAGACGGTTGAAAGCACAGATTCCAGACCTAGAGAGAGCACTGGAAATTAATAAAAAACTACAATTAGAGAAGAACAACAGCAAAGATTTAGAAACGCAGTTTCTTTTGTCGGAACAGGTTTATGCAAAAGCTGTTATTCCACCTACCGACAAAGTATGTTTATGGTTGGGAGCGAATATAATGTTAGAGTACACTCTCAACGACGCACAAGAAATGTTAACAAAGAACATTGAGGCAGCAAAAAGAAATTTGGGCTATGTGGAACACGATTTAGACTTTGTCAGAGATCAATTGACGACGACAGAAGTAAATATGGCTCGCATTCATAATTGGGAAGTGAAGCGCAGGCAAGCAGCCACGAGTAAAGCGACATAAATCTTTTTTTTTTGTTACGAATCCAATTTGCAACAATTGCCTAAAACCTAAAAAGTAATTATTTTAAAATCCAGAGATGTTATGTAAATCCATGTTACGATATTTATAATTTTGTAATGTTATCTTCTTTTTTTTTTTACTATAGGTTACTTACATTGTCAAGAAAAGCGTCTGTAAATGAAAAACTGTCAGAGAATGTCAATGAAATAAAGGACTCGAACAAGTTTAGGTTATAAGCTAGTTACACCAATATTTATGTATATTGTCACAAATACATTTGAATTCTAACTTAACATGTTGTTTCATAGACTTATAATAAAGTCTTTTATAATATCTACACAATATTTCAGCTTAAACTAGTTTTGATACTCACACGATGAAAATATACACGACCGGTATATAATAAAAAAAAAAATGCACAACACTCATAGAAATATCACATAAAACAAAATTTTAGTTAAATCACTCTTTTCTATTTTAACATGTTCTTTTGTACTTCCATTACAAACTATGTCATTTATTTGTAGATGTACATTAAAATTTGCTGTAACCAATTGGCTATACTTTTATGAACGTAAAAATTGAAAATAGATTTATGATTAACGGAATGTGCAAAACAGAACTTAATTTATCTTATTTCCTAAAATATCATCAAAAAGATTACTATTTTTATAGTAAGGCACAAAATTTGTCTAACTTCTTCAAAAAGTTAGCGTCCAGTAGGGACTAGCGTTGAGTTATGCTTTAAAATTGTATAATTTAATTATTCAGCGTCGTCATCCGGTTCATACTTCAATAATTTTGTCTTCAGTTCAATAATCTTAGCTTTCGCATCGTCCAATTCTTTCCTTAATGTATCTATTTCCATGTCGGTTTCTGTGATATTACCAATTCTTTGGCGAACGTATCTATTATTATGGTTAAGGAAATATTTGTTATGTACAAAACATTATTTGTTAATAATGCTATTAGCTGTTATGTCAATAATCATTATATTTTCATATTTTAACAAAAGGATACTCTAACGGATCGTCGGGTTTTTCAGGTTCTTCGTACAAAGATACAAGTATCTTTGTAAGCGAGTCCATAACACCTGCCCTTTCGAGGTACTTTCGAAACTCCTCTTTCTTAGATTCAGCAGGCTAAAACAATTAAACGTACAAACATATTAAACAATTTAATGATATTGAAATTGTTGAAATACACTGTGCATTGGCACATGTAAATCGTGCTTTTAATAATTCTAAGAAAGATTATCATAAGCGATAAAACAATTAATATACATGTGTTATTAAAGAAATTATTTTGACAGCATTTCAAATGAACCTTTACAATTGTTTCGTATATTTAATTCATTGATACAAGTTAAAAATTAGTTACCTTTATGTTAGACATTTTTTATGCCGGATTACAATTAAACAAGTGTTTTATCACAAAATTCTGAAGGTCTTACACCAAAATAGCTTAATGAAATCTTAGTGGCACGTGCTTCTTAAATCATATGATGGTATAAATAACTAACGAAACACGTTCAGAACAAATGCTATATCACATACGCGATTTTCAAAACAATGTATACTCAGAATACACTTTTTTTAGAAAGGAATTATTTGTTTACCATTATTTACCATTTTATGATATGTAAATACGAACTGCTGCGTTTTCTACACTCGGCTTCTTTCGGTGGCAGTTCTTCGCGAACTATCCGTACTATTTAAATGTAAGGTACCTAGTCTCTTTCGATTGACAACAACACGGTCAAAGAAGACTCCCGCCTTGGCTAAAGCCCGACGCCATTTTGAATGTTTACATAATGCAATGGACCTCAAATAATTGGGTGGCGGTTGAGAGTGGGGTGAGGAGGGTAGTACGAATCCGAAAGAATTTTTTTACGGAAATAAAGGGTTACCGAGATATTCGCAAAAAACTAATACTGCATGGGGATCTAACGTATATGCGCACGTCCCTGGCAGCGCATATGTCGGCATGATACGACCGGTTACGCACCGTTCCTGCGCGCACCTCCGGCGGCTGGTTCAAATCTTCACAAGGGTAAAATAGGAATACAGTACTTTACTGTATTAGTAATCGTTTCTTTGCGAATATATGGATAATTAAAAGCTAACTCCCTACATTGGAAAGGAAAAAGTTGTTCAAAATGTCGAAATCTATAACATATTTTCATCAAAATCGGAGAGTAGTGTGTCATGCGCTGCCAGGGACGTGCACATATACGTTAGATCCCCATGCAGTGGCAGTACTAGTTTTTCGCGAATGTCTCGGTAACCCTTCATTTCCGTAAAAAAATTCTTTCGGATTCGTACTACTAAACTTCTGCCCATAAAATGAATGAATGCATTATGTTAATTGGAGAATTATCTTAAATAGGTTATATCTAAGATGGAACAATGATGAACGGAGTATGTATGATATCATTGGCAATCTAAAATGGCGAACCATTGTTTATACTGTATTTTTTTGCGTAAACGTTAACAGAAAGAAAGGTTGACTGTAAATATTTGTAATGAATTTAACATAATGTTTTTTGGAAAAAAAGAAATGTTTATGCAGTTGGTATTGACCAGTGCTATAGGCATTTGTTCGTTTATCGGCGATCACGGTTTAAAGTATGGGAAGTCTGCAGTGTCACGCGCGATATTTGACAATATTACTCATGCAACTGTTGGTGGCCTCACTTGGGCAATTGTATTAAACTTGTCAAAAAAGTCTCTTGCGCAAAACTTTCCGAGTATTGTTTGGTGTTTCTTTTTATCGTCTTTTATCGATGTAGATCATTTTATTGCTGCATGGAGCTGGAATTTAAACGTAAGTATTTAATGTCATTGTCTTTGTTCTTACCATTGCGATGGTAGAAATACTAAAACCCCTAATCTAACTTTGAATTATTTTTTGTAGGATGCAACGCATCTAAAAAAGCGGCCATTTATGCACTGTACAACACTGCCTATTGTAATCTGGTCTCTGCTTAATGTTTATTCCAGTACATTTAATCATCCAAAGTTAAGCTATTATTCTTGGATGATTTTGGCCAGCTTTATAAGTCACCATATACGCGATGCCACACGGAGAGGTTTATGGTTCTGTCCTATAGGTTCTACCGAACCCATTCCTTATTATCTATATTTAAGTATGAGTATGATATTTCCTCACATGTTGCAATGGTTGATGATGTCGCAGCAACACGAGTCCAGGATATACAATAATGTAACGCTAAACGATATAGTGTAAATAGTGTATATATGTATATATATAATTTGTACAAATTTATTAATATAATTCATACATTCATTGTGCGATTCGAATGATGACACATGGCATATTTTTTGTAGAATATTTATACTTTTTGAGACTGTTATTGTCATTATTATTGGCTTCTATTAAGATATTTAAGAAAGATGTTACATCAAGGAGATATTTATTATGTATTTTTATAAAATCTTAAAATATAATAGTACGATACTTCTTAAATGTACCTCTATGCTTGTTTTTACCTGCACGACTCAAAAAAAATGAACGCATATTAGGTTGTGATGTATAAATTGATTTGGTTATCTACGACATCTCCTTTTCATTTACTAAAACAACATAGAATTACAGCAATCTATATTTTTAACGAGTTACAACTAAATGGTTAAAATTTGAATATATTTATACATATTTGCAACCTTACAAATTTATGTTTCAATCATTTTGCAATTACTTTACATTTCTTGAAACACAATCTCTCTTACTATATTTCATTTAATTAAAGTTTGTATTTTTAATTACGGTTCGAATCTGTGTTTGTCATTGAAAATAGTCGGTGAACGAGTAGCTTTGAAACTAAGAAATCATTATTAGTTTATAGAAACAAGACTCCCTGACGATGAAATTGATTTGTCTCTCCATAGCAGAAAAACGCCGTCGCTTCGTGAAAGATTATTCCGAATAAATTAGCGCAACTGAAAGATCAAGAAAAATAATATCCGCTCGACGTAGCCGTTGACTCGGTTAAATTGCACATGTAGAGCTTGCGTAACGAGAAAACACCTCTTACGACCGCTATGTTTACATAGTTGTTTTCATAGACAGGTGTTCGAAATAGATTGTCATTCATGTCTGCCAGTTTATCGTGTTTTCGTGTACGCGACAGGTCGTCGTTTGACTCCGTTACAGGTGAAATAACTTAAACGATACCCACGTAAATTGTGGCGCGCGTGGACCCGATCGGTGAGCGCGGAGGACGCGGATACCCTTGCAAGAAGTCAGCCGCGCACGCACGTGTGTACATATACACCTACCACAGCCTGGAGGGGTTTATCAGCATTCAGCATTGCTTTGCTGGCACTGTTACACACTTTGCTTCGCTCTCGTCTCGGTCTCGTACAGTGCTCATTTAGCTAACCACCTATACCGCTGAAAAACGGTGCAAGTGATCGAGTGCCTCGCTTCAGGAAGAAAGGATCTCGGGACCGGAAGCATCGAGCGTGTTATTATCCACCGATATCTTCCGTGTTTTCGCTCGGCTGATATTCAAATTAATAAACCCGGAAAGCTAACAGACGATAATTTAATTATCGTAGAAATACGTAGAATAGCCGCCGCTCAACGAAAATCACACAAATTAAAATACATCATCGATGGTTGACAGGATACATCGAAGATTTGTCGCTTCGTGTGATTCGTCGAATCGTGTATCAAATACGCTTTCTACATGGAGATATGTCGATTCCGCTGAATACGAGGTCTACAATGCCACGAGATTTTTGCAGATATCAAATCGGCAACGATAACGCGCTGATACCGGTATCTTGATTGCGAGCGTCCAGTCCAGTATTGTCTCCGGAGGGGTTCTATTTCGCTCTTACCTCGCTATATATTTACCATGGTGAGTACACGCGCGGATTCTACTACTTTTTCTGTCGTTCTACGTAAACTCATTCGACGTCGAAATTGTCGACTGACCGTAAATCGTTCGAGCCGATATAAACCAGCATAGTTTCCCTCGGTATATATAGAGTGACTGGAAATTTTCCTAAGAATGAGAACTCGTTTCGTTTATGAACAAATCAGCTGGGGAAAAATCAGTTCGTTCGATATTTCTAAAACACAATCGGCCTTGTTCGTGACACGCTCGTATTAGTCACTTGTTCGTTACATCTCATTTACATAACGAGTCGTTTTATGCATCAACGTTTCTGATTTCCAAAACAACGCAACCGATGTTTTCTTTTTTCTACAGCGGTAAAATTCGGGAATTATGTAAATATACAGATGTATCGACCTTTACATGAATTAATATTATTATTATTATTATTATGTATAACTCCGTTTCGCACGACTTCCAGTTTCGCAGGTAATTAATCAAACTAGTAGTCGACTGTTGCGTGGCGCATCGCGTTTGTATTAGTGCTTTCACAAGGATCGGGGGCTAATCACAGAACCATAATAAAAGCTTGTTTTGTAACACTAATTACGACCGCTCGAGCGGTCGCCCATTCGAGATGCAACTATGCGCCTTCAAGGTTGGACTGGCGCAAGAAGAATCGCAGAAAGCTACGCGATGAAAGCGATTCGCGAGACGCGTAAACAATTCTATGCGACTCGCGTAGGCAATAAAGCGGGAGTGACCGGCCCCCGATTTATTATACGCTCACGGATCCCGATCTCGTTCGATCGCTTTCGAACTCCAATTCGCGAGTGCAACGATGATCCCGCGCGATCTGTCGAGTCCCATTTCCGCCTGTTCGTTTCTCCCTTTTCCGAGTCAACGCATCGCGTGTCCACGTTAAATGCGGGTTGCGACATGCCGGTTCGAGGAAGTGCAAAACAACGATGCGTGACGAAGATCTTTCACATTCTTGCATTCTCATTTCATACTGACCGCATTAACGTCTATTATTCAAGAGGTGTCCGAGTTTTGACATATTCGGAATTCTTCGGACGATGGTTATACGCGGTTTGCGGGGAACTGCGGCGATCGAAATTTCCATAGGTCCACTAAAAAGAGACTATGCGCGATCACTTCTTCGATTACAATTGATTTCTTGATTGTTGCGTATAGCTTCGATTGTTACGGTGACGTTTGATATTTTATTTTACCATAGTTCCTGCCGATATATTCAAAGGAACAGTGCGAGTACTGTGTAAATATAAAAATATACTTACTAGATTTAGTTTTATTTTTATACATAGCTTACAGGGTGGCATCTTGATAAGTATGGAACTATAGAGATTTCGACCACTGTACAGTAAATTCTGACGAATCGTGTCACCGAGCAGCCGTTCGTTCAAGGACGAACGCGCGAAAGAATTGGATCGGCGGAAGAAGACGCGTAACCTATTTATAAAAGATTTTCGACGTGTGTTTTCTGAAAACATTATCGGATATCAGAAACAGTCGGATAGCGCAGCGTTAATCGACAACTGTACTGTACACGGTAGAACGAATTCTCTCGATACGAAAATTAATAACAGAACGATGCGGTCGCGATGAAATAACTGATCGTTAGCGTCGCCGTTAAAAGCCATTTGTCGAACATTCCAGGAAGTCAACGAGTTGTTGCTGTACTTCGCTGTAGCGTGCGCAGTGATCGCAGGTGCTCTATTACTGCTATTCATTTTGGTGATCATAATTTTTGTGAAACTGAATCGACTAGCAGTTGACGGGTGAGTACTCGCTTCTCGAAATATTTTCGACACAGTTTTGTTTTATTTATTTTCTGCACGCAAAACTCCACCCTGGTTCCCGTAGCCCAGTGTGAACTCATTTCGTGAATACTACAATAATAATCCCATTGAGCTTCGCTTCGAAATATTTATGTACCACGCGGAAGGCTTGGCTTCTTTAAAAACACTTCGTTACGAAGTGTATGTACTCTTTTCGTTTTTTCTTGTAAAACGTCCGACTAAAATTCTCATTGAATATTGTACGTGTTAGTTGCATAGCCGACGTTTCGTTTTGTTGGGACGAGCCACGTTCTCGACGATGTAGGCCGAAAATCGGGATATGTCACGTAAGATTCTCACTTACACGATTGATTGTCAGATTCACGGCTTCTCCGTATAGGTACGGAATAGAAAGCATTTAGTAATTCGTGACTCACTGAGCGCAGCTACGTTGATATCGTATCTTTAGTGCGACGCGACATGATTGTTTAGCTTATCTCGTTAGAAGAATGTGAGATGGGTACAGACGATCGCACGCGACCGCATTTACTTTTTCGTAATGATCGTAGAAAGATTGCTTCAACCCGTTGCAGTGTAATTCGTTTAATTAGGAAAAAAAAGGAATCGTACGAACCGAAAATAAATAACGTTTTAAACAGACTAAAATATCATTTTTAACGAGTTTATGTAAATGTAGACTAAATCTAAGGAATTTTGTCAGATTTTTTTTTACGAGAACTGCAAAGGGTTAGATTAAATTTTGTGAAAACGATTTCAAGCTAAATGTTCGATACAGAGTTAACTATTATATTGGGTTGTAAATATAAATACGTTTTTGAACGATCTAGGTATGACTAACTGCGATTAAAAAGAAATCATCCGTAATCTGGATTTTTACGATGAACATAATTTTGTACTTTATTAAGAGATATAAAGAGAGATACCGAATACAATCGAACGTATTTATATGTTACGAGCCAATGTAATGTATTTTCATTTGCGCAAGACTGTTTTATTAAATTGTTTGATTTTTTTAGATCGAATCAGTTAAATAGACAAACGAATATGATGGCAGACTTTTGTTACACGAATCCGACGATTGTGCCAGGCGAACTGCTATCTCGTCGTGGTTTCTCGATGTATAGCGGTGCGGAAAATTTTAACGACGACTACGGTATAAAGAGCAAAGAACATTACGGCACTTATCACGAGGCGAGATCGAAATTTTGAGAGGAAAGTGTAAGTGTAAACGCGCGTTTCGCCTAACATCGATCGACTATTAATTAATTGGTTAGAGTAGTCGGTTATACTCTGCGTTGATCCGTAAAGGATAAGACTCGCATAAATCTAATCGTAACATCATTTGCCATACAATTTATTTATCTATACATATATATAATTATTTAAAACTTCGTTGTCATTTTGGTTAGTTTAGCGAACTCATTCAAGACACCACGGCAATTACGTTAATCTAATAATAATAATTAAAAAAAAATATTATTTTATAACTAATTACATCTACATTATATCCACTGAGTGGAAGAATGAAATTTTTTCGATTAGTTTATTCGATCATCGGCAGATGTCGCCACGTATATTAGTCCGTTGAATAGAAAGCTGAGAGCTGTTCTCGTAGCTGGAGACATCGAAGAATTATAAAGATAAAAATCAATCGACTAGATTGTAATAAATGTCGTTCGGTACTTGTTATAATTTTTTCAGTTGTTCTTTTTACACTGTACAGTGATCGAATCCCAAACCAGCGTGCCTAATATGAGATCAGTCTTGTTTGTAATTTACAAATTATTTGTAGTAAATATAAACATGTTAAATATTTATCTCTTTTATTATTATTTTTACCGAGAAAAACTCCCGTACAAGCTCTTTCGAGTTAATTTCTACCATTTATGTTTACGATGCTCGGAAGACATGACACGTTTCTAAACAATTCTTCCCGTATATAATAACATCGATAACGCAACAATATTCACGTAAACCCACAAGGGACATTTTTTTGAAAACTTTTTACGTAACTACATTCCTTGATCGAAACACATACTTAAAAATATATTTACAGTGAATTTATTTAATAATTTGCTTCTTTAAACATACATAAAATATAAATGTGGATGAACACATTTCTTTTATTCCTATAAAATAATGTAGTCACTTTTAGTGTTCTGCAGAGTATAGTTAGTGTCAGCTACTTTGACGTTTTTCAAATATTGATTAAACAATTTAAAAATAATAAAGAAGCACGCACAAATTAAAACAAAAAGGTCCTAGGCCCTCCAGCTCTCGAGATATTATTTCCATCCCCTAGATATGGATCATTGCAGATAAAAAAAATACACCATTAAAAATTGCTAATTAAAAGTTCCCATTATTCTAAATATTGTTTACATTATTAAATATGTTGTTATCTAATCAACTGCTAAACCTTTAAGTATTATATGAGGTATTATATCAATTTAATATCCATAAAGTAAAAAATAAATCACATACAATGAAATTATTCTAGGTCGGTAGAAACGTTCAATAAAAAACTGCCGGGATGCAAACGGTTAATTAAAATCAGCGTGTTACGCTTAGATAATGTCCGTTGTCAGTGTTATTCTACACGGTTCGCGATTGTTACCGTCAAGTGGATCAGCCTGACTCTTCTTCGCGGGAGCCGCAGTGCGCTATCGTTTACTTAATTCCCCGACGTCGTGTGTGTTCCAGTAACTGCTCCCTCTCTATCCGGTGTCGTCTTCGGAAATGTAACACCTCCATTGGTCCCCATAGTTCTCAAATTCAGGCTCCCAGCGTGTCGCGAGTAGAAAAGAATCGTCTAATAAAAAATCATCCGTTGAAGGAGACCCAAGTATCTGCGCGTATAGAGCATGAAAATGCCGTGAAATCGTGGGGGGAAGAACGAAAGCTAGATAAGGTAGTAGGGTTGCGTGCTCGTCAGGTGGGACAGCGGAGGGTGCATCGAGCTACTAATTGTCAGGATGAGCGCGCACATGGAGAATCGCACGAGGAAAATCTGTGCGGTGGTGGTCGCTCGCACTCGTAGGTACTTGCCGGTCGGTTTTAGAGCGGAAGCGGAGCACCTTCCGGCCGGTACACGCGACGTCTTCGGGGTGGGTGGCGATGAGGACGGAGGTAGGGATACGGACGATGTTACGGGGAGTAGGCAATAGCACGGGGATAGGCCGTAATTGGTATAAAATCATCGAGCAAACACATCGGACAAGACAGCCCGAGGGTTGTGGGCGGCGTTACGTGCCGTTGCCCTGGTTACCGTGGGGCGACTCTGCTAAAGCACCCCTTCGCCTTGATTGCGCACAGGCCCATCCCCCGTACGTATGTATGTACCATATGCGTGTGTGTGTATATATAGGCAGATTCCGTTGTGTTCCCCGCGTTATTCCGTACACCTACACTACGCGAAAGCGCCACCTGGCCTCTACATGCCAAATTTACAATACGCTCGCACCGCCCCGTTTTTTTTCCCGTGCGTTCGCGCGCGTGTGTGTTGCGAATATAATCGTGTGTGCGTGAAACTATCCGTAACCGGTAGCGTACCATCGCCACCGAGATCCTTCGGTCATCGTATTTCGGAAAATATCTCGCGCTTCCGCTCCCGGGGAAACATTCGAGATACATAAGTATACATAGTTCCACGCGCGACTTTATCGGGAATTTATTCCATCTATAGCGGTCCTTGGGGAATCTGGGTTACCCGTTTGTCGTGTTCAAGTACGATAAGACGTTTCATTCTCTGACGACTAGTATGTATATTTCTTTTTCTACCGTTGTTCCGTTCAAATCGAAATTATACGCGGCGATTATGAACAAAGTTAGTTTATTTCTTCGAGATATTTTGACTTTCTGATTACATGAAAAAAATATTTTATCGTGATAATATTTATACGTACTATACAGGGTGAGTCACCTATACAGATGAGTAACGTTTACACCTCAAATATCTTTGTTCTTTTCGTTTTTTAGGACGAATGTCCGAGGGACAATGGTCCAGTGAGGCTCACACGATGTTATAAAAATATTTATTTTTGTTATTTTTTTTTTTAAATTGGATCACCTCTTTTTAAATACCTAGGATGACAGTTCCTTTCATTAGGGATTCAGTGACTATAATTACTCAAGATCATTCAAGATCGCAAAGTGTTGAAAAAGGTGTGAAAGCAGAAAAAAAAGCAGAACAAATATTTTTATGGCATCGTACGAGCCCCATTGAACCATTTGACTTTGTCCTTAAGACGTTTGAAGTATCTTTAAAAACAACAAAAATATTTGGTTAGGTGACTCGCCCTGTATAATTTTTCAATTAGTCGATCGACCTTCGTAACGAGCAAAAAGATGAATTTGTTTGGAATTTCAACTCGCACCACTTTCACGAGGTACATAAATCTTACAGTAGGACCTCTGCAAGTTAAATTTCAAGGGAAAAATTTCAATCTGTGAATTAGAGGGATTTTCCCTTATCAAAGCTTACAAGTGAGGAAGGGGAGAGCAAAAAATAATTTGCAGTAGTTTCCAGTAATTTTTGCTCGGGAATATTTGCAGGAATAATTGTCGTCCAGTCAACTACTTATTAGTTAGTACATCTCAAGGTCTAATTGTAAGTAATTAATAATTCCAGTAAAAAGACCCCAGTCGCATCGCAGTTGTGAATTTTGCTGTCGCAAAAATTATACCGCGTGAGCAGCTCTCAGTCAAAGAAACGATCTATTTGACGTTCATTATAGCCTAATGATTTTTGGAGAATCATGGATTCTGGTGTTCGTAAGGAAAATTCCGTAATGGTGTCTTTTGTTTATTAAATGGATGTGGTAATTTCAGTTGATGGTAAGGGATAATTAACTATCAAATTTGCTGGTAATATTTCAAAATTTTTAATGGAAATCCGTTGAGACTGCAAAAGTGCATAAAATGAAAAATTATTTAATAAATTCGTTTTTTCATATCCTTCGCAAGGATCGTAAACATTGTGTTTATTGTTTACGAGTAAAACAATCCGAGGCAATAAGAACTAAAGCTGAAATATTTTTCTAAATTTTTCTAGCAAAGGCAAACTATTTATGTTATACGAAGTTTGGAAATGGTAGATACGAAAGAGAAAAGTTGTTCAAGCCTCCCCCTGATAATATTCGCATGTCCCCCTACGTGGATACGATTAAGTGTTTTGATTGCGCACGCAACTTGTCGAGTGTTTAGCTTAACCACACCCTGCGGATCCGCGTTTATGTTCCTAATCGTCCAGGATTACAGATAGTTTCGCACTGCTTCTCATAAACCACGGCACGGGACATATGTTGTTCTTTCAGCATTCAAGCGTGCCATAGAATGTTGATCTTCCGTTCTTGCCACGAAATATAATAAGATTCGTTGCACGTGTCGTTGATACACTTTAATCTTTTCAATCTTCGAAAAAGTTCTTAAAATAATCTTCAAAAAATCTCTTCTTCATAAACAATGAGAATTGTTTTGAAAGAAAATCGAAAGCATTTTAAAAATAATTTTGCGCATCTTCGCTATTTTTTGAAAATATGAAGAATGGACGAAAGATTTTCAGTATAAAGAATACTACAATATGACAATAACAGTTTCTTTGTAGGTGAAAAAGTTTCGAAGATTTCAAGGTCACCTTCGTTTTTTAAAGTAGAAACATATATTTTTCTATACGCTATTCGATGCAACTCGTCATTCTCTATAAAAAGTATTAACCTGTGTATGTCGAAAAATTATTAATTTAAGAGATATTTCAACTTTAACTTTGTTGAAGTCTGTAGATCTCCTTCACCGAGATTTTCGTGTTTATTAATCACAGGAACCGGCAAAAGTTGGCCAGTAATTGTACGATAACGAACCTGAATAACAGAAACCAGCAAAATGATTTTCATTTCATAAAAAGACGAGCAACTTTTATCCTAGCGAAATTGTACATTTTTTTCGGATGTACCTTCGTGTCCTCTTTAAAAGAGTATTGGGGTCCTAGAGGTTATTAATTGTCTGCCGACTCCCATAGGAGTCCGAAAACTGTGCAACGTCTCGATGTGACGTGAACGTTGCCGAACGCCGTCGGCAAACGGTGGATCCCGGGACGAATGATCGCACAATTTCACAGAATCGTGGCTGCGTCGCATTCACCAGATGAAGAATTTAACGAGGCGCACGCGGCTCGCCCTCCTCCGGTGCGATCGCCGTTCCAGTCACACACGCCCGATAATAGCAGCCCCCGTGAACGTTCAACACCCTTAGTCACTGTTCTCGTTACATCAACATCATCTACGATGTAAATTTATAGATCTGTCTTCGTCCAAAGCGTAGTCTCTAATTGTTCGCCTCGTTGTTGTTGCAAAAGTATTGATGCGATTTTCGGTTTATCTTTAATTACCTCTATTACAAAAATATTCCAATCAGTCGATTAAGTTAGCAAACCTGCTTCGAGTTGACCAACGTTTGTAATCGTACTTTGCGAGCAAAATGCGGTCATTTTGGTGCCAGGATCATGGAGCAGAATTTGGTCTACTTATAATTTATAAATTATTAACACTAAAACTTAGCACTGCCGGCCATATGACCGGTTTCATATTTTTTAGTTTACAACTATTAAAATTGCACAACCACTTCTATGGAAAATGTTTTAATAAATTTCTTTATTTTAGCACATACTATAATAAAAATTGTGCACGATCCAAGTAAGTACAGTCTTGTTATTTTTGTAAGGTCAAAACATTTTAATCGATTTTAGTGCTTGGCAGGTTGGTAGCCACGTAGTTTTACGTTTTTGCTAGACATATAAATAAATAACTTTGTAAAATTTTATCAAAAATAGCGTTGATTTAATAAAACTGCGACGCTTTAAAGCCGTACATACCATACATGTTTATTTAATTCTCTTAAAAATTCCCGGAAACCGAGAAAGACAGAGAAAAACAACCCGTCTGTTAAGTGTTGAAAGAAACGATAAAATACATTGGAAGAAAAATCGAATTTCACGAAATTCCAATCGATATAATCATTAGTCATTAGTACGATTAAAGTGCGCCAATACAGTAGTATAATAGAGCAGTAAAATCGTGAGAAGCCAAGCCGCACGGCACAGATCATTGGTTAACCGGTGACAAAGGCATAGTAGAGGATCATGTCCCAGTATCCGGTCCCAGCGCCCCTTCGACGAAACAGAAGAAAACAACGATCCTGTTTTTCTGCAGCGTCCTCCCCAATTGTCACTGGTCCGTCGCGAACAATAAATTAATTGTGCCTTGTACGATTCCTCGGTTAGCTTTCGGTGGTCGCGTGCTTGCCTGCATGGGGTCGTTCATGAACTGAGCCACGTGCCTTTTTATAATCGCCGTCAGCCTAGCTGTGCCATTAAAGTGAAATCTGAAAAGACAGGTTTTGCCGGTCGTGTCTTGTTTCCTGCGAGCACGGAACCGGTTTTACAATTGAAATTTCAACCGATAGTCCATCAAAAAAGTTTTTTTAATTTCTGCAATTTCGAATGTCTTTTCATTCTTCGTTACGACGTCTTCGTTGATCGTGTTCGTTACGCACGAGAACTGTGCACATTTCAATGCATTCTGCTCACAGTGATTCGTTTTCTAGATTTTTTTTATAGACAATCGTTTTTTTAAACATTTCCGTCGAATTGTTTGCTCATGTTTCTCCATCATTTCTGCGGACAAATAAATCTACTGATAAGAGAAAATATGTACCATTTATTCATTAAATAAGCAGAAATCCGTATCTATGTAAGAAATTAATACATACTTGTATTTCCATTGGTCCATTTTTTAATAAGACATCTAGAATGTGTAAAAATTACACTCGAATAAAGTTTTTATGAAAAGTCATGTCTTGCATCGAATTTATTCCTTAAAAATATGTGGAGGCCGAGATCGTTGAAGGCATTTCCAACGGCCTAGCCTTCACACGGCGGAAAGAGAAAAAGACTGGTTGTTAAATTATAAAAGAAATCGCAACGGCGAGACGGGGCTTTTTACCCGAGTGAGAGCTAAGCGTTAGAGAGAGAGAG
>CM052218.1:1067973-1535534 GCA_028454225.1 Lasioglossum leucozonium
AAAAAAAGAGAATTAATTTTCCAATTGTACAAGACTTCGATAAATATTTGCATGAAATTTGATTTATTTCGCATAGGAATGGCAGAACGGGTCTCTCAGGATAGAGTTTTCACTTTCCGCAAGCCCATGTGTTTTGGCTTAATCTCCGGTAAACGCGGCAAAGAGGAAATACAGCATAGTCCGGTAGCGTTATTTGCGTTTAGCTGGTACCTGCGGGGGACAAATTAGAGGTAACTGGGGAATCCCCGCAATGAAAAGAAAATCCTACCACCTGTGGAGGGGCGACGGTTGAATGGTCCACAAGCAGGTACTCAAGGTGCCAACATGAATGGTCCATTGAAGACCTGTTCGTTGTAAAATTGCTTGGAATGATTTCTGACATGCACTTGGCGGATGAGTCAATGAAGGACACGTCAACACCGTTGTATACTACGGAAATCAATCATTTCGGTGCAAATAATTGTAATATGTTTCGGTAAATATTATATTTATTAAAAACAATAAGAGATTTAATAAGTCTCTTTTAAAAAGACAAATAATAGTAATTGAGCATCGAGAAAAACGAATCTGATCAACTTGACCAAATTGATGTAGCGTCAACTTCATTTCAATTTTATAGTCCGCGAAATTGCATAATGAACGTCGAAATTAAAAAGTTAATATAATTATAAGTTGATCAGTTTTTTTTAGATAATAATTCTAATTTCTCGGATAATAA
Organism: Lasioglossum leucozonium; assembly: GCA_028454225.1. Classification (NCBI taxonomy): domain Eukaryota; kingdom Metazoa; phylum Arthropoda; class Insecta; order Hymenoptera; family Halictidae; genus Lasioglossum; species Lasioglossum leucozonium. The sequence continues at coordinate 1,068,692 of CM052218.1, forward strand.
TAATAATTATTAGTTGATCAGATTTCTCAGATAACGTCGTGGCGTGTCCAATTGGAACAGTTGCGAGCAAACGTATGCGAACAACAACAGAGTGTCTTGCAGAAACAAAAATGTTCCGTTCGTTTGAAGAGTTCGAAGGGTTGATTCAACGAAATCGAGGTTTATTAAACTGGTTTATTGCAAACACGTCTCTTGCAATTGTAATTCCAATCAACAACTTTCGTTCGGGGGGACAAACGTTTTTTTACTTGTCTAAAGAGGATGTTCAATGAACGAATGGCAATGAGCTGAATTGTCAGAGGAAAATATGACTATATTCTCTCGCATAGGTATGCAGCGCGCGCAATACTTGTACAATATTTACAAACGCTTACAATTCGAATTGTCGTGGAATGGCGGGCGGCAACAACGAGGTTCTCCGCCGTATGAATTGTGTCTCGCTTAATTTACATATCGATATAAATAATAAGAATAAGATTACGGTGTATACACGCGTTTCTTTTTTGTTTTTTTTACAAGCGGTTTACATCCTCGAACGGATATGTGCCGAGAAACATTTCGAGGGTTCGCTCCGATATTTATAGTAAAATACTTTTCGATGATTCAAGTGCACTGGAGACCTCCAGGATACCGTGTTATTATATACAAAGAACAGTAAGTACATTTCTTTATCTCCCCGGTCCTCGCGTGCGTCAAACAAACGCGAATAAAAATATAACAGCGTATTACATTTTTCGTAACATTATTTTTTCTTTCGTTTGTTCGTTCGTTCGTTTCTGTTCGAATAAGAAGGGCGTGTTTCTTTGGTCGGTTGGTACAAGCACCGGTCAGTCTTCGGATCCTATGTTTAGAAATATCAAATATGTACATATGTCCTTAGGTGTTACGACAACTACGTAATTTACAGGCCAACGATTATGTACATACATCGCGCTACGCTGCCATCTTGAAAACAATCCGACGTTACTTTCCAATTCTTTTATTTTTTCTTCTTCTTCTTCGCTTTATTTACAGAAACAACGCCTGTAAACTCACCGACGAACATCCGTTCGCGCTCGTACCTTGTAGAACATTATTCGCGTCTCAAGTCACTCGAACCTTTGCGAACGTGTCTGCCAGTCCGCCACGAGTACGAGAATTTCAGCCGATCACGTCCAGCGTGAACTCCAGCGTAAATTCGTTTCGTTGAACTGGAACTCGGACCTCGAAACAGAGTCGTGTCCCCACGCTACGACGCTGTTCCCCCACGCCACGGCCCGGTCGCGCGACGCCGCAATGTCACGTGACTAACCGGCGGAGAGAGGGTAATCCCCTCGAGTCAATTCCATCGTCTGGCGACTCTGAAGAAAGAACGTCTGTAAAATCGCTTAGCCAAGTACACACGCTCTATTAAATGAACAAACGCAATAATTCATACCGATGAAAAGAGAAATTTTCGATCACATATACGGATCAAAGGAGTCTACCTAGGACTCAACTAGCAACAATTCTCACGGCGCGGCGACGCGTCTAGTAAATATCGTCGGTAATAAAATAGTCGGATTAGAAACAACAAACTCAAATCGCGTTGACGATATTCAAGGATATGTAAAAATTGAAACGCGGCTATAATTTCTATAGACAGGGAACTGAATCTTCCGCCGTAGAAACATATATTATGCGAGTTACTTCGGTACGCTCGGAACGAAAATGTACCTTGATATGTGAATAAAAGTATACGCAACACAGATCTAAGGGCGACAGATCGGACAACAAAGAGATGATCAGTCACGCTTTTCGTTTCTTCGGAAAACCTCGGGCGATGCGTTTTATTAAGTCTATCGGTCGTACTAACAACCGTTGCCTTGTTGTTAGAAATGCCCACTCGTAAACGCGGTGAGCGGCAGTGGATTATTCCTTGACTTGACAAACTCGACGGTTGAATAACGATTTTCAATCGTCGACACGCCCCTAGAAGTCAGTATCGCGAGATCAGACCGGAGTCTGAACACGATCGACGCACTTTCTCTCATTCCACCCTCATCCCCCTACACAGATGATTGTACGGAGTCACGTAAGCTACGGGGGGCACTGGCGTGTACGTCCTCAAACCAGCACTCACCTGGTGAACCTGTCCACCGTCTTGAGCGTCGATCACAGCACCGTATTGCTGGGACTCTACACCGAGGTCCGGGCAATCGTTCACGCTCAAACGACTGTCCAAATTGTTCCGACGATTACTATTGTGTCCGTCTCGGATTTGTTGCGAATCAACGATCACGCTGGTGTACCCAGCCGGCGACGGTTCCAGGTGATGGTGGGAGTGCTTCACGGGATTGTTGTTCGTGCTGTGGTGGTCGGATTGCGGCAGGTACGGTGCCTCGTGATGCTGAAGACTCCCAGCGGTCGCGGGGTTGTAATTGTCGTCGTTGTTGAAGCCGCAGTTAGGGTACATGATCACGCCTTCGTTCTGGTTGGAGGACGCTGCGTCGGGCATATGATGCATAGGATGACGCCGATAAGGATGGTAGCGGGCCGGCAGAGATTGAAGACTCAGAGGACTCGGCAAATGATTGTCTATGGCGTCGGTGCTGCCGCAAGAACTCGAGGAGGTCGAGTATGGTCTCTTCTGCTGGTTACTTTGGGGACTGTGCTGCTGTTGCTGCTGCAGGCTGGTCAACGATGTCGCGTGGTGCAGAAGGTGCGGCGCGTGTTGACGGTCCTGTTGAGCATTCTGCGGACTGTGCTGCTGCAAATTCGTTAAGGAATTGGCGTGGTGCAGCAGATGCGGATGCTGCGTTTCTTGCTGCTGTTGAACCGACGCAAGGGGATCTTGATGCATGTCTAGCAGAAACAGTCATATTTTAGGTTTCTTCTTTCACGTGAAAAATAAAAACGCGCTTGCTACTATGCAAATTCATACGCGAGGGAAACGTAACGTGCTATTTTTAGTTAATTACTATTTGGTACTCTTGGATCTAACTGTGAGAAAACATTTTACCGGACAATAAATAAAATTATAAAGATGCTTTCGTGGTAAATGAAGGGAATTATATGGGGGATTTTTAAGACTAAATTCCGCAGTTAAGAGGTTGAAGAAGACCCAATGTAAAATCTTGTCAAGTCCCTGAAGGACACAAAACTGCTGACAAGAATAGTATAAAAGTAGTGCGCTCATGATAAAATTGTGCAATTTAAAACAGGAAAAATTAAAAAAATTTAGGTACGTCAACTCTGTCGAATAATTAAACGAAGAAAGACCCTTCTATCTAACTCTTGCAATTTATACAAAAAATTGTTATTTTGCATAAAGATGCGACTTAAAAATTGAAAAGAAAAGAAAAATAAGTTGAAAATCTAGCTGTCGCAAGGCATTTCGAAACTGAATGACGGAAAGGAGAAGTTCTCTTACCTCCGTATTGGTAGAACAAGTCGCAATTATAGTAGGAGCCATCTTGGTGAGCGTTGCCGTTCACGCTGTGCGCCGCGTAAGGTGACGACAAGTAATGACTGTGATTGGTCGAACCGATGTACTCCGAGTTCGAATAAGTAGTCACGTCCGTGTAATGATTATCGGGTGACTCCTTCGTCCTGTTCGGGAACGCGGGCGGGCTGAGGTTTTGCTTGTCGAGATTGTTCGCGGCACCGCAGGGCGTCGATGTGTCTAGAGCGGCGCTAGGCGGATTGCCGGGGCTGGAGCAAGAGCATATCTGCTCCAAACTCAACGCCAAATCTTTGCACTCCCGCTCCGTTAACACATTGTTCACCGAGACGATGCAGTGAGGCCTCGAGCTTCTGGAATTGTGGACCACCGTGAAGCACGACTGCATCCACACCCATCCTCCCGATTTCGTTAGGAACCTGTAGTATTTCGTTGTCACCTGGCCCTTATTCAACACTGTGAACAGTCGAAACGCGCAACGACGCATCAGTACTATTGGGATCGATAGATCGTGCAGAGTTAGTTGCATCAGCATTTCGGACAATGGAGGGTGTCTCAGCTAAAGGAGGCTAAATATCTCCTTTCTTTTTAATGGCACAAAAAGTATTTATGGCGTAATTTGAATGGTGTCGAACGAGGAATATCATAGAAGAACAATTCTTTTTTGTCCGGTTATGTTTTCATAGTTTTTTCAAGGCCATCGTTATTTTTTATCGGGAAAACTTATTTTTCTTTTTATTCCATCTTGTAGCGGTTGAAACAATTCATTTAAATGGAAGATGGAGTAAAAAGAAAATTGGACGTTATCGATAATACCAAGTGGAAATAGGTGGTGCTGCAGTTCCACAGTGCTTATACGCGAGCCGCCAATATTATTGGGTCGTCAAGGATGAAAGTAGAAATTAAATTAAATTTAACTAAATATCTACAAACTTCATCTTCGACGACCTAATATAACGGAAATATGAAACGATTAATCATTGTTTCATTAGAGGTTGCTGGTAGTCGACACTTGGTCGCCGGGGAAAGGACAATAACAACACAGCGCGGAACAGGTAGCTCCGCGATCTCGCGAGAGTCAAGCAGATATTTAAAATTAAAAGCAATTTAGACCTGGATTTAGATTTCAGCATAGATTAGAAGGCAGAGCGCGAGAGCTACGATAGGGTGAAAGAAAATTTTTGGGCGTAACGTCGATCGTACAATCCGCAGGCGCAGACATTAGTGGCATTATGTCAGGGCTCCCTTCGAGTTGTGCTCGTGAAACTGCGAGTCTGTTCAAACAGTGATAGCAGTAACAGCCTCCTCTCCTCTCCTCCCTCCCTCCCTCTCTCTCTCTCTCTCTCTCTCTCTCTCGCCCTCTTCTACCGCCCCTTTCATCCCTCTTCCGTTCTAACCACCCCCTCCATACCGACGTTCATACACGTGCGCACGTATACATGGGTGCAGTCTCTCTTTTACTCTCTGCCCGTAGCGGCATTGTTCAATCAATAATGTACACCCTGTATGTACTACGTATGCACATACTTAGAGGTTAACGTGTTGGCGCGCGCCAGCACGGGCACGGGCACGAGCGCGATGAACGCTGTGTGCTCGACACAACGGAGGAAAAAGAGGAGAAAAAGGGAAATGCTGTGGCGGCGCTGGGTTCTCCTCAAAACTCGGCTACCGTGGATGGCAGAAAGGAAAGATCAAAGGATATTTCGCCAGCGAGGGCGTCGCCGAGTTTAAGCAGCGTCAGCTGCTTCTGGCCTTGCGAGAGCCTCTTCTTCGAGCACTCGGATACCACGTCGACGCCTCCGAGACCGCTCTCTCGGACGCCGCGCCACGCCACGGGGAAAATAGGGCCTATTTCCGGCCGACACCTCTACCCACCGCTCTCTGTCCTTCAGATTTTTTCGAACGCGAAATTTCACCGCGCGACGCGACGTTCCCGAGATATGGAGCGTGTTCTAACATCGACGTCTCTCAAGGCAACAGACTCGTTTCCAGAATTGCAAGGTTCCGGGATGCGCGCTCTCATCTCTTGATAAAACGAAGATCGGGGTTTAACCTAAAATGCTAGATAAAAGATCGATCTAAATCGCCCTAGAAAGTCCTATTTTTTCGTCCACTAGGCGTAGTTTGCAGTATTATATTGTATGCTTGCGAATAATGCAAATTACGCTGCCGAGTAATGCAAACTCCGCCCCGTAAACGAAAAAATTGGTCTTTCGAGGGCGATCGCGGCCTAGATCGATCTTTTATTTAACGTTTTTTTACCGAAAACCTCCATTTTTCTATTATCCAGAAATGAGAACGTGCACCCCTTTCAATCCTGGAAAAATGAGTCCACTCCCTTAACCCATTTGCATCATCAGCAATTTTCCTGGCCACATTTTGTTGGTCACTATCGTTATTCGTTAGCTAAAAAATAGAAATGTAAAGATAAAGACCGAAATGTGGGGGCCGAAAATGTGTGGTTCCGCCACTGGGTTTTAGACACGTCGTCAAAAAGGTCGTTAAAAACGCAATTATCGCTGCAGAGGTAACACAAAAAGAATAAGCGAATTGGAATGATCACTTGTGAATCGGTACTTACATACTACATGATTGCACTTCATTTCCCGTGCGTCGCACGCGTGCACATACTGGTACAGGTTCTTTTCGATCAGATCCGCCGGGTTGTATCCGGTAAGCCGCGCTAGCCTGCAACAATTCGCGGGGAAAAGAGAAAAAAAATAAAATATACGGTCAGCTACAATATTTTCCACGCGAGGCGGAGAACGGAACAGTCTCTTGCTCAGTTTTACTCGTATTTACAGGAGCTCCGTGCAATTCGGAGTTTACATAACCGTCATCGATGAAATCGATTTCCCGGGCGCGTATAAAATTTCATCCCGCGTTCCGTCGCGCGGCCCTCGTATTTATACGCCATGTGTTCATTTCCCAAGCGTGTACACGCACCACGAGCGTATACATGATATAACCCTGTCCATGGTGGATATTTATTTGACGCGGATGGAACAAAAAAAAGAGGCAGAAAGGAAAAAATAGGAGTGGAGGAGGACGAGGAGGTGGTGGAGGAAAGAACGTCCACGAGGTCCGCGGTAACACGAAACTGATTTTAATGGTCGGCGACCCGGGACCCTTCTCCCTCCGGCGTCGAAATATCGACGACGCAATTCAACACCGCATCGTAATTACACCGGCAGAAATAATCTAGCCCGTTTTATCGTTTCCATCGATGTCGACTTTCTCTCTCTCTCTCTCTCTCTCTCTCTCTCTCTCCTTCTTTATCTAAATCAACGACGAATGTGACTCATCGAAGTCTCCGCGAGATAGACAATTACTCGTCAAAAGTACCTACACGTCACCGTTAAGTTGTACTGTACAATAAATTATTTTACATATTCGTTTCGTATTTATTTAACGTTCACTCTGCGTACAGGGGTGTGTACCCCAAACCGATAAAAACATACATGAGACATTTTTAAAATTCTTTTAGGGATGCCATCAATGACATACTTCGCAAAACATTGAAATTGATACGTTTATCATTTATATATATTACATTCACCCAACATAAATGTTTAATTTTCAAGTTAAAATAGCTTCGAGTGCAAAGTATTCGATATCGACTGAGAGTTTGGTTCCCTAAAGCAGGATACCTCCTTAATTTGTTTCTCCTTTCAATAAATATTCAGTGAATTTCTTACTTGTCGTCGACAAATATCAGCTTCAGGTCCAACGATGCTCGAAACATGAACATGTTATGGTACAATTTCACTTCCGTCACCGAATGCGTCGGTAGGGACTGCCCCACCGCCACCAACACAATGGTTTGGATCCGTTTCTCCGTGTCCGGTCCTTCTATCTTACATTTTAGATAGCCTGAGCAGTGTATCACCTGTAACAAAGACGAGCACATCCAGCTGATTCAACCTTATTTGTTTATTCTTCGTTACAATCACTTAAGCGTTGTTTTTGCGTGTGCGGACGTTTCCGTGCGTGACTCTTAACCTTTCCGGAGATATGTCTGTGGTTGTGAGGGAAAACGCCGCGTGAAGGTTGAAAGTATTGATCGCTAATTCTTTTTATAAAACATCCGTCAAGTTGCATTATTTTTTTGAGCCTTCTGAATTTGTTTTCGCGACTTTTTTTCTGGGTAAATACGTAAATCCTAAACCCTAGAGTTCGATTAATGCGTAAATTAAAGGTAGCAAAAATGTTTCAGTAAAAAATGAAACGTGAAACGATACGAACCGAAATCCTCAGAATTTGGATTTACATCACTACGACACTCGGACCGGCAATCGTCGAGTGCAGAATTATTTAATGGATGCGCAAACGGTTAGAAGGCGATTGAAGAAGGTAGGGTAGAGGTTACAAACGAAGCATCAGAATTGAAGGGCGGGGACACTTGACACGGCAACTTATCGTTAGTTATCTACATATGCGCGCGCGATTATTCTGAACATTATCCGAGAATCCTGATAAAACATAAGTGCAACACTCGAGAGGCCGGGTATGTTCAGCGTCGGCTGAAGTGCGGATTTTCGCGTGGAACGATCCGCCCCCGAGGGGGGCAAATTAACAATTCCTGCTTAATTAAATGGCCGATGAAAGGAAAAAAAGCCTCGTTCAGCGACGGTCTCTCTCTCTCCCGCGTTGCGTCTCGAGTGGCACCGCGAAATTTGTGAAGCAAATAGGCTTATTCGTATGCCCGCGTTGCATATCCCTCTCCTACCGTATGCAATTCCCGTGCAACGTGCGAGTACGGGAACACGAGGCGAGGGTGCCGCGAAACCTCGTGAAAAGGAAAATAATTTGAGGCAAGGGCGGCCGCCGCCGCTCGATTTCGCTCTGGAAACCGGCTCAAGAGAGTCGCTACGCTTCCGGAGCATGCCTGGGAAACAACCTTCGTCTCGGGCCTATTCCGTTTGCCACGAAACTCAAGTTTTTTCACCGCTCTGCGTACATACAGCGACTCCTACTAATATTCGGACCCTTGGCACTCGAGTGGCGACCCGGAGTCGCCACTAAAAATTGCTATTCCGTTTTATCGATCGCACTAATTTTAAATAAATAATCCGTATTGTCGCCGCTACAGGTTCGATCCAATTTTAACCTTTAAGCAATTTTGCAATTAAATGCATTAGGATCGAAACGTTGGGAAACGTTTAATTGCAAATAGATGGAACCTGTAGCGCCGACAATACACATTATTTATTGTTTATATTATTAAATAAATTGGTATCTGATCAATTATGAAACGTTCAAGTATTTTATGAGGTATTATATCAATTTCATGTTCATAAAATTCAAATTGCATCTGCGGAAAAGGGTTGAAACCTACCGAGCACCGATTAAAATGTTTCAGCTTATAAAAATGACAAAGCATTTTCGATTGCTAACGACTCATTTAAATTTTGTGCAAATGTTATTTCAATATGTGCAAAACGTTTATCGAAACAACTTCCATGTAAGTAATTTGATAATGTCGAAAATTCTGAACCGGGTCTAATAAATATGTTATTAATCTCCTTTAAACCGAAATAATGTACAGCTATTGGAGCACATATAGGCATAGAAAAATAGTTCTGATCACTAAAACTGTAGAATGAATCGTAAGTTTGTAACCGATCGTCCCGAAAACGTTCGATCACCGAACCTGGACCACTGCGGCATGTAGAAATCCGCGAAACGCGTGCTACCACTTTGACAAAGGCGAGCCAACTACAGCTCTGTCTTTGTGTGTCCTAAGTGTCACACAAAAAGCTGTCCCGGTTCCCCGAGCCCCCCTCGGGGCTCGCCTAACAGCTTACAGGGGTTGCATTCATGACTTCGCTGAACGCCTATTGGGGTCTTCTGTGTGCGATTTTGTCGAGAGCCACGGTCATCATAGCACTGTGGGCTTGAACGAGCTATTTGCCAAACATTTTCTTTCTCGAGGGCTGTCTCTCTCTCCTTTTGCTTGGCAAGTGCGAAGTGTCGCAGGTCCCTTTCTATTCCCGTCAACCGTCGCATTGCTCGGAATCGGAATATTTACCGACATTCTCCCGTGACTTTTCAAACCACGTTTAACGTATTATCTTTATGACAAAAGTCAATAGAATATAAAATGTGTATTTTGATGAGACCTAGAATTTTTATCTGAAGAATTTTTCAAAATTCCCATTGTTGACTGAAATAAATGGAAAAACTATGATTTTTATCATATTTTTATCATATTCTATCATATTGGTAATAAGCACGTCAAAATATGTAAGAATCCAGAGAATAGAAAAATCGATAGAATAATTCCATTGCATATGATTTTTTTTTCATTTTTTGGATATGAAATTGCAACCTGCTCAGATCCGCGGCTGATCACGACCATAATCTTTATTAAATCATGTCTTCCCCAGATCCGCGGGCATTTAAGAAGTGGAGCAAAAACTCGCTAAATTTTCCGATTCCAGCCATTGTGCGCGCACCACCCTTTCCGGCGTGAAGCAGACCAATCGGGCCATCGTTATTGTTCGAGCATATGTCGAACATTTGGCGAGAAGTGTAGGGGTCAATTCGTAGAAATGTCGGGGTGAGTTTCCCGATTTCCGTAAATCTGCGATATTAATGATCGTAAATTCAGATTAGCAAGTGTCGACGGAACACGGAGCCGGCCATTTGATCGACTTAGGCGGATCGTTGAAAGAATTCGACCAGACTGCTGACGATGATCTGTATGTACAGGGATTTGCAGGCTTGTGGTAAAATCAATTTTTGGCTAATAATAATTAATCATGGATAGGTATTACGCATTCGTAATTTTGGTACGTGACAGATTCGACCGAATATAATATGCAATGTTCAATGATTGGACCGTGGATTTTATGACAAAAAATTGAGCAGATATAATAATAAATAAAGCAGGAGACAGATCGAAAATATTCCAGAACGATGTATTAGTTTTAGCCTATTAACATTATTGATCGTTTTATTTTTAACACAACCTAACGAATGTTACGACTTTCATTTTAGACGAAGTCAAATTTCATTACGTTTAAATCAATATTTTAGGAGGATATAAAAAATATACTTAGTATAGGAAAATTAAAATTTTCACACGGACTGAAATAAAATTCCAAAAATAATTTTCCTCTTGGTTGTTCGGAACTGGTTAATGGTAAATTTTGATTTATTTCTCGGATATGAAACACATTTGCCGCCGATGTTTTTATTGCGGAGAACAGGGTGCAATCGGGTGATTTTGAGCAGTGCTCATCTACCTGGTGGCCGTTTTCCATTGGACTCGCGCGTGACCAGGACAATGCAGTCCCTACTTAGCCCGCTGCTTCTTATCTTTTATTTAGCATTTGAATTTTTATTCGTTTTACGATTTCCTGTGCAAGCAGGCTAAGCCTTATGCTAATCGTCGATTGGCTCCTCTTCCGGTTCTCTTGGACTGGCTTTAACCGGTTTGTTTGCCGCGGATATTGCGAAATTTTCGAAAGCCAACAAACCCATCATCGATTGCGTAATTTTCATCCCTACAGATTGTTATTGAAGACGTAATATCTTTTAAAAATCTCACCCCTATTTTATCCTCGACGTACCCATCTAAGAATTAAACACTATAGGCATGCACATATAAAGAAAACCTGTAACATCAATCCGGAAATTGGCGAATTTCATTTGAAATGAAAATGAGAAATAACTATTTCAAATTATATTCAATTTATTTTAAAATAAATATTGATTTATCCGAAGCAATTTCAAATAATATTATTTCGATATTTCTTTATTTTAAATTTGTCAAAAGAAACTTATAATTTTCAAGCACAATAATCATAAGATAAAATAACATTTGAAATAATATTTCCAGCAATGTTATTTCAAAAGTGATCACGAGTGTGGGAATATTTATAAAATAAACAACATGATATTTGAGTTCAAAATTGTTTGAACAATATCTCAAGTAATGTTTCGCTTTGTGCCCAAATCTGCAGAGATCCAACTAATCCGAATTGTGTAAAGTCACAGTTAAAAAGGCAACTATGTGAATTATTTATGTAGGTACGTAAAAATTAATTTAACTGAACCGTTAATTCAGAGATTCAACGTCGACTAATCTGAGTTCAGTAAAGTCACTATTGAAAAGGCAACTCTTATTTGTAAAACAAATAAGATAGGCTTCTTAAACGTTCAAGTTATAACCAACGAAAGTTTCGATTCAGTCTTTATATTCATTTCGCCTTTAAAAAAATATTCAAGAATAAAAGTATTATTTTTAGAGCGTCGAGGTGGTCTAACTCCTTATAAGAGTCCTTATAATATGATGGTTTTGTTGCATTACCTTGTATCCTTCGGTGACCAGGCCGGCGTTCCTCTTCGCTAGGTTGCACTTCATCCTGAGGGTGAAGGTGCACTCTAGCTCGATTTCACCTCGCGAATTCGGTGGCGGAAAAGCGAAGCCTGGGTCTTGCGGAAGCGACAAAACATATGACATTTCTTTGTGGTCGTCAGGATAAATATATTCGTAAATACTGCTCCCCGTTAACTCCACCTGCACACAGAACATTTTCCGTCAGCAAATTCCGAATTTACAAATCATCTGATGAAATCTCTCTTAATTTCGAATCTATCGTTGCTATTACGCATCACTGGCATAGATATTTATTCACGTGTTCGTATTGACTCTTCGTCTTACAGTATCAACTTACTCTACCTGCATCGAAGATTGTAGTTTTATATAATTTACGAACAAAATACAACATTAATCTTAGTCTGTTCTTCAATGACGAAAAACGTAACAGCATTCAATGGACCTAGGACTCTTTTCTGTGAAATTATTGCCAAGATTTCTTTAAAAGATACGCTGTATTTAATGAAATATTGTGAACTACAAATACTGATAATATAAATGGCTGACGCACTTTGTGGAAACTTCGCGTATTTATTTATTATTTTTAATTCATTCGAAATTATAATAATTTTTCGCCGAAAAAGCAGTTTATATTTTCTCTGCATAAATATCTAACTGTTATAAAATGGTCGGTGGATGTTTATGCAAAAAGCCTGAAATTTTATTTTGTTTCTTAGTATGTTGAACAGGTTGCAAATAATGTAACAGTGTTTTCAAATTCTTCTACTACTTTCGTTGTTCTGTCATATAACTAGGCCAAGTCGTCCCGCGTGTTACATTCTCATTTCGAGAAAATATTGTTTTCACCATTATTTACAATTATTTAATACATACACAGCGACACTCTGAGTAGAAAGTCTTTCGCAAAATTTTCTGTTCAAGTACTGACAATGAGAGTTTGTATTATATCTTTCCTAGCGATCTCTTTCGTGAAAATATTTGAACAGGTCATAGAGAAACTCAACGATTCTATTTCGCCGAACCTACACACATGTAAATTAGATTGTTAGTTTATATCACTTTATATAAGAAGCATTTCATAGGTTTATAGCTCCCTGAAGGCTTCATATTGAAGCATAAAATTTCATTTGTTGAACTTCGTATCTCTCCACACTATTCACAACTCGACACCATCAATAATAGTAGACAAAATACTTTGCTAAGAAATTTGTAAATACGCATTGAGATGCAGCCTACTGATAAACAAATATGACCGGTTTGTTGAATGTGAGAATCACGTATTAAACAAACAATTCAGTTCACATTCGACACTTATTGATACGTTTTCGATTGATAACATTTAAAATTAGGTCAACTGACTACCAGGCCATTTTCAGACGAAACACAATCATGATGATTGGCGATCGGTTAGTGATATCGTGCGACGTGTGCGCACGCTTTAAGATTGTCTTGTATAATTCGCGTTTTGCGTAGACTGTAGTAGACGAAAGTGGCGAATGTGTTTGTGTCAGTTTCTCGTCTGAAAAGGTCTCAATTGATGCGTTTACGTGAAATTACTGATTACTTATTTAATGAATGTAGGGATATCTCCGACCTGCGCCAGTCCCAAGTGCGTGCTGGCCGTTTCGCTTATGTACATAATTTTGCCGTTGGGCGCCACAACGAATATGAAACCGTCCAGCGTCTGAAACAAGAAACCAACAATCAGAAACGATTTAATTCGATGCTGGGCATAATATTGTTTCGGATGCTCTGGTTACTTCTAGCGACGTTCTCCTCGAAACTGAGAATTCATTTAGGCTTTGCGTTATGAGTAGCGTCAATCAAATTTTATTTCTATTAAATACGATCGAATAATTCTTCGATTTAAGAAATTCCATCCCCCGATTCCACTTAAAGAGTTTTATAATATTTCGATTTTACGAAAACGTTACGAAAACCTTTTTTTGTAATTGATTACTAGAAATTTGAAGCAACAGAAAGATTAAATGAATTTCAAAATATACATGGTGTAATTAGTTTTTAGTCGGCTACAGAATGTAATAAAATTTGTTAAGGTCACCTACATTTTTCCAATGACAGTGCATATTTTTTTAGTGCATTGTTGCTTATGTCAAGGGGAGTTCAACGCCTATACTATGACCTTGACATGACCTTAACAGTGAGGTGTTAAATTCTCTCTCTGTCGGGAGATCGATATAATTTTTTCCAAATTTTCATTAAATATCGTCTAGTAAACTAATATATCTAGCATTGGCCCATCGTTCATAATAATAAATAATAATAAATCGAATTATGAGACTGACTGTCTACTCGAAAGAAACTTTTGGGACAACTAAGTAAAAACCAGTTGTAGGACCGATTAAGTTAAAAGAAAATTCAGAAGCATTGAAAATCTTGTCTCTGCGATAACGTGCCGTCTAATGAACTGTGATTTGACGAAAAAAAATGATTGCCACAGCATTAGCACGCTGTTTATTCGAATTTGTCAGTTGCCTCGACGACTTGTGGTTCTGGCTGAGTATTTTGACAGAAATCGAATACGTAATTCGCTGTGCTGATTTACGACGTGACACGGAGAACGATGAGTACTTACTTGCAATATATGAGTGCCCAGTTCCTTGATGGCAGTTTCTATGGGGTTGACGGGTGGCAGAACGGCGCCCCATTCGTCTCCGAGACCTGAAACATTATTTCGCGACGGTGAGACTTGATCGAACGATAGACCAATCTTCGAAAGTGCAACCGGCCATAACATTCTTTGTGTAAAATCCATTTTGAACATAACCCTTTTTCACTTTCACGGACCCGTGTCATTTAACCCTTATTTCGTTTCAGGACTTGCTAAAACATTGTACGCGTAACTCAATTGTACTTGGAGCTTTGCCAACCTGTGTAGAACGTCTGAGAGATGTCATTGTTATTATAGAGTGACCTGCCCAGCGAATTAACATAATTCGTATTAAATATAATATTTATGATGCTCGTTGAAGAGACCTAATTTTTTCATAAGCTTGTTCTTGGACACAGATAAACATCACCGCGGAAATTGAAAATAACAATTTGCGAACATTAATTTCAACAGACATGCAGCTTAAATGTTCATTCGTTCGACAGGTCACTAGCATTTTCAATGAATGTGATGTAAATGAATAAAAGTCGAGTCGCTCTGCAGTGTGTCTCGAAAATGTTGTACTTCCTTGAAAGGGATACATACTTCTGATACTATTGAACACCTTGTATAATCAGATGATTGAACAAACAGTATAGGCATATCCTGAGCAGTGTTGATAGAATTGGAAATTGCAATAAATTAGTATTAATAAGTATCTTTTTAAAATCGACGTCGGACGAAACGTACGAAAGAGAGTTGTCTTGTTTGAGGGCATGGCACACATTGTAATTCGCGTTGCCTCCTTATCCCGATGATCCAATATACATGTTTCTAACGGCGTTTCATGTGTAACTAAGCCTGTAGCCAAGTATTCCGTGTCCGCGCATTAATTACAATACATCTACAGTGCAGCAGCTGCAGCGGGGCGCGTTTTCTGCAGCCCGCGTGAAATTTCGTGGAAAATGGCTTGATCATTCGGTACACCACGATACCGAACAGCAATTCTATCAATTTCATCAGATATTATCGCTTATCGACGCCCACGCTGCTAATAGATTCGACGAAATCGGTTGTTACGTAACAGGCTCGGGCATTATCGAAATAAATTATTTGAAAAATAATCGTCAAGGTCGATATATCATCCTATTTGACTATATTGCACTTGAAATATGTTTATTTGATTATTTGAATTTCAAATGAAATTCTCTATTTCATCAAAAAAGAACAATTTGAAAATTGAATGCAGCTAAACTTTAATTATTGAATTACAAAAATTAGCAAATCTGAATTTAATAATAGTTACTTCTACAACCTCTGCTCGAGATGAAAATGTCCATTATTTTATTTGAACAATTGAATTGAAATAAAAACTTATTCAAACAAAATATTCCACGAAAATAATTGATACATTGAAACATCGAATGAAAATAAATTTTGTATAATATATATTTAAATGTTCGTATGTTCGTGATTGATGAAAAAAATGTCTGGTCCATTTATAAAGAAATGATTCTGATCCAGTGCGTGATCGATTATGCGAGTGACTGTATTTCATTGCTAATTTTACAATTCAAGTGGAAAACTCGTCTGCAAAAAAAAGTCGCGGGGAAGGTGTCGAGTCCTTTTTCGTTCTCTTTTTTTTACAAAAAAAAAAGAAGAAAAAGTGAGAATAAAGACGCGCGACCGTATTCTAGAGGGATGCAGCCACTTGAAATTCAATTCACCGATGTCGTAAGAAGGGAGGCGAGACGGGAGAAGCTATTGTAACACTATAACAGCCCCCATGCTTTGCTTACAAAGCACCAGGGACTAACAATGCATTAAGTGCGCAATCACATCCATCTCATCCGATACTATTTGCCCTTTGCGCGTAAGTGTCCGGTGCCTGAATTAACAAAGAATAGCGTTTCATCCGTTTACCGCTAAGTGAAGTTTATTGCCGGCACGTGGTTCTGTCACACGCCGGCATTTCCGTGGAAAATCAATCGATTTGTTTCTCGTTATCGTTTAACCAATCTGACAAAGACGATACTCTTCGACGAAATTTCTTTAAGAAATAAATCAAAATGCATATACTGCATCGATTGTAGGAAACAATAGTCGAATAAAAATTAATATCATCCCTCCGTAGTCCTTTCACGTTGAAAACATAACAATATTCTTGAATTTTTTTATGTTTTTCACTGTTTTATATTTCACCATGTTCGTTTCTTCGCAGTCTAATGATCACAATAACATGATATGCAAACGACATTCAATCTAAAACATGCAAATAACGACTGGCAAATCTTTTAAACAAAGCATTCCCACTCATTTCGTAATTCACTTTCTACATTTTGTCTCTCACTTATTATGCTTCTTTCTCATTCTCACGCATATTCACTACAAGAGATGTAAATTATTTCTATAGTTTATTGAAGTTATTAAAGAAAGAATGAAATTGCTACTTGGCCCCTGTTTTTTCGTGATTGCGGCAGAAAATTCTTTTTTTACATAAAGATCCACATTCGTGGAAATAATTATAAAATAAAATAACGTGATACTTGAAAGAATATTTCAAATGATGTGATTTCAAAAGTGTCCGGGTCTGGTTTGTTCGCATAATCATTAGTTAGAGAGCGCCTCTGTTGTTTTCACTTAATCAGATTTTTAATAGAAGCTCCAATTATTATTAGAATCGTATTCTTGAATATGAGAACGATGACACCTTCTTAGAGAGGAACTCACGAAATGAAATAAGAAAGCATGCAGCTTAATTCAATGGACAGGTCACCCTGTCCAAAGTGATTTAGTAATTACCGTCTGGAAACGCGTCCCGCATTTTCAGGTAACTCGTTGTCAACCGAATGATGCTGGCCTTGTCCAGTTGCGTAGTGATGGGCACCGGAAGTGGTAACAACATCGCGAGTTGCAAAAACTGGTAGTTCTCCCTCTCGCGACGATGTCGTGCCGCGTTCTTGCTTTTCTCCTTCATCACGCCGCCTTCCTGCGGACCGGATACACCGAGGATCGAATTGTTGTTGAGGCGATGATTGTCCGCGCTCAAATCTAGGGTGCCTGATTCGGATAGGCTGCTGCCTGGAAAAAAATCGAGGAAAAATCTTCAAATCTACGATTCGTCAAATTCTTTTGATATGCATTTGTTTTTTTAATTTAACGTGGTGGAAGGAAGAGGCAGAAGATTAAGAAATGTTCGACAAAAATAAATACAGCAACACGCAACAATTCGGACATTTGCAGTTTGTTATATTATTCTTCCGTTTGAAATTTGTTCTCTTTCATCTCGCAGCTAGTCCGAAGATATTTCGAATATATATTATGCAAAATAAAAAGTTTTGTGTATCAATTGCAATAGACAGGAGCCACATTTATATTTTTCACTGAAAATTTGATTGCGGTTAAATAATATTAGTGTTACGTAACAATGTTCAATGAAAATCTTATCGATTAGAGTGTAAAATCCGAATGTTATCGCCTAGAGCGACTAATGTCTACATTCTCCGTTACGGGGACGGAACGTACCAGGCGACAGAAATTAAAATTCACGCGATCGTCCCGGAATAAATTGAACAGCCAACGTTGCTAATATAGCAATCGATGGAGCATCGGCCATGATACAGCGGCAGCGCGGAGGCCGTAACGACGTCGAAGCTCATCGTTATAAGAACCGAAAGCAAAGGGAGCAAACCGTCATTAAAACGCCGGCAAGAGAGCAACCTAACGACGTAGCTACCCATCTACCGGGTCTTCTCACGGATGGAAATTCGCTTGAATAATGCATTTTTTTCCTGCACCGTCGTTCCCAGCAACGATTCTGCGACTCGTTCGTGCGATCTTCGAAGGGTAAAGGCAGGTTGCTCGATTAAAATAAATAAAAAAACAGTGTAGATCTTTCCCGCGAAGAAACTAGTATAAAAATATGTCTCTTCGAGTTAATTGGGCGATTGGCGGTAGAAGAACCGAAAGTTTCTTCCCTTTAATGCTCGTCTACGAAAAGATGCGATGCACGGCGCGGCGGTAAGAATGGAAACACGGAACAAAAAGGAGAACCGTGTGCGCGAGCCTCGTGGTATATTGCCACGATACCCGGAACCACCACAGTGACGTTAACACGCGTGGCGTTGTAGGAATAACTCGGTTACACCTATTTTCTATATTCCAAGAACGAGCGTTTAAAAACCGTTTGTTTCTCTCCCGGTGAAAAGAAGAACCGTGAAACATCCGGAACGTTCCGCGACCGCGGAACGAACAGGTCCGTGGAATACTTGTAACGGAACACAGGGATCTTTGCACGATAATATCCTGTCGCCGAAATATCTTCGACGCAAACACACACACGCACACACGCATACACGGTCACACGCGTTGCCACAGGGCAACGAGAGAACGATCGTGATTCAGAATTGTAAAATGATCAGTACCTTTCTGAGCTTGTTTGAGCCTCCAGTTACCGACGTAAGGATCGCCCGACAATATAACGCTACGACCATGATTATCAACCATGGGCCCCATCTTAAATCGATCGCGCGCGAATTTCGATCCAGCGGACGACACGATTAAGGAAGGAACCGCCTCCGGACGATGACACTTGGACGCACTATAGGTGGACACAGTTCAATCTCACATGTCCCCGCGATCACGTGGCCGTTATTGCGAAGAACACTCGTTTTTACCGATCTCGGGTCCCATGGACATACGCCATTTGTTCGGGATCGCCGAGAGAAACAACCGGGCCCCGGTCGGCAACTTGTGGCACCGACGGCGAAAGAGGGGAAAAGGAAGAGAAAAAAGAAGGAAAAGAACCGTGTAATCTCCGAATTTCGATTCCTGTCACGACCTTGAGCCTCGACCAAGTGCGAACCTTGACGGCGGTGCCGCGTACAGTGTCCGGTGTCTGTCGCACTTAAATTACGACTAGTGCGCGTCGTTCGGTGTTCTACTCTTCGGGCGTTCTACCTCCGGATGCCGGGTATGGTCCTTGCTCCCTATCGCTCTGGCGGCGCGTCTCTCCTCCTACTGCTGTTCCTTCGCTCCCATCTCATCTCCGATGCTGTTTCCCGATGGGGTAGGTAAGCCGTGAGGTACCACCCTTATTTTAAGCTCCACCCTTGGAGCAGGATCAGTCGGAAGACCCCTCTGCACACGCACGTGCAAACCTTCCATGTCTGCGGGCTCCTCGTTCCCGACGAGCGGCGCGAAAGAACGATAGAGGCGGAGGGCTGCAGGCAGGGGACACCGCTCTGCTCAGAGCGAGAAAGAAGTTCAGCGGTGAACAGAAACGGGGAGCGACGATCACGCTCTCTCGCTTAGGCTAGCTCTGGGGAAAGCCCAAGTGATTCGAATGACGGTCGCGCCGGACGGTCGGACCCGACGGGTGGCCGAATCGAAAGCAAAAGCGATTGCTGGTGGCTCTACTGTTCCGTTGACGAGCCACCATAGGATTATACTATACTCTTTCTCCTTCTCTCTCTCTCTCTTTCTCTCTCTCTCTCTCTCTCCCTCTCTCTCGCTCTCTCTCTCTCTCTCGCTCTCTCTCTCTCTCTGTCGCTCTTTATGCTGTGGCCTTCGCGACCGTAGTTAGTTTACCGCCGCGTCGCATGGCCAATGGCACTGGCTCTCGAACCCTGCGAATTTTCGAACTCCTCGGAACTAGGAACTCGGACCCTCGAAACTTCGTTCTCGCTGGCTACGGGTGCACCGGCTGGTAATTGCCGAAAGGGTTGTTCTCATTACGTAACACGATTTATTACCCGGTCTTCCTCGGAAGCTTCCCGAAGAACAGACCGCGTATCTGCCATCGTCTCGTCGTCGCGACACTGAATTCTGGATTTTCGCCGAACATTTTTCGAGAACCATTTAATAACAAATTGGAAATAACATTTCCAACATCGGCCATTTTCGATTTAGCGATTCTTGTTCACTTTGCGCGCCAGTGTATTTTGAAAGAAAAATATGAGAAGTCGGGAAAGTCCTAGGATTTGGAAGAGAAGTTCACTTTCTTCATTTGTATTGTTGAAAAAATGTTATAAATAAAAAATCAAGTATTTCGATCCAATCCAAATGAGCTTTGTCCGCAATTGATTACTTTAACAGTTTCTGAGTTATCGAGCACGCCAGTTTAAAAAATTATTGTAGAATAACTATATTTTTAAAAGATTATTGTAGACTAACTATACTTTTTAAATTGGCTCGATAATTAAAAAACTATTAAAGTAATTAACTTCGGACGAAGCTCATTCGTTTCTTGTAGGACTGAAAATTTATATTTGATTTTTTCAACGATATACACTAATAATAATAAGAAGTATTAAACCAAAAACAAAGAACACTTGTACTTCAAGATTTAGATCCCGAAAAATCGTAGTTTCGTATATCGAATAGTAAAAAGAAATTGCTGTAAATCATTGTTGCTACAGGAGAAGCCTGGGTGTCAAGTGCGCGAGAAAACCTCGACGAAGGATTCCCGTAGGAAATGACAGGTTGGAACCTGCCTTTTACGACTGGACTTTATAACCACCTTGCTGCATACCTTTTTGGCCGTGAGCAAAGTGCATACCGAAATGGGAAACATGTGTTGCCAACATGTTCCGGAAGGAAGGAAGGAAGGAAGGAAGGAAGGAACCTGCCGTTCCGAAGGCGCATCCCCCACGGAGACAATGTCCACGACCTTTACCGTGGGACACGTGTTTCCCAGCGTTACCTTGTATTCTACGTTAAACACCTTCTGCGCGCCCTGGCTCGGGTCGACAGGTAGAAAAGCATCTAATACGAAACATGTGTTTCTGCTTTCCCGGTCTCTCTCGTCGTCATCCCCGCACCTTTCTGGGGCTAAGACGCGGCGTAACGGTCCCGGAGCCGAAGAAGGTTTACTTGCGTACCCACGTGCGTCCATGGTGGCACCTTTGCCAGGCCAAGATTATCCAGATGTTCAGAGAAACCAGCCGCTGAGACCCACAGAGAACATATAACTCCGGGTCATCGTGTTTTTGCCAATTTTTTCTCGGCTACTTCTGCGGCCAACCCACCAGAATATCTTCACGGTGTTTTTTTTCTCTCTCGTGTAAATATCAACGCTAACCGTAACCGAGCACGAAATCTCGTTGGTATATACGCTGTTTTGTGAAATTATTACGAGGCTTAGTTTATTCAGATCTCTCAGAATTTTTATAACAACTTCGCATTGAACAATTTCTGATCGAAATGGGAATCCGATCGCTTGACCGGTCCGGTTACTGTTAAGTTAAATTATTCTTCACATTGTTGTTTAATATTGCGACTTTTAAATTACTAATTTTTATCATTTACCAATAGCGTAAGCATTTATAAAATTGATGTTATATTCAATTATTTCTGAAGTATTGTTACATTGCACAAGTCCGAAATTCTGTCTAACAAACATTCGAAACAGTTTAAATAATTAAGCAACGTTACAAAAACAACGAGGAGGAATAAAGATGTTTTGGGCTTCTCGAAAATGGGCGGTAATTCTAAAGTTCATAAATGAGATTCTATTGTTTATACCATAACAATAAAAATATTATACAAGATAGTAGCTTTGTTTGCACGATTGAAAATGTATTTATGCCGACATTTAGATGACAGAATATTTCGAAGTACGATTCTTTGCTTGATTTTTGTTCTGAAGAATTCTTTGAAATTATTTAACATTACTTTATAAAAATAACAAGAATGTACCTATATTATAACATATAACCAAAGAATCATTCCAATTTCAATAATCGTCAGTTAAAAATATTAGAACCGGCCATTTTGACGGGTCTCGCGAACCTATGGTGTTAATATCAAGAACAACATGATATTTAGCACGTATTTAACACGTTTCGATAAAGATAGTAGCTCTTTGTACGGGAAACGTACGATTTTTTTCTGACTTTGTTCGTTCAGAGCACGCTATTATATACCATTACGAATATAATCGATATCCGCGATAAGTAATCAGCGAGGGGTTGGAGGGTGACGATCCAATTTATACTCGCCGGTGCCTGAATCCGATGTCCAATTAACGGATCTTTCTTCTAATCTCGTCGATTCACGTGAAACGCCCTGGAACATTCTGATTCTACTCGTTTGAATTTCTCCGGCCTTCGACTGGTCGATGCGTTTCAAAGGGGAAAAGTAAAAGACACGATTAATCGAAATCTATTATTATTGACACGCTCGTGTTATCGGACCAAATTATATCAGCTGGCAAACATTGTTATGGAAATATAAGATAAAACATTCTCGCGTTCTCTTCCGCGTTTCGTAATACGCGCATCACTTTTTCAAACAAATAAACTTTACGGCGTTCTTCGATATATCGAAACAGCGCCGGAATTTCGCGGTGAAGAAATATTTCTCGAATCAGGTTTTGTAAATTATACAATTCGTTGACGCATTCGATATCGACAACATCGATTACACCATGTCGAGATATTTATTAGTCAGTTGCAAATGTTCCGTGTTCAAAATAATACGGAAGAATCTAATTCTTTAATTAATTCTTTAATTATTCAGCTTTAAATCTGCTCTTCCACACCTACGCAGGCTACATTTAATATTTACCTATAATATTGTAACAAAGAGTTTATAAACAAACTTCATATAACATTTTTTTCTTATTTTCACTTGCAGATCGTGCTCCTACAATCTTGCCAGAAAAGTAAGAAACACCCTGTATAGTAAGAAAATAAATTTTTACCACATTCCAGTTTGTTGTAATATTCGTGTAAAAAATGTTGCATAAAAATAGTCACTCTAGTCATTATTATAATGTATATTATATTATTATTGCATTATTATGCATGTGTAACAAAACTGAGTAGGTGTAATTTAGGTGTATTAAGCGAAAAAGTAAAACTTTCTATTTTACTCCAGATTGTTGCAATTCAGGTAGAAAAATTTTGTTTCGCATAACGATCGGCTGTCTACCTGTAAACAAACAATACATAAAAACCTCTTTCTTCGAATACTCTGATTTTTCTGATTTAAAACGCGCAACGCGAAGAAACCGTGCACTCGATGTCCGACAATTCGACTGTCACGACCGTCAATCCAGCTCGACCCTTATTCATACCGGCCATCGTTCTCCGTGTACCCATCGAACGCGTTCCAGAATAAACGGTCCGAAATCAGCGGCAGGAGTTTCCCGGTACACAAAGGGAAAATATCAGCGAGGAGAATCTACGAAACTGGAAATCTCGGAATCGTGACACCTCAATGTGTGTCGAAACCGCGACGTAACCATCGGAATTAATCGGTCCGGCCGTGGGACTTCTTTGGAAGCCGATGAATCGATTCCGTCTGGAGTTTGAAGCGCATCCAGGGACACGATACCGGGTCAGCGCGTGAATTGCCATCGTCCGATGATCGCACAGCGACGCGTGCACAGTGCATTTACGCGCGGAGGATCAAGGAACCCGCCTGCTCCTTGTCTCTTGTTCGTTGTTCGTGACCGTCTCAATGCATTTTGGAGGGCACGCGAGCCTGCAACTCCGCCACGGCTTAACGTCGGCTCACCTACATTCTCGTCGTCGCGTCCGGACCCGCAACCACCCCCCACCCCCTTTCCTCGCTTTTTCCTCTCGCTGCTACACCCCCGCCAAATTCACCCTTCTCCCGAAAAACGCCCCTTCTCCCGCTCTGAAAGACAAGGGGGCCGGCTACCACCCGCGATTCATCATCCCCCTCCCTGGACACTACCAGAAAATCCATTCACCGATCCCACGACCCACGAAAACCAGAGTGTGCCCACGCATTTTAACAGAAGGTTGACTTCCCGGCGTTGCTCTAGGTCGTACACGCGCGTATACTCGCCGATTGTATCGAGATCTGATAGTTTTTACAGTTTCCGGTCTACCCGGACCTCTGTTGTCTGAATTCTTTCTTGTCTAAATACGTTCCGCAGAAAATCGGTTCGATTTAACCTTCTTCTTTGTGTATGGGGTGCAAACACGCATCCCAGACTGATAAAGATTTTCTCGGTACGTTGTCTGTGATATGTTTCATAATTTTTAAGTATTATATTAGGGGGACCGAAAAGTAATGAAAATTTCTTCGATGAGCTCATTCACAGTTAGTTTGTGTCGAAGGACTTTTCTAAAAAGTGTTAGAAAATGATGGAAATTATTTTTTTGATTTTTTTAATAAATAAATGTTTCTCGCCAGCAAAAAATAATTTTGATTACTATTAGGTTCCCCTAATATCATAATCGGCAATTACATGTATAATCACGACTTAATTTGGTGTGGGTTAGGTCCGGGTTAATTGTTAATTTATTTTATCAATTTATCTGGCCGGTTAATTTGATAGTTATACAAGAATTTATCACATTTGCCGTAACATCGAAAAACCGTCTCTGAAAAACGGAGCAAAGAATTGATGTACGTGTACATATCTGTTCGAAACATTTCAGAATGCAAGGATTAAACTGCCCCGCGGTGATCTCGCGAAAGATCAGTGTGCCAAGTTCACGTTAACCTCGCTTCAGTTCCATGAACCAAAACGCCGCTGACGTAATATTGCAGCAGCCTAAATTATTGGCGTACTGCGTGTCCAAGCATAAATCACGATCTTTACGCCAAAAATACACTAGGAACGATGGGACGAACCGACCCGTCCCACCAAAAGAACAAACAACCGAATTGCCCGGACTTCACCGGCGCGCCGCAGCCCCTACAAACACCACCAGCTATATACTACGGCAAATCCAATTTATTATTTGCCGCGCGACGACTAGGGGCAGTTCTGGCATCTTTAAGGGATGTATTTGACATGAAAACATCCGGTCGATGCTCGGATTCGATGTACGAGGTTTGATGAAAACAAAATTTGGAAATTTCCCGGACTGTTTTTAAGTTTAATATTTTTATTTTTTTAAGCTCATATTTTTTTGTTGGTGGTCATATTGGATGCTTGGTCTGTTGTCGCTTGTCGAAAAGGTTACACGTGTTTAGGTGTGTGCTCGGCGACTTTGCGCAAAACAACGCCCGGATTTGTGGCGAACCGATTCGTGGCAATTCACTGCTTGTGAAAAGTTTAAAGGTTGTTGCATTTTTATAATATTAACAACTACATGGTACGTTGATGTATCCCTTCATTTCATGAATAGATTGCTTCCAACAAACATCTGCATCCTTAATTACTAGACAGCGGATATGTATGCAAAATGAAAAATTTTCTACCCGCATTATGCACAACCAAGTGGAGTGAAATAGAAATTTATTTTCTTCCAAAATATGTTTAATACATCGAGAACAATATCTTCTGCAGTTTCATCGCATTTTACAAGACGTTTCTAAAAAATTCATTGCTGCTTCAAAATAAAACATCAATTTGTAAAAATTGTGATAATTATCGTATATTATCATTTAGATTTTCTTTTTTCAGTCATCGTATTTTCGACGGTCCGATACGTTCGCGATTTCCGTGCAACAGAGATCGACGCCATACGTAATCCGTAGAACTGCGCTATTTTTCGCGTAGTCGGAGGCCCGTTTGCGTTTGTGTACTTTAACGCAGAGCATACAGCAGAACTACGGATATGAAAATAGCGCCGGTACGACACGCGTGTAAATCTCAACAAATATTATCTTTGTCACTATTCCCCGCGCACACGGATCTTGCATATTTGCTCAAAAACTATATAGAACTACGCTCGATATTAATCCCTCGTTCACGCGCGAGATACGCCCCCTATTTTCTCTACCACGGAGAGTTGCGGAGACGGCGCGCGCGCGCAACAATGCGGATTTATATTTAATAAAAAATTGCGATAGCTCTCGTCGAATTTCTTCGAAAGCCACCAAGGAATTGGAACTTTTCATCGGTTGACCAGAATTTATTGTCGGAACGGCGACACGGGGGGAAAACCTAATCCGGTTAGGGAGAAATTGTTCTACCCCTTCAAGGACACGAACGTATCTCTTTGAGGTTCCGAACAATTTCACTGTGCTTCCGGGCAAAGGATGATTTCGGTAAATCTTCTATTCTATAGGGCTAATTCCAAGAGAGAGGTGTAAAACCCTTGTGTTTAAGCGAAGTTGGTGCTTCCGAAGAGGTCCCATTAATTGAAAAGGCAGGGATCGTAGGTCTGGGACAGGTATCTAGAGATTAATAGTGTATGCGGGAGTATTTTGTATTTGTAAAAGTCAATATGACATGAATTAATTTGCCGCATTAATTTTATTGCTGCTAACCGTAGATTTGGACGTTCCATCGTCCAAAATAATTTTTCGTTCGCCGGTCGAATATAAAAAAAAGAGTTATCGTTTTTCCAAAAACGTGCGAACATTAGTGTCACTGTACAGTTCCGCCAGGATGAAGACGTCCACGATCGAATGACGAACGGTACGGTCGATTTTCTCGCGTCGCATGTCCGCGTGAAGCGTTTCCACGTGGGGCCGCCAATACTCGGAATCGCGACGCGTTTAAATTGCGGTACAAGCGGTGTTTCTCTTCCATTGTGCTGACCACGTACTTACGAGTACCGGGCCGGGGAACCGGCCGGTCCGTTCGCACAGACATAGGCATACGTATCTGTGCTCCCGGCTCTTACGCGTATGGTCGCGTAGGCTGATATTTAGACGGCACAACACGTGGCTCGAGCAGCGTGGCTGCCGTCCACCCCGCCGCGCCGCGCCAGTCTACGTACTTACTCCACTTACTTACAATGTTGTTCGTCAACTCAACAAACAACACCCGCGAGCCAACCGAAGAACGTATATAGCCGGTAATCCTACACTTTTCTCCCTTTCGCCACCCTCGTCGCCGTCTTACCCGTGCCACCTCGGATTTCTCTTACGTCTTCCAACCTACGTTGATACACTCTCGCTACAAGCTGATCTCATTCTGTTGGCCGAGCGTTTATTTAAAAGAAACATGGTAACCTGATTTTGCGCACAGTGGCGCACCGTTCGAGTCTACCACTCGCAGCGAGAAGTTAACCATCTTGACGGTGTTGCTTCATTTCGCCACTTTCAATCGAACCTTTCGGGAAGAAACGACGCCTCTCGAATGCAGCGACCACATTCATTCGTTTTATATTATTATTTATAGCGTATTTTTTTTTATATTTGTCGTCAACCGGATTGGAAGGATGAAGATCACCCTCGAGATTGAGAACTACAAATTTCATTATTAGACAGCGTATCTTTACGCAAAATACAAATTTTCTACCTGAATTGCAACAAACTGAAGTGAAATAGAAATTTATTTTCTTTGTTAATATGTGAAATACGTTGAAAATAATATAACAGTAATTTTTAATTCTTCTGATGTTTCCCCGGTTTTAATTTACACCTATTCATTTTTGTTATAATTGCATAAAATCCGCTGTCTGTTCATTATTCATCTGCTACCGCGATACATATACGTATGAGAATATTATGCACATAGAAATACTTATACAGTCTTATTTGAACAATAATTGACAAATGATCGATACCACATTTTGTATTTTTTCATTATTGATATTATAAAGGTGCTTCCATTAGAGATAAATGTTTTTGCTCAAGCATGTATTGTTATAAAATTTGTGGGAAATCGAAATAATTTCAGTTTCGTAATTTTTCTACAACAATCCCAACCACGTTTTACACTCAGTTATGCGATGAACATTCTCCCCGAAGATCCTCACTGATCATCGGATCAAGCGAGATTTCTTTTACCGAATTGTCGAATGCCGAACCGGAGGAATTCAAGCAATTCCGAAATGCTCCGAGGTAAGAAGAATTTCTGTGTCAACCGCTGATGGGACGGTTTATCGATTGCGAATTCGAAACTCTGTTTAGACGCCGGTGTCGCGGCGCTGAAACGTGAGAAGTCGGTCCATAACCTCGCGGCAGGCGACAACCGAATCGTTAAATATCGCAATAGCCAGAGATTGTAGTTAAACATAACACAACTGAATTCCTTTTTTTTTATTATTGTAAACAGCTGAATTTATGGTGGTCGCGTCATTCGGTCGAAACTGGTCATTTGGGTATTCGTCGAATCAAACCAATCTCTAATTATAACACCAAATCTATCGAGCACTAAAACTCTACATATTTATTTAGATTTTGTGCAGTTTTTATCTGAATATGTGCTTGGATAAAAAAATTTATCGCATCAATTTCCACGTAAGCAACTTCATCGTTTCAGTGATTGTAAAATGAGAAATATAAAACCGGTCATTTAACCGGCAGTGGTAAGTTTAGTGTTAAACTGAAACTTATTGCACCGATGTCCTTAAGTCTTTTTAATATTAATAATATAAATCTTTTCAAGAGATTACAGAAAGAATTTCACCAATGGAGCACGAAGACGATAACCAAGACATTCCTAGTGATAGCAGTACTATTGCAGTCTTACGAAAGTGACAACGAATAAAATCTTTTTATGTGTAACTCATATTATTTTGCCTAATTTTTGTGTTCCTTTCACAATTCCGATCAAATACATTTTTTCCACATGTTTGTTAGACGTCGTAAACTAATTCTTCTAGCCTTACAGGGAAATTGAAGTCGTTTGATCCATTTATAAAAAAGTAATTCTGATCTAAAGTGCGTGCGTGATCAATTATCGGAGTATTTCATGACATTTCATGACACAATGAGTTTTCCGAATTCATCTCGACGTGCCTGTAGGCATTCTCGCGGGAAAACGGAACTAGCTAGCAGCGAGGTTCCGTCTGAATGAAACCCTCGTCGCGGAGGGATGCAAAACGGGCGTATTTTGACAGACTCGAACGTACGGGTAACAATTAGTGCAACAAGAATCTGCGCCCTCGCGGTTCTCATAGAAAAATCTAACAACCCTCCGCTCGAAGGGGAAACGTCGCGCGAGATAAGCATCCCTTGTTACGTACGAACACCACCGGCATATTCTTCCATCGAACTCGACCGTGTCTCGTCTATACTACGAAATTCGGTGAAAATCGTGTGCATGTGCATGTGCATGCGCACTCGGCCAAGAACGATATAGTTTCAGGGAGTGCTTTTAGAAAACGACGAGAGGGATGAACTGGATGGTCCAGGAAAGTCACCCCTCTCGTTCGCGTTGTTAGTTGGTACCTCGTCGAGGAGACGGGGATGGAGAGGGTAGAAACGGTCGGACTAAAGGGGAGAGGAGAGCCTCGCACCACCGACGGTCTCGAATGGGCGAGGCCCCCAGCTTTTCATTCGCGAACAGCCCGCCCTTAAACAGCCCTAAACTAAGTCACTTCAGTACTGACGTTAAGTGTGACTGATCGTCCAGGCGTGCCTCCAGAATGGCCACCCAACGTACGCGGTGTCATCCCGCTGACAATCAGAGAGGAAAATAAATGCGGCCGCACCGATTGATGCTTGGACGCGCGGTCACCCTTTTCTTTTTTTTATTTTTCTTTCCCTTCCAGGCCACCATTTTACATTCGAACGCGATCTCCGATCGATTTACGCGTTCGTTAGTTTAGTGTTGGCCGAATCGGTTCAGACCGGAGGCGTTTTACCGAAATTAACCCTTATACAGGTGGCGGCAATATTAAGTGGGCACTCTTAAAAATCGCATAACTTTTTTAAAATTGCAATTTTTTAAAGATGTCCTCCATTCATTTTAAGACAAATTTAAACAATCGAGGAACATCTGCAAAAGAACTGCCTACCTGAATTGCAACAAAGTGGAAAATTATTTTCTTTCCTAACATGTTTAATAGATTGAAAATAAAACAATATGTTTAAATTCTAATCATTTTACGGTTTTAAATTTCTCAGTTTTGTCATGATTCTGCTGTCTAAACATAGCGATCAGGTGCGCATGCGTTAATAAGTTTTTTTTTTGGAGTATTGTATAGCGTTGAAGTGTCAAGTATTAAACATTTATATGTTCGTATCAACGAAACGTTAGTACCGACTTGGTGTCTGGTTTTCGTATAAAGGTATTCGAGGAAGATTCTTCCATCGAACCTCGGCACAGATAAAGAATGAGTCAAGGTCAACGCGAAATTCCAGTCCCGATGGACTCGCGCCCGCGTCTAATTTATATGTAACATTTGCGAGCGATTTATACACTGCATGGACACCGTTATCTCGGTCGGTGGCGATAATTCCGTGCAAAAATGGATAATTGGTGTTGCCAGTGTTTTCCACTTGGACACGTACACTGCGTTGAATGACGTCACACCGTCATTCTCAGCAAAGTACAACATACGATGCTTGCAATTCTTCTCCGCAACAATAGACACGACGTTGCAGTAAAAATAGGCGAAAGCACCTCCGTAGTTCGTTTATCAAAATGAACAAATTTCTGGCTATCTATGTATAAGCCCCCCTTTGACGTTTTAATGCATATTTAGGTTCTTTAGGTTTATTTATATTTTATATTCATAGTTAGATTACACGTGAATCTCTCGAGCGCGTTTTAGTTAATTTTAGTTAATTTGGATTATTAAAAGTATGATAAATGTTCTCTATACACAGAAGGTGTTTGAACACTAAATTTCCTATTTTCTAAACGTTATTTACGCGAAAAATTAGTTGGTGAAATATAAAACATTGTTTTCAACTTCTGAAAATTAGTCAAAGAAACACATTGCCATATGGCTTCTATTTCTTGCAATTGATACAGACAATTTTTACTTTTGAATTTTTTACCTTTGAATTTTCATTTGAAAACACTACAAACTTTCGTTCCAGGACGATAGTTATCATAGTATTCGCCAGCTCTTCTTAGAAATGATACATCCGCAAAAAATGAATAGCAGAACACCGCTTATTCCTATGATCTATTATCTTCCGATGCTGTCCAAGTAGTTACAAGAATTATGATGTTGGGACAGATATAAATTGAGCACACAAATCAAAGGCGAGGAACTCGGGGATAGTAGGAACGAAGT
Source organism: Lasioglossum leucozonium (assembly GCA_028454225.1). Classification (NCBI taxonomy): domain Eukaryota; kingdom Metazoa; phylum Arthropoda; class Insecta; order Hymenoptera; family Halictidae; genus Lasioglossum; species Lasioglossum leucozonium. The sequence goes on from CM052218.1 coordinate 1,099,927, forward strand.
GATTACTGCAAATATTTGTAAGTCAATGGGGAGTGTCCACTTCATATAAATCACCATCGATGCGCTTATTCTTTGTTTCGACCGGTGCACGGTGGTCCGATTCTATAAGATAGGTGGAATTCATTCAAAAATTTCCTATCATGATGCGATCGAAAAGAATTGTTGACAGAGACTTTTTACGATTCTAGACCACTGTGCAGCCACTGAAACGTGTGGTACAAGGTGCAGCATCGTTGCTGCACCCTCTATCGCGACTCGCTCGTGTCATCGATGCAGACAATCGATAATTTGTAGAAATTTCTGCAACGTACGACCATTAGAGTTTTATTTTCTCTTTTTTCCGTAACTCGAGAGGGTCGAAAGAAAACCAGTGACATCTTCCTCCGTAATAATTTCACTAAAATATTGCCACTTGGACGATTGGAGCGTGGCTGACATCGGCCGGTCCGCAAAGCCGAAGGGAATAAACGCTTCACGCATGCCCGATGCGTCTCACAGTCTTTACGGCTTATTATCACCTCCACGCTTTCGCCCTTTCACCCCAGTATATACATCAGAACGCGGAGGAGGCGCGCCGGAGGAACTAGGTGTCAGAAAAAGTCGAACGCGACCGTCATTCTGTGAATATGTCAAATGGCTTATTAAAGAGATTATTAACCTCGATTAGTGATCTTAAATATTGCCATTACGAGATTCCGCATACATTGTATTTTGAGTAAAATTTGTATTTGTTGTTACAAAAAAAACTCCCTATTCGCATTCTGGTCGCAAAAACATAATTAATTAAGGTTGGCTTATACTGATATATTTCCAAACATTTTGATCAGTATTCAATTTTTTATCGATCGTAAAATATTAAAATCTGTATTATGATTTATTTAAACTTAAAATTAATAATAATTTTTATAAAATAAATTTGTAGGGGAATTTATTAAATGAAAATTGATCGGTGAGGCTAATGAGCACACTAAATTTCTTTTTATCAATTTCTTGTTAAAATATGTAAAATTAACTGTACACTACAAGAGGACCATGATTAACAGTGTTACAAAAGGAGTGATGGTTTAAACTAATTTTTTGAGTTTAAAGAGAAGTCTGTGTTTCGTTCAAAGCTTAGAAATTTCGATTGACATTTTTAACATATACTTAACTATATGTCTATATATTTTTTGTATTCGCATGATTATCGTAAAATATATTTCACGATGCAATCAATAAGAAATAATTGTTGGATTGAATCTAATGAACCGAGTAGTCGAAATAAACAATCTTCGGTTCTCGAGTTCGTAAAAGTAAAATGTGAAACACACGAAGAAGCGATGCGAAGGGTATAGGTGTAGGTGTTGGCAGGGCAAGAGTTCCTCGAGTCCGCGTTTCGTTGCCCTTGCCATTCGATTCGGCAGTAAAGTCTACAGCTCGCTCGTCTCAGGGCTGCTACGCGTTTGCTACAGAAGGGAGAAACGTCCGGAGAAAACAGTGAATCGACGTACGAAACGCCTGCATTTTCAGCGGTATTTTGTTATTATTACTGGAAAGAATTAATTAAACCTTTTAATCCCCACTATAATTCATTATAGTTATAATTGCAATAAATTCTGGACTGCGAATTTGTATGTAAAATAAAAATTGTTTGGTTGAATTACAAGAGAATTATAATTTTTCAACACATCTTCAATGATTTTTATATAAAACAAAGAAAATGTTTTTCTTGAAGTAAAGAAAAAAAACTGTTTTTTGTCGCATTGTTGATTTAGATGATAATTTAAGGTGATCTGAAAATTGCAACCTTTTTTGTCTATGAATCGCTGGTTTTTTAGTCATAAAAATCAAATTGACGTTCGAGACAGATACTGTGACAGGAATTAAATAATTCTATTAAGCTTTATCAACATACGTCGGTATACAAACTACAATATTTGCAATATACACAACGGCATTTTGTGACCATTTTTCGAGTCAACAATGCTGCTGATGCATGTACAGCTTCCACTACAAATCACTGGTTTTTGACAAGTATTAAACGATCAGTTTTGACTAGTTTCCCATGGCTGTTGTGTAAAATTTACCACGTGTATATTTATGTTTCATTTAAACGCGCAAAATTTAAGGGTTGCAGCTGAATCTTTTCATTAAATTTCGAGAAATATTGTTTACTGTTTGGATACAAAGGGTATAAATTTAATAGTGAGATTCAGCTACACATATACAATCCCAGTAACAACGTAGATTGTTTTTGAAAAGTTATAACAATTAGCTTACTACAAGACGCGAAAAAAAAATTTTTTTATGTGTGCCTATGTTGAAAATTTAAAAAATCACACTGCAAAAACTGTAATAAACATGTAAGGATTTTTGCATCTTTCAGTGCCTTCAGTTTTTGTATTTTAAAAATTTTTAATACAGACCCACGTAAAACAATTGTAAACAACATTTTTCCAAAAATTTTTTTTCACGTCCTATAGTAAACTTTGTTCTATTAAAGATTGTTCTAACATCTTAAAAAATCCAAGTCGTATGGCCCGATCAAGCTATCGAGTTTCTAAGTGTGCCGGAATATTATTGCGATGAAACTTGGAAAGAGAGGCTAAATAAGAACATGTCGGTTGAAGTATCCACGATAAAGAAAAATGGGAGAAGGAACAAATCGGTCTCGAGTTAGGCACCGACGGTGTAACCTTGGACTCCGGTACGATAACAAGGATGTCTGTTATGCTGACGAGGCATCTTCTACCGTAATCAAACTTGCATATACTGCAAGCATCAACTACACGCGCGACAAAAATATGTATATGTATATACGAGTGCAACGGCGCGGCGGCAGGAGTTATGATTTATCGAGGCCTTGTCGCGAAATCCATTGTCCAAGAGCTAGCTTAAAACCGCTGAACCCAAACTTTCCTCGCCCAAGTGTTTGCCGTAAACCCGTTTCTGTTTGTTTGATACTACGGTCTCAGAAAATTGTATGATAAACAACCAAAATAACAACACAAACACAAGTTAGAGACCGAATGAGCACGGTTTGTCCATTTATTTTTGCGAAACCAATCTAGCCAACTGTACGTTAAACAATTTATACAGTGGGTGATCCACGCAACTAGTTCACCCTCGATAACCGCCAGAGTATGCATTGTACGAAAAAACTTTTTCTAGAAAATTTGTACAGTTTGAAGTGGAGGCATTTCGGAGATTTGAAGGTCAAACTTCGCTTTTTCAAATGGAATGCTGTATTTTTTATGCCAAAATATCGAAGAGCATGAAATTTTTAGTAAAAAGTATTGACCTTTATTAACCGTAAACCTAATAGTTAACGAATAATTTCACTTGATAATTCTACTTAGGTTTTAATATTTTGGCATAAAAAATATAGCATTGGATTTTAAAAAACGAAATTGATCTTCGAATCTCCAAAACGCCTCCACTTACGAAAAAAGATATACGAATTACGTATCCCTTCAAACCTAGAAAAGGTTTTTTCATGCATACTTTGGAAGTTATCGAGAGTGAACAACTTCCACTAATAAATAATAAACTCGTAGCAATTCCAAGAACAAATCGGTAGAATATTTGGCGTGCAATTCGTAAACGGAAATTTCTCTGCTGAACGAGTTAAACTGGTCATGCTAAGGGAACATCTCCCGGACGAGAAATAGTATGCAGTCTATGCGGTCTCGGAAACTCGGTCGTAACTCGACGTTGTCGCCGTTGCAAATTAAGAACTGAGCCCGGGCTGGGACGATGACAAAAGGCTGCGAAGGGCCCGGCGAAATTTTCGAATCTCGCGTGGCCCGAGTGCCATAAGCCTCGATGGGGGTTGCCTGCCGTGACGACCCGCGATACATATTGCTCTTTTTACTATTCCGCTGCGTTCTCTCCCGGCCCTCGGCACCGTGGCCGCTTTTATTTAACGATTTCTCTCCTGTTTCACCGAGCTAGTCGGGCTTCGACTCGCCAAGCTGTCAATTTGGCAAGATTACTGACAACCCATTCCATTCCGAACAATGCAAAAACGTAAACGGAAGAGCTGCATTCGATTCGGAGCAAAACCCACCATTTCCTTAAACCGCGAATCATTGTCTTGTCGGAGTATCAAATATTTCTTTGCAGAATAATGCACAGCGATTTTTAATTGTCCTCAGTGTCGCAAACGCGAAAACGTCGACGGCTGCATTCGATTCGGAGCAAAACCTACCATTTCTGTGAATCATCGCCTTATCAGAGTATCAAATATTTCTTTGCGGAATAATGCAAAACGATTTTATATTTGAATGCTACAACCAGTGATGGACAAAGGCATTCCAACAAATATTCGAATGACATCAGCTTGTGAATTTTTTTTTTTTCAATTGCAAAATGTATTCAGATATTGTATTCGATTGTTATGACATTACAAAATCTTGAATTCATGAACAAATGAATTCTGTCATTCTCAATTTCACCGAAAATTCAAAGCTAGATGTGGTTGTAATATTTATGTTTAACTGCGCAACGAACTCCTTGCACTATTCTGTGGTTCTTTATGCATTTATGTAGTGTTCACACATTTTTCAATTAGAGAACAAACATCAGCTACATGTATACTCTATTCTATAAACAATTGATAAATTGAACTTGTTCCTCACTCTGGTTTTCATAAAATAATTCACGAAAGTCGGAATTTGCATAAACACCCGCAGCGATTAGAAATTCTTTATCGTTCAGAATTTTATAGGAAAAAGACAATCATATTTATTAGACTCTGTTCAGAATCTTCGTCACGAGTTTGACTATCGTAGGACAAGGGGCTGTGGAAATAATTCACCTTTTATACGGCCGTGATACCGTAAATACAAGTATTTATATCTTTATCACGTCCGCGATATGAAATGCTATTGTATTCGAGAGCTCTCGAATAAAACTGTCATTTTGAAATTGCATCGTTTGCGTTATATTTTGGAATCGGTCACGAACTTTCTACTAATTAACTTCACCGTAGTGCCTTTGCGATGGACCACTGGACCTTAATAATAAAAGCTGGACGACTGAACTTTAAAAATAAATGTAATTTGTCTGTCACTTAAATTGACAACCGAAGAATTTTTTGTCTACGAGGCGATCGCTGTTAAAAAGATGATTATCGTATTGTTTAAAGTGCGATTCAATTATTTTAATGAAAAACATCTATAAAATAATCCTAATAACCAAGACCAAAAACGCACTGTTCAATTTCGCGAAGAATTCCTTAAATTATCATGACGATATAAAATATTGTTCGAATATTGTCGAATTAAAATACGGATGTAAAGTGAAAATGGGTTTCGACGGTATTGCGTCGTGGAAACAATGCACGACGGAACGTGACGAACGGAAAGAAAAAAGGAAGATCCACTCACGCTTCATGATGAGTCCGAGGGTATCCGAATCGTCATGCGGTTGCAGGACACTAGGCATATTCACTGTTCCCGTAACGACCGTTAACTCCGAGGTGTGAACTTTTTTCGGAAATGACGGCACGGTGTCATTTCTGGGACCCGCGGCGGGTCAGAGGACAGAAGTGGTGGAACTTAAGGTCGTTCACAAGTTAAACTAAACTTCGGGCTTGAGTCGGGATCCCGGTGTTACATATCTCCCCACCACCGGGACCCCCCTATTTAGTCATGTGGGAATTACATGCACGAGAATGGTTACGGATTTCACGCGAAGGGAGGCGTCGCTTTTTCTGTCTCTGTGTTCGAAACAAAGTCTGGAATCGAGCGCGCCGCCTCCGTGCGTTGTCGCCTCGCCGATCCCCGTAAAACAAAGAGCACGGCTTTTCCTTTGTGAAAATGGCTGCATTGTTCGCACTTCATGACTCGCGCCTCGCGCGACTAAGAAACAGTTTCACCATTTTGTTTTTGTCTTTTTTTTCGTTGTTCGAATACGAACTACTTGTACGGTGGCCGTCCGTTCTGCGTTTTCGGGGACAGTTCTGTACTTCAACAGCATGCGACATTTTTTTAAAAGAAATACCGGACGTACAAACGTTCTCTATTTTTTAATATATTATTGAATTCAAAGCGAATGCGATCGACCAGCGCAGCGAAGCTGTGTCAAACTTTCCATTAGTTTCGTTTGTTTATGAAGAATTAATTATTTTATTCTGTAAAAAAGTATTGAGTTTCTTTAGTTTGGGTTTTGCCTTAAGACTATATTTCTGTTTTCTCCGTTTCAAGAAATTTTTGTTTCGAACGATTCTTTGTTCTAAGATTTGGTTTCGCAAAATATTTTTTTTGTTCTTTACAGTAAATAATATATTACATCCTCTGATGTAACAGTTTTGTTATTTTTTGCTGTATGCGTGTTGCATTAGGTTGTCAAGGATGAAATTTGTAGACATTTAATTAAATTTAATTTAGTAAATTATAGTAAAATTAAATTTAAGTAAGTAAATTTAATTAAATCTAATTTAATTTCTACAAATTTCATCCTTCATGGCCCAATATTAATATCCACTTGTTTTATCCATTTCGCTCCCAAAAATATGGTCACCGTACTATGTGGTCAAAAGAAATAAAAACAATTTAAATCAACTGAATAAAAAATAAATTCTACCAACATTCTTTAGTTAATTTGAGTTAGGTCCCCGAACACCGTTAGCCCAGGGCCCCAAAACTAGCGGTGCGCCGCTGTATGCGTATCAGTCAAATGAAACGATTACCGATGTCCTGTTGTTACATCGTGATCGGTGTGCAAGTAAAGCAGATGAAAATTGTTTACTCGTTACCGCGCAAATGACCACAATGGATTGCCTCGACCCGTGGCAATTGCGTCGTAAATCCCAATAGGATGAACACCGTAAACGGTAGGAGGTCTTCCATAGGAAGTATCGGATGTCGTGTTTCTACACATGTCGAAACGCTTAAGTAGTCTTCCACCTATCCGGCCACTAAACCGACCATGTAACAGCTGGATAGTTTGCGGTCTCTGTGATCCTGACCCACGCCGGACATTTGCCGAAATCCATCTGGGGTAGGATCATGATCGCTTTTCCAAAGTTCGCGCCTTCGTTTCCGTCCTGCGCGAGAAAACTTTTACGGAAGACGGGGGACAGGCTCCAGAAAACGAAGAGAAGCAATGTTTTTCTATATTTTCTTTCGATACGTTGAACAATTGTTGCACACCTCGACACAGGTTTACGGAACATGTCAGAACGACGGGTCCTAAAATTTTTAACTTATGATCGTTGAGATCGTAAAGACGCATCCGTGAAGAATTATTCGAGAATTTCTTTGCGCATTTGTAGCAAAATCGAGTAGATGAATTTGGTTTCTATTTCTTGCAATCGATAAAGACAATTTTTATTTTGCATAAAGATCCGCAGTCTAATTATTACAATAACAATCGACAAAAATCTGAATAAATCTACGAAGTAATGCAAAATTAGTCAAATATATGTTAATATGATAATGGAGGTATACGGGAGTTTCTACTGTACGATGTAAGATATCATACTAAATGAAAAATCTTTCGGACTTGGAAACTGTTTATATCCTCAGCAGGTCTAGCCTGACATGTCCGATAGTTGTTCCGAAAGAATTCTTAAAAATCGCTTGTTTTCACACCGCCGCGCGCCGTTACCCGAGAAGCCCCCGTTTCAGCGAAACTTGTAGCTCCCCGATAGGGAATAGGAAGAAAATGAAATCCTTATCAGAAGTTTACGTATTCGTTTCGGTGGCTCGTAAAACCCGTCGATCGACCCTTCAGAAAAGCGACGCGTCGGTTTACAAAAAAAGGAGTAAAACAGAGAGCAGCTTTGTGTCTCGTCACACGAGAACCCCGGGCGTAAACGTGGGTTGCGATACAAGCAGCGAGAAGTAACTTTTCGAAACGAGAAAGCGACGCGCGACGAGGAGAGAAAACTCCGAGGCGTAAAAGTTTGTCGGTGTCGGTGACGTCGACGTCGGGTTATACCCCTCTACCCCCGGGGGTGATTTGTGTAGGAACGCGGTTTATGGGCGCCCGTATTTGCTTGCCTGATCCCGGGCGTTGAACGGCCAAGGCGTGATTTAACGACGTCGACAAATTTGATTTGTTTCCGATACGAGTGCAGCAACGCGAGAATAAATAAATTTTTTGATCGCTTTTCGTTCCGGACCGGCGGAGGGGGAAGGATAATCGACAGCGTGCGGAAAATCGAAACGATGAAAAATTTCATTTCGAAGTCTTTTACCGTTTCTCGCGGCGGCGAAAGTTTATTGAAATTCGTTTTCTATTATATCTAGTTATTTATTTACTTACTACATTGGCAATTTTGTTAGTCTGTCCAACCGTGAAACGCAGTCAGATTAATTTTATTAAATAATGAGTGAAATGGAAATTTATTTTCTTTCTCATTGCGTTTAGTACTTGTTCTAATATTTTTGATACTTTTAATTACATCTATTGTCATGAAAGCATAAAGTCTGTTTTATTTTTAGTTTACGAGAAACATTACCGAAGGAAAGAAAGTTCTCTTCAAATTTTTATCATTAAAAATATTCGCATAGACTTCGGAACTCCAGCACAATAACTTGGAAGATCAATAATTTTCTGTTATTTATTTTTTAATGTTATATGCATAACAAGGATACCTAATATTATAAAGCTCTTAAAAATTGTAAAATTATTGAAAAACAGAACGTGAGCATAATGTGAAATTAGTTTTAGAAAACATGGTACTCATGAAAAATATCTAATTTATTATAAACGATATTAATTGCGAAGCAATTTATATTTATACGAATTCTTGATAAATACATTTGAAAAACTACATAATCGTAAGATAATTTGCAAGATTTCTGGTTTGTTTAATTATTACAATGTCGCTGAAGTATCTTTCTTCTCAGGGGACAATTATCTTGGCTGCCGATAACGATGAAAAATAAATTTCTACGAACCCTATCTGAAAAATCCAAGTATTTTCGGACACATCGGGTTTTGGAGCTGAACGTCGGAATTGCCTAAGAACTGTTTATGCACGTGCCAGGATGTTGTACGCTACGCACTCGTACAGTTGGCACAATGATTGCCATGGTCTCCTACAATCTTGCTATTATTAGCTACTTGAGATGTTCATTTTAGCTGTTGTTCTTATTAAAAGTGGCTGAGTAAATTGTAGCCGCTTCCACTTCACAAATTCCGACAAATTCCGCGGCAATATTTCAAACTAACATCAGACGAGCTAAAAAATGTTTGATATTTCAACACCGTAACCATGATGTCTGGTGTACATAAATAAAATCCTCTATCCCCCTAATTAGAACCATCGAAGCTGTACCAAAACCGAGCATTAAAAAACGATTTGTAACCGAAGGTCGCGAGGTCTTGGAATGGTTCTGAAAGAAATGAATTAAAAAAAAAAGGAAAAATACTGCAACTGTTTTGAGTAGAGAAAGAAGCGGCGCTGCGGAGGCTGTTAAAGCGAGATTTACGCGTTCGAGACAGCTGCGCGTAGGTATAAGTCTTCGTCGTCCCATGGCTCACGGAAGGGTACCGATCAGGACACGGAAAAGGATCACGTTTGAGAGCCGGACACTTCTACAAATGACTTCAGGAAACTACACGCCCCTTCACGGCTGCCGCGGCACGTAGCACACGCATCTCTATTTACTTTAACACGGCTACAGACCTGTCAAAAAGCTAGATCTATCTCGTCGCATCTGTTTCTCTCGCACCCTTACCGCCGCGCGCTCGTCGAGATCACCGGCGATACGTCTTCTCGTCGTTTATTGGGAATAATCTCGGTTCTCCAACCCCTTTCGCGGCACCGAAACCAGCATGTTTTTCCTAAACGATTCCTCGCCGGGATACTCGAGCGATTAGAGTCAGCGTCGAACCGTGAAAAGGGACACGCGTGGCTGCGACTCGTTAATTTACCGTGCGTGGCTGGCTGGGTCTATCGACGAAAACAGTCCTCCTGTTTAATTACTGTTTTCACTTTCGAGAGACTGAAAGATAATTATTCGTCCCAGGATTAATGCGGCATTAGAACCGTTCTGGATCTTGTGTTCTTGTTAGTGGCGGAACTGCACAGCCTCCCCGCAAAATATAATTTTGAGATCCCTTTTTTCTTTCGAGATTTTTTATTGCTTTTTAGGAAGGAAATAACTCAATAAACGCAAAAAATATGTTTTTTTTCGTCAATGTACATTTAATTTTATTTAAATTGGGGATAATTTCAGTGAAATTACAAGATAATAAATGCTAAAATTTTGGGCCACTCCGCGTTGCGAGGTCCTGCGGCATTGTGGTTCCGTCACTGATTCTTCTACGGTTTCTAATCGAACCCTAAACTTAGAACTGAAAATCAATTATAAAAAATATTTCTCGGTGAAACTTGCTGATGATTCTTGGATACATAAATATTCTCAACCACTTCTTCTTCAGCAGTTTCACCTATTTCTACTTTAGGTTCCTTTTAACATTTACCTAAATATTTTGTAAAAATAGTCTGAGAAGTACTGATCACGTTATACAACCTAATCTTTTCGATGCAGGTCTGCAGAAAGGAATTTAACAGGCATGAGAGATTTTTGGGTCTCGGTTAGTATTTTAAGATGATTCGATGGTCCTATGATAAGTTTCTTTGGACAATTATCATTTGGCCCTTTCATTCAATCATATGCCAAATTTTTAATAAAAATGTTGATAGAATCGTGTTCTGGAAAGCAGGTATGAATGCTTTCATCTGAATACTCGATACGTAAGAATATTTCTTAGACAGAAATGGTGATCATGTTCCACATATGAGAAGGATGAACTTTGTGTTACAACCTAAGCTTTTCGATTATGGGGCTGCAGAAATAATTTAAAAGGAAGATGGTACTCGCAACGATTTCTCAAGGAACATTGGTGAAAGGGGTGTGTGAGAGATTTTTGGGTCTCCCATGCAAGACCATGCGGGCATCGTAACGCGATATTCAGATACATTCGACGGGTATAGACAAACAATTTGCCAGCATCCGATCAATTGACTCACGTTACACCTGAGCATTTAAATCGTTGCGTTTGTGCCGATTCGATAAAGGGTAAACAGTGTATATGTATATACGGTTTACACAGTATTCTCCCAAGAGATACGTACCACGATCACTAGACCATTTATGGAAAACAATAATTTTCTACCTGAATTGCAACAAACTGGAGCGAAATAGAAATTTATTTTCTCTCTTCACCTCATTACCTACAATCTATTATACGGTGATTAGAACTGTTTTGTAGTTCGTAATCCCTTAATTACAGGTTTATTATGCATATAAAATTTTGAGGCGCCAAGCTAATTTTTAATATCATACGCTCCATTTTTATTTAGACGTCTAATTTCAGTCTTAAATAAAGTTTATGTCAACGTCGATCGACGCGACTTTCGCGCATTCCTTTCGTATTTGTGGAAAATATAACCGATTGGCGGTCAATTACATGATTTTTGGTCAGAATCTGATGATTAATTACCGTGCTATTCGTTGACGGTAAAAAGGTCTATAAAATGGGGATAACAATCTTGTTTTACAATCAAGAAACTTGAAATTCATTAAGAAAATACGTTGATTACAATGGTGCTCACTTTGATGAATAAGTTTATTTAGGGAAAAAAGTTAAGTTTAATAACTATATACGGACAACCTAATAATTCTTTCGGTACTTTTCCGTTAGCAGGGCGCAACCTAACCCAGACCAATAATTATAAGTTTTGGGTAAAAGTATTTTGTTTACAATTCATTAATATTTGTAATTATATATGCTTATAATTATTCGTCTGGGTTAGGTTGCGCCCGGCTAACGGAAAAGTACCATTCTTTCGAATTATGAAAAATTTCCTTTTCGATTGAAATTGATAGCGAGTAAGTGTCTAAAAAAAGTAAAATAAAATCGTCCTGTACATAATAAATTGTACGGGATTCTGACGGTGTAATTTACATTGGGGGGCGGGGGGGAGAGCGCATGGTTCTACAAACCTTTGGCTAAAATCATCGTCTCCATCATCCTCTCCGGCATTTCACCGGGGAGAGGAGCAATTATAGTCTCCCTCGGTGCAAAAGTGATTTCGGAGGCAGGAACTTCGATGGAGACGCACGTTTCTATCAAACCCAGTACTTCGCACACTTACTTGGACGTTCACGGGATTCCATCCATTCTTATTGTCGTTCTCTTGTGAGAATTCACACTATCTTCCTCCGACGCGCATACGGCTTCATCGAACATTCACGATCAACTCCGGCAACGTCGACCACGGAAACAAGAATAATTCGTTTACTCGGACGAACTGTAACGATCCACTGAAGTTCGTGCAAAAGAAACTGATCGATATTCACTGATTCCTCTCACTGAAAGTTCCCGGCGCGTTTCGTTCTCTCGGAACGACCAGCTCGCTCTTCTTCGCGCACTTCCAGGGCCGACGGAACCTCGTCGTCTAAACGTGAACACTTTCTCTGCTATTTACAGTACAATTCTCGTGAACGATATACATAAACAATTGTCGGAAACAATATTACCATCCATTTCGTGTGAAATGTGCACAAACAAGCTGTATACAATTGTTCCGCAGCCAGCAACAACCGCGAGTGCCTGTTTCAGCAGCAAGTCGGCAGACGTCGATCAGCGCGTCGTTCGGAACTGTTGTTTTTATCCATCTTCGAACAGATTAATCCAAACGATTTTCCGGTTCGCCGATCATTTCCGCCCGAATCCGCGAGTTTACTTGAAAAAAAAAAATGTATCCGACGTGTATGACGGTGCACGATTGGAAACGCGCGAGCGTTGGCCCTCCGGAGACAGGATCTCTCTCTCTCTCTCTCTCTCTCTCTCTCAAAGATGGCGCGGCATCTTTTTTATCCCGAGGGGATTCACCTCGCGAGATCAATTCATTGGGCGGCTGCACGTGTGTACTATTAAAACAGTGCCGTACGCATTTAAGTATACAACTGGATGCACGGTGCACGCCGGACTCCCCGTAGAGCGTGGACCAGCGTCCCTCCAACCTGCTACCCTTTCTTCCGTCTTTCTCGCTCTAGCTCATCTTTCCCTCCCTCTTCCGGCGAGTCTCCGTCTCTGTCGCGCCGCGTACACCTCCCTCCCGTTCCCGGATCGCAATCCTGGAAAAGCTACCGTGGCAGAAACGCAGCCGCATAAGCTCCAGAGTTGCGCCACCGTCAGTGATTTCTAACGTAGGCGGCGCTGACACCCCCCACCCTCCCGCCCTACGCAAAGCGATAAAGGCTTTCATCGGGCTAATAGGGAAATCGCGGTCTCCTTTCTTTCCGTCCGTTTGCCGTGTCGAAGTCGACGCGACGCGGACGATCGTACGCACGCCGATCGATCGATTTCGGTTCGCGAAATGCTCCCGAATCGTGCAAACAACGTGTCCGAGCGAAATTAACTCGATGCCGGTTGAGAATCACTGAGCTACGCGTTACACGAGACCGTTGTTATACGTCCAGACAACGCCTACCGGCTCGATTGGTCGGCTGGGTGGTCCCTAGTCGCCACGCCCCCCGCAGCCTCTATGTACTTACCCCTACCCGACCGTCACCTCACCAACACAACCAGCCGCGAATACACTTTCTCTCCTACCCGTTCCGCTCGCCTCCGCGCCGCTGTAACACGTCGTTGCTGCCGCTTCCGTTGCTGCCTCTCTCCTCCTCTATGCTCCTGCGCGAAACCGGGACCCGACCTGCTAGTGTGCGAGGCCGCGGAAAGGTGTGCGTTCGCTCGCACTTTTCTGACCATCCGCTGGCCCAAGGGTAAGTTTCCGCTGTTCTCCATGTAAATTCTTTCGTCCCCTCTCTTCTCATTACTGCCCGGGTTAATTTCTTTTTTTCTTTTTTTTTTTTAAATGGGGCTGCGCGATAAACATACATATACATCGGGGCACCGCGCGCATCGACATACAGAATTGTTCGCGTCGCGCGATTTTCAATTAACAGCCACGGAACACGGCTTTTGCACAAAGATGTACAGCTATCCCCGGGCAATAAACATTCTCGTTGTTACTGTTCGCGTGTCTGGCCCGTGGTAAATATTGTTATTGACATTATAAGAGCAAACGCGATGATTAAACTATTTCGGGGAGAATGTTAATTAAGTGGACCACGTGTCCGAATGCACTTTAAAGCGGAGTAACTTTTTCGGAATTTGACCGAAGGGTTTTTGGGCAATTGGAGAAAATTTTAACCGGTAGGAATTACATGGACAAATGAGAAAGGTAGTTCAAATATGTGTTTTGTAGATTCGTTGGTTGCGCACTTGCTGAAGATTTCATCGAAATCATTTAGAAAAAAAAAAAAAAATCAAAACGGGCATCGAAAGATGGAAGAATCTGCGAATTTCGACCAGAAATTTACCTCACCATTTTCAACCGCTTGTAGCTTGGATTTTTTTAAAAATTATAAATTAGAGTAACCTCGGAATTACAATAGATTCTCTGATTTTTGTACTGGATATTTGACGGTTGTTTGTTTGCAAAATGGTTTTCCTTAAATTCTCAAGTTGTTTAGATGGGAGGCACAACGCGTATTTATTTCTAAAATGGCGTGGTGTATGTATATTTGTTCGTGGGATGTCAGTAATCCGCTTGGAAATTCTCGTTATGGTTGTATTTTTAATTGTACGAGGGAAGTTGTGCTCGGTCGGCAGGTAGCCAGACAGATTTTACGACATGAAAATCGCTTCCAGATGTTGGTCATTTCGCGATAGAACGTAGTCTATTCGGTGTAACAAGTTCCCACGCCAAAATTACTATGCCACCACACGAAAACTCAGAGTTTCCAGCTTTCTCCTTTTTAACTTGTATTTCACGGTCAAAACAATAATACAAAAAACATTTTACAAATATATACGATGTTTCAATGTCATTCTTATATTTGTATGCTTTTGTGGAATGTGTTTTACTCTGATTACATTCAAGTTTCTTCTGGTGAAATTCGCAAAATAGTTACTTGTTTATAGCTAATGTTCCTTCAACCAAAGGTAATAATAATCTTTTCTCAACAACTGTGATTTATATAAATAATTGACACACGTCTGATTACATTCAAGTTTTTTTTGGTCGTGCATAGAGAATATTTGTTCAACTAAAATCAATAATCATTTTTTCATGATTCTATGTATCTTCCAAAAGATTGTTTTAGAAAGTGGTTGCTCGAAAAATGGTGACACGATGATTTGTAGCAAAAAGTCTCTTGTTTCAATTGATGGCGCCATCTATATTAAAATTTTCAAACTTAAATTTGCTCCAATCAAGTACAAATGATTCTTGCCGGGTTTCCCATAGGACAAAATGTAAATTCCGGCACGAATCATCTGCTTCGTTAGAAGGTCCGAACAGCGCCAATCGACGTAGCGGTAAAACGCTCAAATTGTTAGCCAAACTTTTACTAATTTTTGTAAAAACAGGTTAGTTTTGTAAGAGAGACTATGTATTCACATACTTTTATGTATAAGGCTTATAGATCAGAAAAGATCCGAAGCTCTTTAATAAAAAAAACAAAATTACCACTGGCGACCTCTTGGTTATGTAACTGTAATTGAATGTCGGTAACATTTGGCTAACAGTTTGAGCGTTTTGCCACTACGCCAATTGACGCTGTACGGACCCCGACCAGAGCTTCGACGTTTTGCCGCTAGGGGCGTCACTATCGCCTAATAAAACTTGAATAAAACACCTCTCTGGTGTGAATGAAAGTATATGGTTTGGAACAATTTGGAAACAGTTTGGAACAGTAACAATATACGTAATTGGTTACCAAGCATTACCAAGTCAGTTTGCATTTTATTTCATTCTTTCGTAAGAAAGAAAGACATAACGCAACATGCCTACGTATGAAATGCCAGTATTGTTACGTGTCATGAAAAAGGTATATTAGTAAATTACACCACTCTGCATGATTTATTTAATATGAAATATATTCAGCTTATAACTTCTTGCACATTTATTTATTTAGCCAGTAAAAGTGATCAAAAAATATTGTTTTAAATGATGAATAATAACAACATAAGTTATTATTATTCCAGTTTATTTCTATTGATTATGGTATGTGTTCTATGTTATATATCTGAAATAAATTGTATTTACAGCCGGAATCTGCAGAAGTTCTGAAAAGAATAGCAAATGCAATATTTGAAACGGGTGGCTTTATTAGAAAAATTGAAAACTGGGGAGAAAAGGAGCTTCCATGTAAAACAAGTAACCATGGGAAAGTGCATAAAGAAGCGGGGTAAGCTTGTTTGTTTGTATTAGTAGTATGTTAACTTTTCATAGGAGTCTTTATTACAAGAAGTACACATGCAACGATCAAATATTGTTCAAAATTATTTAATTATACTGCGCTAAATATTCTGATACATTTTATAAATCGTTAAGCTGAATCAATTGTTTCAATTAATTTTATAGTTGCCCATGGTAGTCATAGTTATTTTACTTATACTTATTAATAGATTTTTAGCAGAAATAAGAATTATAATTTATGGTATAATGCTTTCAGACATTTCTTTTTCTGTTTTGATGTTCCACCTAGTTCGTTAAAAGACCTTACCGACGAGTATAATAGGGACATAGATATAATTAGAACAGCAATATTTAAACAATATCCATCAGAATCAGAAAAGGTAGAGTGTACACTGGAAGAAGAACTATTACCTCCAGCTTATAGGTGATTATTTTATTATAATGTATAGAATGGTTTATAGAATATGAGTTGACCATTTTATGAATTTTTTCAGACCTAGCATAATGAAGTTGTTACAACACAAGAAAAAGGGAAAGAAAGAATTTAAATATAATTCTGGACTTGATTATTATCCTTTCTTAAGATAAATAACTTTTACATTGCTACATATTGGATAATATAGAATTTTGTATATATTACTTGAAAATAAAGCATTTATAAATAGTTGGAAAGGGATATGTAGCTTGTGTACCTTTTTGCAGGTTGGTTTATTAACTCATCATTAATACATTATGAAAAATTATTTTTATAATCATCAAAAAATATTTGTACAAAATACTTAATATAATTATATATCATTTATCATTATACAATAATTATAATAGTTTTCATCTCACATGCAACAGGAATTTTTAAAGTATAATTTGTTTACACTGTAACTTGTAAGGGATTTTATAGTAACAGTAACAGAGAAACTGGTTACACCAATGTCTCGGTTTTATAATCTATATGGAATATTTAACAAATACGGAGCCACTGTGTCTAATTTTGAATAGCGGCAGAATGTAACTTTGTTTTTCACATTTGTAAAGAAATTCATTCCTTCTCGTATAATAAATCACATTTTTATCTCTTTTTCACAACTCGTCCAACAGTACGCATTACTGTGTAAGATATATATTTTAATTTTAAAATGTGAGCATAACTCTGTGACATTGAAATTGCTCGTTTCACCAAAATATTACATAAAATCTTATAACATACCCATGGGTATGTACGTACTATACTGCCTCCTAATGTAAATGCATATCAAGTCATCTGGTACATCATTCACGCACAACTATGTATTTTTGTGCGTTCTGTAGAGTAATTTGGACCACGATAAGAAAGATTGTTGTACGACAAACATTGCCTATAAAGTCTAGCACATCATGAAAATAAAATAGAGAGGCGAATGAATTTGTGGAATTTTTGGAATGATACAATAAACATTTTTACATGTGTCTAGTGTTTCCAAAGTTAATGCCACTCTGGTTAGCACCTTTGTTGCTACCATACTGTAAACTGATGACACCCTGTCCAGCCCTTAATTGTTCCTCGGTAAAGTTACGCACATTTTTGTCCGCTTCCTTTGGTCCGATACTTGGTTTGCCAAAGTTGCCAGCCTAGAAACGAAATTTTAAATTATACATTTTAGAATTTCTCTATTTAAAATAGATAAGTAAACTTTTCCACACTTATGCCACATTTTTTAAAATTTTTAGTTACGTTCGGTGATTTCAATTATGCAGACGTAGCCAAATTTGTTTAGAATTTTAGAATTATAAGAAGTTTAAAACTTGTGAATTTACAAGATACGTATCTAAATAATCATGTCCAAAGTTGTTACTAATTATATGTTTCGAAATTGACAAATGCCCAAAAAATAATTAGCGATTCATAGAACCTAACAAAAAGGAAGTTCCTTATCCATTCGATACGTTTCTACCGAGTAAAATGAAGATTAAAGAGATTCTACCTTTCTACCAAGAGACTGTAGGCAAATTACAACGGAGTTGAGATTTTGTCTTTCCCAGAGATCAACAGTCTGGAAGGTCTCTTGAGCCGGGACTCCCAGCGCCCTTGCAGCTTCAAGGAAGGCATTTATGTTTTCCATACACTTGAACGCGAGTCTGTTTTTATTAATTTTCTTCACCGAGCCTTCCTTGATATCATTCACCAATCTGAAAGGTGAGAATGAATATTATTATCGTGAAATACACGTTATCGTGTTGTTCAACGTTGTTTTCATGAGGTATAAGTACGTGCAAAGAAGGACTCCGTCCTTCAGCGTTTCGTAGAAGTTGTCCATGTCACCGTTGGTGTTTATATTGTCACCGGTGATCGTCTTGATCCATTCCAGACATTCCTGCGCCAGTTCCTCGCTGTATTTACTGTTGATCTGCAAAAAAATTGATTTATGAACTTTAGTCAGCGTTTCTATTCAGTGACGGAACTACAAATTTTCGGCCCTGCCCCTCGAAAAATATAATTTTGGGCCCCCAGAAAAAAAAATGTATACGCAAAAAGTATGTTTCTTTTTCGGAGTACTTTTAATTTAATTTAAAATTAGGGATAATTTTGGTAAAATTATAAGATAATAAATGCAAAAATTTTGGGTCCCAGTTTCTATTATAAAATCGCTTGTATTTATTATACGTATTTGGCATTGCACGAATTCTTGCCATTTTAAGTGTATTAATGAAGCTCAGAAAGCTTTCGCACGAAAGATTATTTATTTGTATCGCAGTCTATCGATAGGTTTACGATATTTCCATTAATCGTTTAAACGTGACGGGGCACGAGCCTCTATCACTGCTTGTTATTAATTATACGACGTGCCAGTGATCCAAGTAACACATCCTGTAGGGTCTGCGAAACGAGTGTTGCCGTGGAGTCACTGACCCAAGTTGTTTGAACACTTCGTTCGTTGTTTCTTCGACACGGCCCACGAATTCTTCTCGTAAACCCGAGCATCGTTTCGGAGAAAGTTTTTCTGCGCCTTTTAAAGAACTCGTTCCCACCTACACTAGGAGGCTTTCAAAAGTCAACGGGTTTCCTCGCCCTCCTCTCATCCTTACCTTCTCTTTCCGCGTTTCCAATAGTATTTATTCTAGTCTACCCTAAATTTTCAGTTCTAGAAAAATTACGCAGCTCGTGGTCATTTTGTAAAAAACAATAGTACAGAAACAAAGGATTATTAAAGCTTGAGACTGCTCGTTTCGAAGAACGTTGCTCATATTTTAACAATAAAATATTTTTTATAACTTGGCCAGTGGAGCAATGAAGACTCATTTTTTTTTAATTTTTCCAAAAAATGTTGTACATTGAAATCTCTGTAAAAACATTGGAAAATTCTTTCCGCAGCTGAATCCACTATAGGTTCCAAGATTGAGGCCTTTGCAACGATGCCTTAGAAATTGTTGTATGATTTTTTCACTGTTTTATACATAGAACAAATCTGAGGCACAAGGTCGATCGTGTACAGCCCTCTGTATTACTGTAAAGGCAGCAGACCTTCCATTCAATGTTTAATAAAACGACCTCAAAGTCTTACACGAAACTATTGTTGTTGCAAAATTTTTTTAATGTTTTTCACCCATCGTGCAAAACTGTTTTAGATAAAAATTAATAATAGTTCATGAAAATAGAGGTTTAAACCTTTAAAACGAAACCAAGTTTACTGTACTACTGTCTTTTCTTTAAACAAAGTTATCTTCGATGGAATTTTATTAAATTTTCCTAAACAAAAAACTTGTGAGAAGCAGGGTTTTACTATTTCGTAATTCGGATTTGGTTAATTCGGATAGGTTATTCGGATTTATATGTGCATTGTGTGACTCCTGAGAAATTTACATAAATATTCGCCGACCTATTATAACGATCATTTTGAATATTAACTTATACGGTATCGTAAACTTTCCTTTCGTCGACTTTCATATTCCATCTTCCTGCCTAAACGTTCTTCGCGGCGCCCCAGCCGCTTAAACTCCATGTTGACAAAGATCGTATCTGGAAGACCGGTAGAGAACGCGCAACGGGCGCACAGTTATTCACGTATAAGGCTGCCTAAAAAGGAAAGGTTCGTAAGCTTGGACCCTCGTATTCATCCTGATGCAGCATGCATATTCCGTTAGCTATACGGTGCCTCGATCGTGATGTATTCCGCGGCGTAAAACGTCCCGCGTCCCAAACGTGAAATTAGAATACTACACTATGCTTTCTGCAGTGTAGTCATTTCAGGAAAGCGTATTCTCTTCGAGGTCAGGTAATCCTGGATTATACGTTCCGATTGTTTATAGTATATAAAACACTTTTCACGATTACACAAGGATCACCGACTACATTTTTTGAAAATATAAACGTACTTGCTTCAACACATTCTAATCAAAACGTCACCTCAACACTAAGCCTACCACTGCCGGTTATAGATTTTTCATTTTACAATTATTGAAATTATGAAGTTGCTTACTTGGAAATTAATTCGACAAATTTTTTTATCCAGGCACATATTCAGATAAAAATTTGTCGAATTAATTTCCATGTAAGCAACTTCATAATCTCAATAATTGTAAATAGAATTTATTTAGATTTTGAGCGATTTTGTAATGATTTTGTGAAGTAGCGATGTTGTAATGAAAATCACAGAAAATTTATATAAATTTGTCATTTTTGTAAGGCAACGCGTGCCAGCCATTTTTAGAGCTCGGTAGGTTCAGTGTTAAATTATCTTCGAAACGAACAAAGTTAAATTTATTAGGTTGCTAAAAAATCAAATTAAAAAATCGCGCGAAAGTTTTCGATAAGAAGTAGGTGGAATTGCCGTATACAAGTTTTTAGTATTTTTGTCATAACGGTATGAGTAATAAAAAATCGATGTAGTAGAATTATAGGTAGCTTTGAACACCCGCACGCCATGTCGCAAGAGTCTCTCAAGAAATATTTTTTTTCCATTCGTTGATAAGCTTTGAATTTTTCTATCTCCGTGATACGAACTTATTATATGGAGCACGAACGTGAGTTCTATATATAGATATTAAGTAAGCACACGATAATTTCATTAACGGGAAAAAGAGTGACCGCACGTCGCGCGTCGGTGTGGTAGACACGGAAAATATTTGCAAATCGTGCTGATGAAGCAGAACGAAGAAATACGTACCGACTCACGAATGTTATTCCGTTGATCGTCATATGTATACATAAATAGTATACTACCGTCTATGACCTAATCATTTTACTGGAACAACTAACAGGGTCGACAAGCGATTTCAAGCGCGCTTTAAAGTTAATCACTTTTTCATTATTTACGTTTAATAGCGATTTTTTGCACCAAAAGTAGGTCTATCGATATTGATTATGCGGATGTTTATGCATTTATGGGAAAAATTAGTGGGTATAATTTGAAACAGTAAAAATATTGGAAATATTTCATGATACTGCTATATTATTTTCGACCTATTAAACATATTAAGACTCTGTCACCCCTAATAACTTCGTTATTTGCACAGACACAAACAAATGTTTGATGAGAAAGTTATCGTATTCGGAGGGGGTCATAAGTCTGTGTGGGTGAAGTGGATAAGACCTACATACCTAGAAGCTAGTAGGTGCTCGAACCGATGCCCCTCAACTTGAATACACGTGGTAAGCAAAACCTCGTCAAATAATATCTCGTTAAATATTCGATTTAGGACATATGAAAGTTCAAACTTTGTCGTTTAAGGAACCCTTGTGAATATAAAATTATTTCGCGGATTATAAACAATAGAATGAAGTATTATTATGATAATAATAAAAGTTAAAAAAGCATTCGAATATTTTATGGAACCCTTTAGAACATTTTGTGGGAGCCCAGGGTTCCGTGGAACACAGTTTAGAAAATATGACCTTCGGATGACATTCACCCGCATCTCCTTCTGATCAATATTAATTCGTAACGTAGAATCTTTTCTCTTGCGTAACAAATAACAAAGTAAATCAATTATTCTACGGGAAAATCTTGCTCGAGCAACGAGTGTAGATTGTCGCAGATTGTTGCGCACGCAGACGAACAAGATTCGAGTGCGTCAGAAAAGTTGGTAGGGCAAGTGCTCGCGATTAAAGGATCGCGTTGCGCTCTAGCACTCGCGACGAACACGCTTTTAAATGTGCACGTTCTCTCGTTCACGGCCATGTAAACTGGGTCATAGGCCTGGGCATCGATGAGCCACGAGGCGAATTGGAGGAACTGCCGCTTCGCCAACCGGCGAAATCATTACCTTCGTTACACCGAGTCGAGTTACATCAATTTATTGGCCGCGCAATTAACTCTGCTAACGAATTTTTCCGTTTGGGCGAGCGGCGATCCCATTGAGGATTGTTCTGCTCGTATATCGGTTCAACTTATCTCTCAGTTTAGGAAGAATAAAAATAAAAGCGAGGAGTAGATGAAAGGCCATTTTACAATGATTATCAAGAAACTGATAATAAAAGCCAGTAAGTAAATAACAACTTTTCGTAGAAAGCTCGGAACCGTCGCTATCGTCGATTAACCAGCAAAAGATACGTGAGATTGATTAGGAGTCTCTTCTACGATACTGTTATCTACCTGCAAGTGATCGATACTCGAACAGAGTCCAAATAATAGCTCTGGACATTTCTGTCTGCTGCACTATGCGAGATATAAACGCAAGATAGCACGACGTGCTTGTTATTTGAGACTTGTCTTTTGTGAATCATTCGGGAACATCAGGCGTGTATTGAAAAGTTATTACTAGACAGCGGATGTTTATGCATTTATGACAAAAATTAGTAGGTGTACTTGAAAGCAGTAAAAATATTGGAAAATTTTAAAGATACTGTTATATTATTTTCGACCTATTAAACATATTAAGAAAGGAAATAAATTTCACTCCAATTTGTTGTAATTGAAATAAAAAAATTTTATTTTGCATAAAGATCCGCTGTCTAGTTATCATATTTATAATTTTAATAATCATTAAAAAGTCTATTGATTACTATTTATCCGGTAACTGGTATTTGTATCAGTGCTCTAATTTGTTACTGAAATCACACGTATCAAAGATTCACTGTAGCACGCTTTATGCATACGACATACATACTCAAGTTTCCGTTTCATAAAGTGAAAAGGAAAAAGTGAGTACGTGGATTACGTCGATCCACCTTGATCACGGATGCAAGGAGAACTACATACGTTCGAGAAGAATGTTCCCCTCGATCGACCAGTTTCCATTTCGGTGCAGAAACTCGTCTCGATGACAGAAGATTTGCCCCCAAAACGATCTTGCTTTTAACGATATTCCTTAAAAGGTGGACCGCCGTTGAGGAAGATCACACCGATCGTGGATCCATTTGATATTCGTTTAATCAACGGCCTACTTTACTAAAAATTCGATTGAACTCTTACGGGAGATTCGTGTGTAACAGGTTGTACTATCCTACATTTTGAAAATTAAATGTACTATCCTACATTTTGAAAATTATCATTAAATATCAAATTTACCAATTATTAATAGC
Source organism: Lasioglossum leucozonium (assembly GCA_028454225.1). Classification (NCBI taxonomy): domain Eukaryota; kingdom Metazoa; phylum Arthropoda; class Insecta; order Hymenoptera; family Halictidae; genus Lasioglossum; species Lasioglossum leucozonium. The sequence goes on from CM052218.1 coordinate 1,123,638, forward strand.
ATTTCTCCCGTATTTGTGTCGTAAGAAATTTTTAATTGGCAAAATAAATTCTATAATAGAACAAAATAGTTTTTCTTAAGTGTATTTATGCATTATATTGCATAACATGTAAAAATCGATATTTGCATAAAAATCCGCAACCTAGTAAATAACTAGTTTTTACCTGTACACACACCTGTTCGGGAAAAAACGATTTCGTTGACCCACTTCGCAAGGACTCGCGATATTTCAGCATGGTATATCCACGTATACGCAAGACGTTTACAATTGTGAGCTACCTCGAAGGTTGTTGCTTGCTGTCGACCATATAAGGGCCTCTAAACGAGATGAAGCCTGAACAGGTAAGGCATCGGTGCCTCGTGCTAGCACGTAGAACTTCGCAAATTGAATGAAGTCACATATCCACACGTCACGATTGTGTAATCTCTGCCGAATATTTTCCGAGATCAATTTCAGCCAATCGAACTGAATTTGTGTACAGTGTTTTACAGCACTATGTAATACAAATTTTTAATGTCCCTATTAATAGAAATTTATTTTGGACCAAATGATTAAGAAAAGAATTGTCGATCAATTTATATTATTACTAGACTGCGAATTTTATGCATTTATGACAAAATTAGGTATGTGCAATTTAAGACAGAGGAACAATTAAAAAAATTTTAGATATGTCAACATATTATTTTCAACTCCTTAGAATAATTAAAAAAAGAGAGACCCCTCTATTTGGTTCCTGACTCCGGTAATTTATGCAGAAAATTTTTATTTTGCATAATGATCCGCAGCGGATTTTATGCATTTATGGCAAAAATTAGTAGACGTAACTAAAAATAGTAAAAATATCAGAAGAATTAAAAAATACTATTATGTCATTTTTATTTTACATAAAGATCCGCTGTTTAATTATTATATTCTATTACTGCTGTTGCAAAAGGGAATGTTAAATATTTCATTTCTTCCTCGCTACTCGTTCTTCTAACTAAATACTACAATTTTCTGACTTTTGCGAAAAATTGTGTTTCTCTGTTTGGACCATAATGGAGTGAATGGTATTTTACATTAGAAATCTTAGCGCTGAATGGTTTTTGTAACAGCGCAATGAGCAATCTACCAGTTTTTTAACGAATTAATATATACCAATGAGTAAAGGCAATTAAAAATTTCATAACCGGTTCGAGAAAAGAGCCACAGATCAGATTTCGCGGTGATGCAATTCCGAGTCGCGAAACTACGCATGCCCGAACATGAATTTGTACACAAATCATTAGTTGACGTGCAAGGCCAAGTAATAGAGGCGAAGGACACCGAGCTTGCAATATTTCTGTTAAGCAAATCCAGACGCGTGCGGAATCCTACATTTTGCTGGATTTCGCCATGAAAATGTGGTTCTTCGATTCATAAAAGCGATGATTATTCATAAATTACACTAACAAGTAATGATATTACTTGTTATTACACTATTACGTTATTACGCTATTACACTAACATTGAATTATAATTTTTATAATCATAATAATATAATAAAAAATATAAAATCGATGATCCTTTTCAACCAAATACCAGAAGAGCTTTTTCAGTTTCACAAGGGTAGTAACGCAACAGTTGCTACCAAAAATATTTGCGATGTTTAACCAAGTGAATTAGACGTTCGTACATTTATTTATTATTTTTAATTTCATTAAAAAAAAATTTTTTTTTTTATTTGCACATTAGATGGCAAAAGGTTGTTTGTAACGAGGATGAAACATCATTGATTAATAATAAATACTTGTTAAAAACGTAATGTAAAGAAACGACATTACTTTCCGGTCCACCTAATAGTTTATGAGTTATACTCTACTTTCCGATTTGTGAAAAATCGTCGATATTCAAACTGTGATAATTTTGTTTAAAAAGAAAACAGAAGTACGATAAACTTAGTTTCGCTGTAAAGCAAAAATTTGAAGTGTCACTGACCAAAGAAATCATCGGTACATGACTAATTGCGGTCTTCCACGTGAACGAGGAAGTTGCGTTTTCTCTTGGAATGCCTACGTATGTACTCCGCCGGAACAATAGAATACTCTTATCCGGTTAAGTGAGTCGTTTAAAAACATTTCAGTTCACTCAGTCCGATTTCTTCATTATTTTCTTTTCGAAAGTTCTCCAGCGACTCGAACGCAATTCTAATCAGTACGCTTCCTCAAATAATTCGATAAAAATGCGTGATACGTCGATTCTGTCTATATGGAATGACGATTGATAACATTCTTAGGAAAATGCTGATCGATCAAAAGCTCTGGGAAGGTGGGGCATAATTGTGCGATCTCACGAACTTCGGGTGTAAAGTATCGCGATAAGGTTAAGCGTAAGGCATGGATCCGCTCCCGGGAAACTTTCTCTTGTTCGTGAGTCATTCGGACATAGCTTCTTCCTTATGTCATATCCTACTCGAGCATTGGGCCAAGTCGACTTTAATTATCGATCGTTCGCCCCCCGATGATTTATTGCATTCGACAGTCCTTGTCGGAGCGCATTATGCTTATTGTTTGTATCCTCGAAAGCCAGGACATTTTTTAAATTGAAAATTACACGTTTTACACGGCTCAGTTAATTCATTCATTTTGTCTAACATTTTTGCGTGCAATTATTTGTGTTTTTATGTGAAGCAGGCATTTGAAATAAACAATTATTAGAATATATTTCATTTGTAATAATTTATTTTTAAATAATTTATTTTTACCGGTCAAATAAATGTAATAAAGCATTTGAAATGTTTGTTCGTTATCCCAAATTACAATGCTACTAACCCTACGTACTGATATAATCCAGATTTTACAGCTAAAGTAGGCTAACATAATATTGAAAATAATATAAAAGAGTAACAAGTAACTAATAATATCAAAAAGAGCTAAAACAGGTTTTGCGACCTGTAATAACTATTAGAATTGGTTCAGTGAGGAACAGTAACAATAGCTAATGATAATATTAATCAACGAAGAGTTCACGAATCCCAGAGCGGCTTCGATATGACTACCTCATTCGCAGTCTTGCATTCCTTGAAATTAATAGTGATGAATTCCCACGATTGGTAGAGCAAATTTCACGGCCAAGGAACAACCATGAACTTTCCACTTAAAACGTAATAAATTTCTATCTGCCTCGAATCTCGAGCGCCCCTTAACGATCGCATAAATATTAATGATCCGACTCTGTTGATTTTTCTACCGTTCAATTGATACATTGCGAAAATAGCAGGGAACGCATTGTTTTAACAGAAATTATTTTGATACCTCGACCGAATTTATTTTCTTTCTTTTTTACAAGAAAACCAATTATTTACTGTATCGCAAAGCAATCAGAATGCTGCAATTCTTTTCGTAGTACAGGAACGCTGGCTGCTCGAAACAGTCCCTCCGTCTAGTAATATAAAACGCTTCTAGTGCTCCGTGAACCTATAGCGTTAATTAGGAGTCCAGGTTAATAATTGATCGCGGAAAAATTCAAGAGAACGAAATTGATTAAGGATATTAACTATTTATTAAATTATTGTAAGTCAGCCGGTCCTCATTAATCGCGTACCGAGTCTCGTGGTATGGAGACTTCAATGATGGGTGGAGCAACGAGCGACGCGCAGGACATCTGCAGCGAGAATTTGGCGAAAACGGAAGGGTAACAGATGAAATTAGGCCGATTCCGAGATCGACGATTAACAGGCCGGGGATTCGAAGACGTAAGAGTGTCTCGAGGCGTCTATGCATTCCTAAAACGGAAACCACTTTATAGCGCTTCCGGTGGCTAATACAGATATCCTCCTCGGGGATGAAGCACGCCTATATTTAGATCTGGGGCATAATACTGCACATTCATCGCACGACGTTCACGGAAACACGTGTCTATAATTGTTATCTCTAGTTCCGAACGAAACATCGTTCCCACGTGGGATGGAAAAAGAAGTGTAGAGGGGAACGGTAAAATAATAATAACAAGTAGACGGTAACATCGGTCTCCGGGAATTGAGGAAATAAATTATTTGGAAAATAATCGTTAAGATAACTAAGTACACTAGTTTAAAAACTTTTATTTCCAAGATCGCCGAAATTCTACTTATTTCGTGTACTAAAGAACAGTTCTAAAACTACAAAAATTTACCATAAATCTTAATAATTAACTCGGTTACTTCGATAAGTTTTTCTTGAGGTGAAAACAATATAATTGAAATAAAAAATTATTTGATTTATACGTTAAATGAAACTAAATTGTTGATGTTGTTTGTAAAATAGTATAAATAATAAAGTATTCAAAATAATTCGTTATTGCAAATGGTTAGTTGTTATCTTATATGTTATCAAGCCTGACAGACATGGCATTGGAGAACATGCGAGGTCAGATGTTACATAGATTGTTGTTGTTAGAGTGCGAATGTGTGAAGCGATTTGATCAAGAAAAACATGATCGCAGTCTATAAATTTTAAGGTGGAAAGCTGGTGTTTAAGGTTTTTCAGTTTTTGTCTACATATTTAATTCTACTTTCAAATAAGATGTTACACGAGTGTAAAAGTAAATTTGTTGTACTAGTATATATTAGTTGTATATGTATAGGGCTCGTAAATATGAAACATGATCGTGGTTCGCGGACTAATAGACAACAATACCGATGTTATCGTCGCCCTATTGCCGCGCTCGAATCGTTATCATCGTCGCACATGCATACATATGCGACGATCGATTATTTTATCCAATTAGTTAGCCAGCCGGATCTATCGAATCTCATTTGTCAAACAACTATTGAACCTTTCTGACAATTCTCTAATTCTTACGTCAGACCCACGACCTCCTGGAACTGGGACGAAAATGGCGGTGTATCAGCAAAATAGAACGAACCGTTGCATTCCGATGGCGATAAGCGTATCTTCGTAACGAGCATACGTTCCTCTACCAGTGCAATAATGAGCGTCCTTCGTACTTGTTACTCGACAATTGTTTTACGATGAACAAAAAGAACCGGTTTTGCTTCCAAGATACAACGGACAATTGTAATTATAATTGTAATCGTTACGCGATCTATAGTAATTCTCGAAGAACACTAGAGGGATATTCGCGTTATGGTTGCACGAAAGAAATGTACCATGGCCAGCGGGTTTCGTGAGGGACGCTCCCTTCTTTGGCAACAGAGAGTTTCATTTTAATTCCCCGACCGAAAGGAAGGGCCCGGCCCGACCCGGCCCGGCTGGCAGCTGTTGCCCGGTGAACTTGTGAGCGAATTCAAGGTGGGTACGATATGTTTTCAGGTGTCTCGAATGGGACACACCTAACAAAACTCTGATAATCTTCGGCGAATCGCTTACTCAATTTTCACTTATCTGCTTAATGCGTTTTAATCGCATTTCAAATAAATTCATGTTTGCCTCAGTTTTCGGAACGTTTACGCGATTCGACGTTTATCGCTTGAGAAAATAACAGGCTTGGGCATTCTCGAAATTAATTAAGTGAAAAATTATTATTTGGCTCCTTGTCATTTGAAATGTGTTTAGTTTATTTGAACAGCCAAATAATTTCTTCAAAGAAAATTATTATTTGAATTTCAAACGAAATGAGTAAATAATTCGTACTCGCGAAACTTTTATTTATTTCGTGTCAACATTGTCAGCTGCGTCACATTTTAATGACAACATCAAAAGCGAATGCAGCTAAATTAAATTTAGTAATTGATTTAGTTGAAAACTAATTAATTTAGCGAAGCCATTTCAGTTGAAAAGTGTAACTGAAATAAAAAATTACTTAAACGCCAAGAGAAATTAAAATCATATTATTCGCAAAATAAAAATAAAGTATTTAAATAAGATGTGCCCGGCTCTGCTTAAAATTCGTTTCTCTTGGCGAAGGAGGCTCGAGAACAACACGCTTCTGCGTCTAGGATTGCTTCCCAATCGGTCGTCCGCGGTATGCGGGACGCCCTGTACAATTCACATATGATGCCTCATTTCTTGGGAACAGTTTCCGCAAGCAACAGTCTTAAAATGGAAATCTATTTCTCCTCGTGAGAAGCGTGTTGGGTTCCACATAAAATACTAGAAAATTACCAAATCTAGATATTCCACAAATGAGTTCGTTTGCTACGAGCAACAAATCAATATTTGCGTCGAACTAAATCCCACAGTCAGGAGTACATAGTACATCCCCCATCGATCAACCCCGGAGAACTTTCGCATCCGACACGAATCCAGGCACAATGAACCCCCGCGAGTGCGCATGCGCGTCACCCTGAGTAGGTCGAGTCCCTCGGGGGATGGTCGTCACTGGGTCACTGGGTGGTAAACGAGTCCCGAAGGAAAACAGGCGGCGTGGAAAGGAGGGAGGAGGAAAGTAAGAGAGAAGAGTGAGGGAGAGTGAGAGAGAAAGAGAGAAACAGGTATTCATCTTCTTACCTTCCTCTGGGCTTCCGCCGCGAAACCCGACTTGGCAGCTCTGTGGGAAGCCATCGCTCGTGTACCTGGATTCGTTTCACCGTCCGGCGGAAAAATGAAACAAACGAAGAACGTTTTCCAAGGGAAGAAACTTAGGGGTATCTCCGGCTGCTCGGTGGCTCGCGGAAGAATCACCGTGCACGGTGAGCACTGTTCGACGGTCACGGGTCGACTGACACGATCGAGAACGCGCGCCGCGCTGGAGAGAGTCCTTCGGACGCTTATTGGCCGCCGCGCCGCGCCGTGTGCCCACGGTACCTAGTGCCTGGCCGGTATCGAGTTTTCGTCTGACGCCGCGTGACACGTGACCTCCGTTCTCCAGTCTGGCACGAGGATGACGTCAGGCGGCGTCCGACGAATTCCCGGAGTCGCTCTCGGAGTGCCGGCTTCGAAAAATTTCTGCCCGCACCAAACAGAACTTTCAACCGGGCCTCTGTTCGCTGTGCCGCGTCGCGTCGGGTCCTCCATCGAATCTTCCCCTGTTCTATTAGTTGCAACAGTAATTTTGTTACCGTTCTGAGAAACCAGTTGTCGAATGATCTGCATGTATCGGATCTGCCGGAAATATTCGGAAGACAACTTTTATTTTCGCGGAACAATGTTCTAGTTCAATAATAATTCTGGTTTGACGAGCGTAATACTTCTCGAAGCCTACGCTGCCTCGAATTCGTCTGCGGAATATTACTACAAATAACTAAATTCCGCTTAACATCAGGTTCACGAGACCCGTCAAAACGGTGGGTTCTAATATTATTAATTCACGATTACTGGGATTGCAAAGATTCGTTCGTGAATTATTCGACTATTCTCAGAAATTGCACATTTTTCTACAAATTTTTCATTGGTATGGAATAAATAAAATAAAATACACAGAATTGTTAGAAATGATTTTAGTGCCATTCATAGAGAATGTTTACCAACATGATAAATGAATAATAAAACTGTCTAATAAGACCGTAGAATATAATTGTGTTAGCGGTCTTCAATGAATGAAACTCGAATGAGTAAAACCACGATTTTTCTACACCGACGCGTTGTTGGTCTCCTCCTCCGTGACCGTCGTTCGTATGATTTGTGTACACCGATGACGTCAACGCCAAATGTAGACTGATGAGGTCTTTAGGCTGCTCCCTGCGTGTCGAAAGTGATCAAAATCTTCGATATGATAACCTGATAACCGTTCGATAACATTCTTAACGAAGAAATTTTATTCTTAGCCTCCAGACTTTGATTATTTCATATTGCATACATACATATCACAATTCTAAAAATAAATTCAGATTATCCACCGTTTAGAAACATATTCATTTTCATTGCTAACGATCATTTAAATCGATTCGGAAAAATTCGTTTACCAAGATTGCCTGTTGCTAGGTCACGGGATCTTCGACGAACGTGCTCAACAGTATAGCAGAGCGTAGAATCATCTGACCATCTTCATCTTGGTCACTTTCTTGTGTCTCTCTGTTGCTTTAGAACGCTACGACCAGAACTCGTTCTGGAAACGAAGCCGACGTTAGGTCAACCAAAAATTTGTTACGTGCGCGTCTCATTTGTTCGTTGCCTACCAGATTATTTCGAAATTCCCAATGCCATACATATTTTTTTTTTTATCTATTTCCTGTCCACCTTTAGTATAATTTCATTTTGCACATGCGTACGAAAGGAAAGTTTACGTATTGTTTCATGCCGTTTAGATCTAAAACGGTTATTAGAATCGATGTCCACAGAAAATTTTGTTTTAATAATATCCGCATCTCATGCTCGAACGATTAATATTTAAACAGTTTGTAATTTAAATGTTTTATACTCGCGATTGATATCAACTCTGTCGATTTTAATGGATTTGTGTAAAAAGCTATATTTAGCACAATTTCAACACTAAATAGCCGATTCTCGAAAAATTGCCAATATTTAAACAGTAATAATTTCGTAAAAAACGACCACACGATCATAAAATTTGACTCATTTTAAAGCTGAAAGCCTCTACTTTCAAAATCCATAATTTATTTCATTCCAAGATCTTTTTTCATGACGTAGCGAGCGAGAAACTGAAGACGCGTTTCTTATTGAAAATGTTACATATTCAAACGTCTGTGAAAACTTTGAAAAATTTTTCATGTGACTAAAACCAACATAGATTTCAAGATTGAAGCTTCCTCTTTCCAACGACGGCTTAAAAATTGATGTACGATTTTTTTTCACTGTTTTATGCAACAAAAATGAGGAACAAGTTCGGTCCCCCTTGGTGTAACTTATACTAGTGTAAAGTTGACGGCACAGCTCTCATTCGAAGCTCGATGAAACGGCTAAAAAAAAACGTACATCAATTTTTAAGGTGTCGTTGGAAAGAGGAAACTTCAATCTTGAAATCTATGTTGGTTTCAGTCACAAGAAAAATTTTTCAAAGTTTTCACAGGCGTTTGAATATGTAACATTTTCAATAAGAAACGCGTCTTCAGTTACTCGCTCGCTACGTCATGAAAAAAGATCTTGGAATAAAATAAATTATGGATTTTGAAAGTAGAGGCTTTCAGCTTTAAAATGAGTCAAATTTGATGATCGTGTGGTCGTTTTTTACGAAATTATTACTGTTTAAATATTGGCAATTTTTCGAGAATCGGCTATTTCATCATTGCGACGAAGAAAACAAAATCCTGTTAGAGTTTTACAGTTCAGTATTTGCAAACTGTGTTACTTTATCATAGCTACTAAAGCAGAAGTCATGGCCCACATATTTCCGTATTGAAGCGCACCTCCGGATCGCGGATCGGCTCGATCCCGCTGCATTCTAAGGACGTTCGGTGCCCCGTGAGAAAAGCATTGCCGTAACAGAAGGAACGCGTGGAATTCGCTTAATAACGAGCTCTCTCCGCTCGAGAGGAAGCACTGGTTTAAGAAAACCTATGTAAAGCACTTTGCTACTGTTTACGCTTTGCGAACTGGGGTTACTCTCGATAAGGGCAGCGCTGAAGTTTCCGTGTAAACCACATAAATCTTCGGACCGGAAACCTCTGAGACTGGATTTCATTTTAACCGTATCGGTAGGAGACAACGATTCGTTTGTTTAGAATTTTTCTTAACGCTACTTACGTTTTTCTGAAATCTGAGATCAACGATTTCTCAATAACTCGACAGATATTTAGAATTGATATCAGCGGCTGATCTGACCTCGTGGGCTTTATAAAAACAATTTAAATTAAAAACTTGAGAAAAAATGAATTGTACAAAAATTTTTGGTATGTTAGTTAATTTGGTGGTAACATTGTTAGCCCAGGGTTCCAAACTTCACGGTCCGCCACTGTATAGTATAGCAACTTCTTCGGAAATTGTTATTTAACGCTAGCTTTGCGGAAAATTAAAAGTGACTTTACATGACTTTATAAAAACAACAAGAAAGTGTCTATTTAAATTTTTGCCACTTTTAAAAATAATATATACCCAAGGGATTGAATAATCTCAATAATCGCGAATTGAAAGTGTTAGAACCCGTCACTTTGGCGTAAAGTATTAAAAGAAAATTATTGAACTTCTTCCAAGTAGTTCGGCTCAGTCATTAAGAAGCCTATTAATAGACGACTTCCGGTAGGTACAGCGTTCAGATGGCAGGAGTAAAATAGGGTAGATAAGGGTGAGAGTTTTGGTAAGCCAGCTCGAGCCGTCGATGGAACGTCCCGCGACAGAGTACGATGATAATCGGCCTCCGTCAAGCTTAGCGTTCATTAAAATTTCTGCTTACGTATTTTGGTATACGTGTCACGTATCGATGACTCAATCGCCGGCACTTGGAGTCCAATGTATAATCTCTGGAAACACGCCTTGATCACCGAACACTCTACTCGTATATCATGTTAGAACCTGTAATGATTTCATCTCGAAAACGATGTGCGTTATCAACGTCGTTTAAAAAATTAACGCACACTCTTGCACGTAGGATTTAGATTCTACGCTGAATCAAGAACTTGGAACTGTTAGAAAATATTTTGTATGGCCTCCACGTTAGAATACCGCTATTCCTGCTGCCTGGTATTCTAGGAGTATTTCGTAACGGCAGTAAACTGTAATTTTGTGCAAACGACAAAACATTAAAAAGAGAGATATTACAATTATTAATAAGCGTAAGGAGGCACGTCGATTTTCAAAATTAATTTCGAGCGGAAACTTATTTCTTTCATCTGTGTCTCTATTAAATTCTGCAGAAAATCGATGGTTCGGTGAAACACTCTTGATGATTTTAAAGTTAACAGTTAATCGATGAGTTTTTCAAAATATATTAAAGTGATCGGTGAAATTAAGCGTATCTCTGATAAATACATTTCCTCTGAAATTTCATGAAATCGAGTAAATCGAGAAAATCCTGCTTGAAAAATTGAATAAATTGGAAAATCAAGAAACAGTAAATGACAGAAGAAATGAGAATTCTAGAAATTCACCGTTATTTTTAGCGCAGTAAGTTTAGTATCGCAAAAGGTAGAGGAAAATAAATAGTTTACTATTTTTAGTTTGAACTTGGAACGAGAAGGAATTGCAATGGAGAGTATATCCTTATATGCTTCCTGGCGAGGACGCGGTTCGGTAAAAAATTCAAATCTCACCTGGGCGTTACGCCACTGCGTGGGACGATGCACAGTCCAGTCGAGCAATGCACCAAGGTCGAGGCCACGTATACTCGAGAGAGTGCATCTTGTTCGTGTACGCGTGCGGCCAACACGTTATTCGCCGCACGCAAACCAGTGTTAAGTGCAAGGACCTCCCCTTGCGTGTTTCAGAAATGCTCGCTAATTTGACGACCGCGTTTCAATTTTCCTGGCCAATTTCTACAATAGGGAATCCATCGATCCCTTTGTCCGTTATTCTCAACACCAGGCAATATTTCGAGACTGGTCAGAAAAATCTGGTTTTTTTGATAAATTCGAATTATTATTCCATATTAATGAAAAATTCGTGCTTGATACCATATTCCAGTTAACATTAAACCTACCATCATTGATCAAACGACCGGTTCCAGATCTTTCATTTCGCAATTATTGAAATTCTAAAGTTACTTACATAAGAATTTAATCGATGAATTTTTTTATCTAAGCACAATTTGAAATGAAAATTGCACAAAATCTAAATAATCCAAATATTTGAATTGCTTTACAAAATTTTTTTTTACTATACATTTTTACTTTGAATATGCGCTACTTTTCCATAAAATCATACGCATTTATCGAGTTCATTTGGTTTCTTTCGCAGCTGTTTTAGATTTCGCCGAGTAAGCGCAAACTTTTGCGGAATGCTGTATAGTTGGTACAAAAAATTGGTGACATCAGACGAATTTAATCCACTCGAATATTTTTTATCGCCTATGCAAGTTCTTCCAAGCATTATTTAAATTATGATTCATCAAACTTAGAAGATATTTTTTTTTATAAGATATTTTATATATGTATCTTTTTAATGCAATTATATCGATTAGATTAGGATTGATTTGGAACGCTTTCTATGCGAGTATCGGCATCCAATCTTTTACGGCACTGTTTCACGCATGCCAGGTGCAATCACGCCTGACCACTCGATCCTTTCTTGTTCGTCGATTCACTTACGATTTCCATCGAAGGATGATTAAAACCGGATCGAATTAAAACCGGTCAAGGTGACGTCCTTGCTACCTAGATGGTCTTCAGGTCGAAGAATTCGGTTTTATGAGACCTAATTGATCGATCTACTTCATTGAAATAATTTCTTGTGCTTAATTCTTTATTAAATTGACATGATTGTATGTTTAAAAATATATTTTTATACAGAAAAGAAGCTTGTCGACATGATATACAACTCAACTCTTCTCTTGACCAATAGCAAGATTTTTATGTTCTTCGGTGATCACAGATTAATTTACATTTGAGATAGAAAGAAGAATATCGCAGAAAATTTCGGTTATTACAAGGATGAATATGCATTTAAAATTTGAGTGGAGGTAAAGTTCTCATTTTGCTCGAGAAGAAACTGCAACACACATAATGGAGATTATTTTCTAGACAACTTTATTACATATCAGAATACAGCCTACAGTTTGTAAATTAGATACTTATCGATATACTCTTAAATATAAGTAACATCCGGCAGGCTTAAATAAGAGACATTGCCATCTAAAGTCCATTAAAAAATATGAAAAAACGATTGCAACCGGATAAAATATAAATCTGAAGAGTCGTAATGCACATTGCTTTGCTTCTTGTTTTCATTTATTATCGATTACAAAAAAGTCCCCAGTGTGTTGGCGTGATTATGTATATATGTATATGTAATATGTAATGATCGCGCGAGCGCGTGTAACGATATGTACCGTGTCCACGTATATGTGCGTGTTAGATGGAAAATTCAAGATTTCTGTTTAACACTTGTCACGGAAAGATACCAGAGAAAACGCGCGCGAGCCGCACCGTTTAATATGGATTTTCTTTCATGTTTTTCCCCGCATTTTCCAATAATGTACCTCCGCGTGTGTCGTCTAGATTCACAACATGTACATCGTGTGTTTATGTAGAATGTCGAGGAAGAGCCAGTGGCAGTGAACAGAATGGGTATGTAAATGTAACCTACGATCTATAATAGATTATGTGATTTGATACATTGCTTTTGCATGCATTCTTAATGATACTTTTTTTTTAATCCTTTCATGATAATTCATTTTATAATCATTATATTTCATCTTCGTTAATTCTTTTTTTTTATTTTTATCGTCGTTCGTCGTATAGATTAACTAGCAAGCATATAACAACTGACACTTTGAATTCTTTCCCCTTTCGTCTCATCTCTCGTACGATTAGTTTCAATGATATGACGTGTCAATATGTAGTAAAGTTACTCTCAGGGGCCCGCCAAAGCCAAACCATAAATTGTCTTATTAATATAATTTAGCTATACAACGGTGTATATCAAAACTTATAAAATACCCAAAACCACTATGGCGGCGCCCCTGACCCTGCATTTGCGCGATATATCGTTTCTCTGATATGCGTTTAGAGCCAGACTTCTTATTGGTCGCTGATGATGAAAGTTTCAAAGTTCGCCGATTTTTCATCCGTCCACGGTCGATCGAATTTCGTTCTTCTTCCCTTCGTCGATGTCGCTCGAACATCTCTTAATGGTCCTGGACCATCGATCTTTTTTGCAATCGTTATTTGAAAGCCGGCGGTGGCGCTCTTTGCCCGTTCGTTTTCGACATGTCATCGCCGGTCATCGCCGTCACCAATTCGCCGAGAGGTTTCCCTAAGTGTCCTAAAAGAAGAAAAGTTTACAATGTTCCTTTCTCTCCAGTGACTCGGCGCGATCCCTTCTGTATTTGCAAAAAGATCAATCTTTATTACTCGAATTGCGGTCAAATTTTCGAGAAATCTGACATTTCGTGTATAATCCATATGATATTAAAAAGAGATTGAATCTGTTTTTAATATTCAAATATACATACAATATTTATTTTACATTAAGTAACAAATATTTTTTTCCAAATATCTAAGAAATATCTATTTCATATTATGAAAAAAATATTTTTTTCTAAATATAAAATGAATCTTTATATCATATAAAAAATATTTTAAAAAATATGGACTAACTATTCATAGAATATAACAGAAATATTTATTTTACATTTTTTAAACATTCATTGTATATTTTCTGAATATTTACTTTACATATTTTAAAGATTTCTTTCATACTTGATGAATATTTAGTTTACATTTCTTTAACATTTATTTATTATAAAAAAGTGTGGCTTAAAGTGTGTCGAAAATTTCGTTGGATTCTCTACACGTAAATATACTTAATCACTATACACGAGTAACGAGAAGAATGCTCGAGTTCGAACTGCATGATTTGATTTGTGTGTTGAAGAAAAACTATCGTTCTTCTGTTGTATTAAATATCGAAAAGACACTGTCAGATATCTGTCCGCAATTCGGAAATTAAATTCATCCGTGAGGATGGTTTAATTTTCAAAACAACGATTCACGAAGAATACAAATATTTTTCTCTTCAATATTGTAGAGGACAATATACGGATAATCTATCTTAATTTTATAGAAACGACATTTCGTTCACACGAAAACTATGTAGTGGCAAGAAGCGATGAGCAGAGAATTATGGATTATGATTCGGATAAGCAGAATGCGTGATCGTGACATGATCGAGCATCTTAAAAAGACTGTATCAGGAGTATCAATATTAATTTGTATTCGACAATTGAACGGAACGTGTGACTATGAGTTTGCACGAATAGAAAATCGAGCAGGAAAAGAAGCGTTGAGAGTCTCACCTTACATCCATCCTGTGGCGTGAAAAAAGATAGGAAAGCATTGTCATTGTTAAGCAGAACTGGGTCGTGCATAGAATGTCGAAGATGAAGAGTTCGCTTAAGGCAACATAAATATGATTTAGATTAAATAGTTAACCAAGAAGAAACGAACCTGCCATATGTAAGAGATTACCCACATTATGGGCAACGCTGTGAGAATGCGGTGGCGGTGGTGGCCTCTCTAAACTGCTCACTCTTCCCTCGTTCGAGCCTCCACCACCTACGCCCATATACCCATACCGATAAGCTTGTGACAATGTTCTTGTTAATATGCGTTAATATGCGTTACATTTTGTTAATTAAGTTGATCGCCAATCAAAATATATCGTATTTTAAACGTGATTCGAGTAGACAAAGCTGTATTTAATCCTTTGCACTCGGAGCTATTTTATCTTGAAAATTAAACGTTTCATTCAACCTAGAATAATTCCATTCTATAATATTTTTCTTCATTTTATGGATATGAAATTGATATACTATACTTTATACGATACTTGAATGTTTAGTAATTGATTAGATACCAACATACTTAATAATATAAATAATAACTCTGAGTCGCCACTCGAGTGCTAAAGGGTTAAAGAAATGCTTCCTTCAGGCAAGTGAGAAAGTGCTAAACCATTCCAGCTCTATTTATTTTCATCCGATACCTGTGCTTTCAGTTTTCTCAGAAATTGTTTAATGTATACCTGAATTAACCCTTTAGCTACTGGTTACATACTGATTACCCCTAAACTATACAGGATGTACCAACGAAAGTGTTACAAGCTTTTCTCTGAATCTAATGATGATATCGTTTTCATTTTTTTTTAATTAAATGGTTAAGCAGGGCTTTTTTGTTTTAGTATACTGCTAATATTTTAACATTCTAATCTTCGTCTAATGTAAAAGAATATTCTTGATTTTATCTACATAAAAATTGATTATCAGTGCTGTTAATGTTCTCAGGAACCTGTGCATGTAATGCGAACCGCCGCAGCATTTTCAAAATTTCTTCATTGATATTTTCAAAAACTGTTGCGAAAATTGTATATTTTTAAATGACAACGCAGCTTTTTTTATTATTCCTAGACGCGTGTAACCGCAACGATCGCTAAGTAAATTAAAATACTTAATTGCGTTAAATAAAGATTGGTGATAAATGGAGGTAGATAATACATTAGGTGGTTGCATATGAAATGACCGATTTCGGAATGCACATTTAATGAAGTGTTTCGATCAAGAAATACTATTATAATCTACAGGTTTATTATGATATCAATTGAAGATACAAAGCAAATATTTCAAGTCCTACTTTCAATTTCTATTTATGTATTCAACTTTACTGTTAAATGAAATTTATTTCAATACGACGTGTATTCTTTCATACGACTGAGGAAATAAACACATTGCCAACATTACGCGATGTTCAGTCAACAGGTGGTAATAAATTACTGCACTGTTAATCAATGATGACGAACGACCAAAAAATGCATGACTTGGTGACAGTATCCGGCGATTACAATGGAGCTTACTTCGGTCAATAAATTTTATTTCGAGAGAAGCGATGTTTGTTTAAAATTACTGTTACGAATCGGACAATTCATACGCAACAACCTAATACATATATCGTTCGTAAAATGTGTTTATGGGCTCGTGGCCAGTTACTATTACTAAAACAGCAACAAACCTGGAGAATCATGGTAATGACCATTCATCTTCGCCGGAGAGTCGGTAGCCAGTTGCGACGCGGTAACGCTTCGTGTTTGCAGAGTGCCCGTTTTCGACGGGGATGAAGCATTCGGCTGCAATAATAACGAAGCATGGTCATGAAATCTGCGGTACACGGAGACTCGACGGTGCCGCAACACGAACGAAACAATATATCGCTCACCTCGTCTAGGAGCTGTCTGAGTCTCTGCAGCTGCGCCTCGAGTTGTCTGTTATGATCCTCCAGTATCTGCATGCGCGCCTCCAATCTGCCTTTATGTTGTCTCAACAATTTCGCCTCGGCGATCATGTCGCAGTCGGGTTGTCGATTGCCGTGGCCGTCCTCGGGCGTGGAGCCCGGTGTCTGTTTCGAGCGTAGCCGTTCGTATTCCGCTTGCAGCGTCGCGTTCTCTTCTTCGAGCTCGCGGATCATCGCCTCGAGCTCCTCCCTTTGCTCGGCGTCGATGGCGGCCATCACTTGAACCGGGCTTCTCGGCACGTTCACGTTGTCGCCGCCGTTCAAGCTCTGGCAATAATGGGCGATCAGCTGGTGCTCGTCGTCGCTGTCCGGCGTCGAGTTGCTTCTGGTGCGCGACAGCTCGACCTCCGCCAGCCGGGAGGCGTACATTTCTAATCGAGAATGCATGTCCTGGCTGAGGGAGCTGTGCTGGGGCGACGGCGCCGGGCTCTCCAGCGCGTCCCCCTCGAGCACCGTCTGCACTGGCAAATAACCAACCCGCGGGTGTTTCTTGAAGTATCTCTTCGACTTGAATTTGTTCCGAACTGCCCTTGAGAAGTCGCGCAGGTCCTCTCCAGACGTAGTCTGCGCGAAATAAATAAACAGATATTATTGCACCGAGTCATGGACGCTGACGTCCCACCCTATGTATGTATACAGAAAATATGGTACGGCGCGGCGGCAATACTGCGCGAAATAACCTACAGAATTTACACTTCGATTTCTGGACGTTCACCGTCGCATTGCTTACTCTGTACACGCTACACGGTACGGGTAGCAAGATAGAGTACTAGGTGTAATATACCGCGGTTATGCGAAACGTCGTGCAGACGTTCAAGCAAGGAGCCCTTCGGTATTCAGAAATACTCTGTGCTCTGGAAAGCGGTATCTGGGACCAAAATCGTTTAACTTTATAGGCAGCTTTGCGAAAAACTTCTTGCTCTACAGATAGGCAATCTTTACAAGTTTTAAAAACCCCAAAGACATTATCTTGCGTAATTTTGCAGTGGAAGATAATGTTCCAAAGGCAGAAGAAATGCTTCTTATGCCTCAGACATTTCTTCGGACTTCGGAAAGATTTCATTAAATACGAAGAAGCGATTAATGGTAAACTCGATGTAAAAACGCTTTCAAGTATGTATCGATTCGATTCAGATATTTATGGTCGATAATGTTAAATAAACTAACCTAATGCCCAATGTTCAAATATTGCTGCTCGATTATTGACACGTGTACTCACCGCAGTGCAGTATTCCTGCATCGGATGCGTCAGTTTATGATTCTTTGCCTTGCGGCCCGAGAAGAAGCAGTTCTGACACATATCGAAGTTGAAGCATTTCAAGCAGCGATATCTGAAATGTTTATATGCTCGTGTAGGTCGCACGTATAAACCGGTGCAAGCCGCATGAATTTCGTGTACGTTAGCCGTGAAAGTTAGGGCATACCTGAACCCGGTGAGCGGATACTCTTTGCATATGTTACATTTCGCTTGATGCTTGGCGCTCTCGGCCGCGGAGAGTCGGTGAAGCACTGGCAGCCAGACCATACTTTGCGGCTCCTGTTGCAGCCAGCTCAAAAAGTGCACCGCTTCTATTTCATTTTTATCTTTTCCTGCCATCTCGAAACAGCTACGAACGCTGGGCTCGATGTTCGATCCGCCGAACGCGGCCACTTCCCCTAACTGCCTCGGTACTTGAATGCAGTCGTGCAACAGTAAACCCAGTTTCCGTTGATCCACCAATCTGTTCGGATCAGCGATCAGTCGGAACAGATCTGGAACGGTTGAAATCTTGTTATTCGTATTCGCTTTATTATACATATATATACATATATCCTATACTATATACTATATACTATAATCCTATACTATTGTATACAATATATATATTAGATTGGGGAAAAAGAAATCCATTATTTTTGCGTGAACTTCAAGACTTTATTTAACATGTTTCGGATTGTCCGATTTAGGTGAAATACGTTTTGTTCTATACTTTGTTGCCATTTTTAAGGTAGCTTCATAATGCCTCTCTCATAGAAGTCTTGGTCCTTATTGGCGAAAAACTGTAAAATGTACCGAATTTTCTCTTTGTTGACTTCCATTTTTAACACCCTGTAACTCACAACTGAATGGACCAAACAAAAAACAGCAAAAGAATTTTTTTAGTGTGAAATGTCACCTTGACAACGAGCATAAATCTGAAATTGTTTGTTCGATACTTTACGAGGTATCGATCACTACAGCCATCTACCAAACAAAAATAATAGAGATTTCTTTTTCCCCTACCTAATATATACATATATATTGTATAGTATAGGATTTCGTCGGGCTTACGGAAAAATGGTATCAGCGAGGCTTACATCTATATTTCTCTTCCAAGTGCCCCTTGCACAACAAGACCAAGCCTACTTTGAAGGAAAGCACGCGAATCTGGCCGGTTCGTTGACTGGAAAATAGAAATGAATCGGTGAATAGAGCAGTTACGTTTGTTATACTATTGAATTCGAGGGATTAGTTTGGCTGTTTGGAATATTTGACGGACAATGACAATCGATTACACTCACCTATCATACACGTTGAGGAGCCAATTAATGGCCAAATCGATGCACAACGGCACAGACACCTGCGGCGGATTGTCAGCCGTTATCACTTCGTACAAGGACGTCAGGACTGTCACCATGTCCGGTATGTCGATTAGCTTGTCGTTTTGCGCTCGGAGCCCGTGCGAATCGAACTGTTCCAATGCGGTCGAGAGGCTCAACAGATCCACTGAAAAGGATAATTGGTCGATAGGCGATACATATTGCTTTGCAGGTTTAATTGTACGCATTTTCTAATTAATTATCGTTGCGAACGGTGTATCCACTGTACGCTGAATATTGTTCAGGCTAACTTGGAAATTCAATTCTTCAACTATGCCTCGACAGTGAACGGAGACAAATCCGGCGCAAAATTCAGTGGACATCCTTTGAAGATTAATAACTAGAGACCGCATTATGTGAAATAAACATTTTGTGCATCGGTTGCAGGAAACAGGACGTACCATGGACTTCGCTTCTTAATAATTCTAAGAGTTAGTTAAAACAATTAAACGCACAAAAGGTATAAATTCCAGATTGTTGTATGTGCAATGTCCGACTTTGGAATGCAATTTTGATTCGTTATACAGAATTTTACAAGGCTGATCCTTAAGGCCCCGACCAAATAAAAAGTCTAATAATCTTTTTATACGTGTTGAAAAATATGGGGAAAAATGTTGATCTTCGAGGGGTCGGATTTTTAAATTTTACATAAAGAGGGAACCCATGGAACGACCGAATGATTAAGTGGCACTATCTTCCGAAGCAAAATAGAACGCGGAAGATGAGGTCCATTGACAACGTTGAGGAGCTCGTTCAGCAGCAAGACATGATTAATCGAGAAAATTGTGGCGATTAATGAACGCGCCCGGAGCAAACTAATCTCTACCGCGCGAGCTTGGCTAGACCGACATAGAAGGCTCGCCAGCCAGCGAAATACTCACGGCACAATCGCTTCTGAACGGTGCGCAGCTTGATCGCGGTCCTGTATGCGGAGAATCGTACTTCGTTCAGATCCGCTAGAGAAGACATCAGCTCTATCATTTTCGGATGATCCCAATGGGTGGTCTCCGACTGATGGCTGAAAACGTGTCAGGATTAGGAAATTAGTCCAAGCACTTAGCGGGGAAGCAGAGGATTAAGAAATTAATGAAATTTGGCAGCGAGAAGGATCTCGCGGATAGAAGTTGCCCAAGTCGAGCTCGTCCGGAACTTTGTTTAATCTTTACGAAATCCAAGCGATTCTTGGCTCGGACCGCATTTTAAGTATTTATCTACGGATCGAGGAACTCGAACATTCGAAAGCCCGGTAGAGATTCTTCAACTGGTAAGTTATGGTCATAGACAGACCTGGGCAGATTTTATTTCGAATGAAAATAATTTCGTTCGCGCCGTTATTTGCCAATGAAAATGAATATCGATTTATTTGGAATAACAATTTCAAAATAATATGTATTTTGATATTTTTCAAGTTTGTCAAAACAAATAATCCTGATAATATTATGCTATCTGAAATAATTAATTCGGATAATTATAAAATAAAATAACATGCTATTTGAAATAATATTTCGAGTAATGTTATTTCAAAATCGATCACAGGGCATGGAAGTGATTATAAAATAAAAGATATCTTTCATTTCATACAGTATGATGTACCGTTTAAATTGCTGAATAAATTAAAAATATTAGTCCCGTGAATATTTCTCTGAAATCTAAATCAACCGGAAGTCTTGTTGATTCTACGTGACTGGTTTCGCCGTTCCAGTCTCGACTAGACTTTCCACGAATTCGTTCCCGGATCTCTGTTGCTCGAACGCAGAATTCGTATTGTCCAATCCCGCGTATTCTCTCGCGAACGTTAAATTTTCGGTTGGCCCCGAGCTCCCGCGAACTTCCTGTTGTCTCAGATCACAACTGTCTCATCAATTATTCGTTTGCCCGCGCTAAGACTGCACGAAATTCGACCGACGCGGGGCGACGCAGCGCGCGGCGAAGGAGGAATACGTTCGTCAGTTTAAGGTGACTGACTGCAGAGCAAGGAAGATCGATTACTTGATATAGTAAGGCACTTTGGCTGGTGTGAGGGCTCTCTCCCATGGTGGTTCCACGCTGCTCGCGAGGAAAGCCTGGCTACCCGGAGTGCTGCCATCCTTTCCAAATCCGCTTAGCAACTTGTAACGCTCGTCAACCGCCACTTGCAGCACCTTCCACCTGCGAAAACACGTGAAAAAGTTACCGTCTCGTGATTTTCCATTCGAACGACCTCGGAGTACCGAGAAGCAAACGATTTCTGGGTAAGCATACCTCCCTGTACGATATATCTTCCAGCAAACGGAAATAACAAAGTTGAAGGAATATTATTGCCAGGGAGCAGCGTAATTACTTCGCATAATGGCGTTCTTTCACGAACATTCTAACATTAATCACCACCACGGTAATCAATTGCAAATTTTTTAATTATTATTATAGTAAATCGACTAATGTCCTCGTACGGTAAGCGAATCTCGAATGTAATTTTCGAAAAATTCATTTTTGAAACAATGTTCAAAATTGAAAATTTAATAATAATTGCTACACAGCTGTTTGCAGAATATGCAGAGTCATATTATGAATACGTTTAATCTAAAATACGTATAAAATTGTTTTAACATTTTTCAGATATTTTCATTTCGCAGCGTGAAATCATATTTATATCTAAAAGTATTTTCACGCGGTCTGAAAAAACACGATACCGAGGATAAAACCGAAAAAACTAAACGCGTGGGAGAGAGTCAAATTGCATCGCGTTACAAATCACGTTTCGCTGCCGATATAAAATAGTTTGATAAACTGGTTAACGCATCATCGCGTCGCCGGCACTCGATGCAAGAAGATGATCGCTTCTACTGCCGCTCATTCAGCGTAATGGTAGTCACCGGTGTGCACTACACACTGCGGACAGCTCGCGTTTTATCAAACTATGTCGTTTCTATATTGAAAACAAAATATGACTGGCGGACAGCGAATTTTATGCGTTTAGAACAAACATGGGTAGGCGTAATGTCCTCGCAAAACGGGAGACGACACATAAAATGATACGTGTTGCTTGTAATAGCTATTACGATGAAACTTTTGCCATATTAGTGGAGCGAAAATTTTAAATTGGCCAGAAGGTACAAAAAAAAATGACATTTCAAAGCATGAAGCACAGAGGATCCCCATAAGAACGTCGACGAGACGTCCAAAGAACAAAATCTGTATCAGGACCAGTGTCACCAGGTTAAGACTTATCCCCCACTCTACCCTTCCCCCACTACGACGCTATTGTCCCAGTTTCTGACGGCGAGCATCCCCACTCTTCCGCCACGGACCGGTCACATGACGTAATTCGTGTTGCGACTGCGTCGTGACTAACCCAGTAGTGGCAGAGAGGGGGTAACTGTACTCTCCTCGATTTCCCCTATCTGGCGACACTGATGACCTTTGGTATCACTGGGAGAAAATACGAAGCAGAGGAATTACCAACTTTTCTTTTTATTTTCATTGAATCTAACTAAATTTAAAACTGTTCTTGGTTTAAAGTATGTGGTGAAAAAGGTTGTTATTGGCTCGTAATGACGCGGCGTCCTCTCTCCCTACGTTTACTACATTCGTAGTTTTTTCGGTTCGTGTAACGCGACGACTACAACGTGGTAACCGGAGGCATTTACTGGAAGTTGGGTTATACCTGGTGTTGAGATCTTCGAGTTTCGCCAGCAAAGCGTGAGAAACGATGACGCTGCTCGAGGCGAAGACGCTCGCTTGGTCGTTCGCGTCCTCGATGTTCCTCTGAATGGGCACCAGCCGTTCGCCGAATTTCTGCAATTGCTCTAGAAATTCCGTCGCCTCGTTCGCGTCGCTCGGATTTTGCCAGCCGCTCTGGACCGCCTCGGCGGCGGTCATCCGCGACGACAGATCCTCGAGCAACTTTTGGAAGACACATATTTTCTGCAATCAAAACGTAAACGTTCAAATTTTCACAGAAAGAGGCGATAGGTCATTTGAAATAACTTTTTCGTTTTTATGAAACATTCAAAATGTTTTTTCCATCTGTGACCTTGTATGACCTTGGAGATCAGTATGTCGTGCACTGTACAGGAATGAATTCATTTTTGAATAAAAAAATACATAGCATTCCGTTTAAAAAATTTAAGAACACTTTCATTTTTTTTTTAAATTACAAACATCATTACATTGCTTCTAAAAAACAGCATAAATTTTTCTTATTTCAATTTTTTCGAATCTTTCTATAATGTAACAAAAGCATCATCGATTCTTATTTAATTAGCGATACCAATATTTAAAAGACTGTTAATATTCTTCAGGGCCGAAAAGCGTTTAACTTTTTCTTCGAGACGTGCACGCTGAGAGAAAAAATAGCCTCTTGTAGCCGCGCCGAAGTGTTTTACATTTCGCAAATAACGCGAACCTGCGGCGATAAATTAATTTATAGATGACAAAGGATATGTAATTACGGGGGTTTGTTGGAAAAGAAAAAACGAGAAAAAGAAAGATGGCGCGCAACTGTGCTCGTTACAGGTGCAACCGCGAGAAAAAAAAAAGAAGACGATCGCGGAAAGTTAGACCTCGTTAAAACGTACAACTTTTCCTTCGATGCTCTTCCCGCGAACGGAGTACTAACCGCGCCACGGTTGAATGAATAGCTTTGTCCGCGGATTCATTCATAATTTTATGCATTTTGTTTACAAGTTAAATTATGTCGAGCGTGACCGCTCCAACGGAGAGAAGTTGAAGTTTGCTGAACAAAGTTCCTGCGTATTTACACGCGTTGTCTTAAATTTCCATCAATTTTCGCTCTCCTCGCTGAACAAGCGATTGCCGGAACGTATAATTTTTAATAACTTTTAGTAATATCATTTTTCAGAAATTGATTCTACTAGATTAATACGGTCTTGTGCCTTTTAATGAGTGATGAGTGTTTTTTCTGTTCATTTCCGTTCATAAATTAAACAGAATTTTTCATTTTACGCATTCCAGGTCAGATGTAATTACTACATCTGATGTAAAACTTAGATGTACAAAATCCAGAACATGTCTACAAAATTAAAAATTTTCATTCGGTAATTACTCCGGGAAAGAATTCGACAAATTTCCAAAAGTTGTTTTCGCCCGATCGTAACTGAATTCTCAGACAGCAAAAAGATGACACGATAGGATCTTAATTATCAATTAATTCCACGCTGACGGTTCGAGGAATTAAATCAATTTTTCCGTGTCGCGCGTGAGAACACTGGGAACTGTAACTGAAATTCGCAGGCAGGTCATTACCGTCGGGCGACACGATCGTTGTTTCAATTAAACAATATTTATCACGAGGGAACAGTCGTTTACCCAAAGGAGAAATATTCCTACGTGTACAATGAACCCATTTTACTTGCCTGCTCCAGCGGTTCACTCTGAAAATAGTGCTTGCCCGCAAACGAGCCGGACGGGCGTTTCTACGAGAACGACGCCGCGTTTGCGGGCCGAAAAGAAAGTTACAAGCGTAATTGTCGGGGCAGAAGTTTATGGTCACGAAAACCACATTTATGGTTTACCGGGTTTCGCGCAGCCGTATACGGGTCAGCCGTGAATGATCGTTGCCGTTAAAATTCGGTAGAAATTGCGGCCAAGTCGCGCGGAACTCGCATCCACCCCAAAAAAAGACTTTCGTCTTTGATGTGATAATGCTGGGCGATTCGACCAAGTGTGCCACCGAAATCAGGTGTAAACTATTCGGTGTATGAAAAAATTGTATGATTTCAAGTGTAGCAATAGAATGTAACAATTACTTTTTTTTCCATTTTGTTTCTTAATTTTAATATTGCGATTGGAGAGAGAATTCAACACTGAATAGAGAACTATAAGGGTATATTGTTTGAAAAACTAATTTTTAATAATTTTTAATGTAAAATAGAAAAAATATAATTATTACATTGTAAGCTGCTCTTGAAACCATTCGTTGCATTTTCTCGCATAAAAATATGTTTTAAAATTTTATATGAATAAAAGAAAAAATGTTATTTTGCATGAAGATCCACTGTCTAGTTATGATAGAATATATTAAAACTTTTTATCTTCGTTTCTATAAAAACCACTTGCAGTAATGATTTTCTCCACAATTTGGTCGATTTCGTTTAATTCCAATAATATTTGCAGCTGTAAAAATATCTGTCGTTGTATACAGAGTCGTCGGATTGTTCCCACTCTACCTTCCCCTTCTACGACGCTATTCCCCACGCTTCGGCCCGGTCACGTGACGCGTTTCGTCACCTGTCACAATGTCACGTGACTAATCCGGTACTGGCAGAGAGGGGAAAACTTTTTTCACTCATTTGACGACTCTGCTTATTCATTTTATCTAGAAAGTGATAAGAAATAGTTGACGGTTATAAATATGGTCGTGTAATAAACAAAGACTGCACTCCTTTATCGGCGAAACCCGAATTGCCCCCCTCCTTTTTTTAACGCGTTCAGCAGTAAAAGGACAAAGGACGGTTAACAGACACGAAGAAGACAACAACGCAGTATTTTTTCTACAGCAATAAATTACGTTTAACGACGAAATGGTGGAACAGATTGCATCGTGAACTCGCGGGACAAAAGAGGTCGCAACAATAACCCTTAAACAACACCTAACATCCCTTTTCAACCGGGTCCGACGACCCGAAAGCATCCAGTCGCGTTCTCCATTCATTCGATTACCGTCCATTCAACCGTACCGCCCTTCCATTGGCCGTTTCTCGCCGCCACCTTTTCGCAGTCTAACCTCGACATAGTGGAACGGCGGTTGCGACGAAAGGGGCGAACAACCATCGTTCGAAGAAAAATGATTTACACGGCACGGACGCATTTCCGGACGAACATCGAAATTTTCTTCCGGACGAGAACTAAAATTTAGGTGGACCTCAACTATCCTAAAATGAAGGATTAAATGTTTACGGAGGCCGTCACGTTGGAAATAGCATCCTAGCTCTAATTCCGACGATGTTCTTCACTCTGTCTGTTGGGATGCTCCGAAATTCGCACGAAACGGGGAAATAGATGTTCAACAATTTTGATTATAGCATACATTAGTATAACACTTTACAATTTTGCACCTGAAATATTTTTGTTGTTTTTGTCCCATAAAATATTTGTTTCTATGTTATTTTTGTGTTTTTTTTTCAGAGATCTCAAGGTCACCTTTATTTTTTAAACGGGACCGCCCACTTTTAAACACTTCGCCTGTAACCTTGAGTGACCTTGAGTAATCATTGAATTCTTAATTAAAGGGACTGTCATTGTAGGTGTTTAAAAGGGAGTGATCCCGTTTAAAACAAAAATGAAGATGACCTACAGAATTCCAAAAAAAAAAAAATAAATATTTTTATGGCATCGTGTGTCTTTGAGAAGAACAAAGATATTTGAGGTGCGAACGTTAGGTGACTCGCCCTGTACATCGTTATACTAAGCAAAATTAACCTGAACGGTAGACGCTAAATACTAATGTTACATTTTTTTTTTGAGGAAGTTAAAAATAAAAATTAACGCTGTAATGTCTCGCACGCTTAGAAGGCAATTAATAATGTAGGGAGGGTAGTACTTTCGATCGAGGAGCAATGCTCGGAAGAATGTTTACGCAGGCTTCTGAAAATTAAGTTACTGGAACGAAACTGAAAAATGTCTCCTTTTAAAAGCTTTGCTAGACGTTGGATAAATTGAGAAACTTCATTATTGGAAAAATATTGATTCAAACTGACGAAAGCAACGAAGATTTCCACCTGGTTTTGAATTTCTTTTGTTACCGTCTTTCCGGAGAACTATATTTCCCGTCAGTTATACAATTTTCATAGTGTTCAATTATGTTTCTCCGTCTCGTTCCACCGAAAACTCGATCACGGATTTCATTCACGGATTCAACTTGAACAGACACGGCTTTTACGCTTCGGTGTTCGCAACGATTCAAACGGGATAAAAGCAGAAAGTTCGAGGACTGAAAATAGAAAATGAGGATGGGGCCAGAAAGAGCAGCGAAGAAAGGGTGAATGAAGAGGAAGGGTGAAGAAACCAAGAACAGACAGGGCTGGAGGGAAATACGAGAACGGAGACGTGGTGAACAGCGAAGAGAGTGGGGAAAAGTGGGAATAATAGGCAGAATGAATAAAGAAAAGGGAGAGAAAGGCATAAACAGAGGAGGCAGAAGGGAAAGCCGGTTAGAACGATGCGAGAATGAGGGAAATGGGGAAAGAGCAACGAGGAGAACGAAGGAAGGTTGGGTCGTACGGCGAGAAAAGGGTTGGGAGGAGGCCGCATTTGCATTCCAAATAAACGTCGACGACGGTCGCTAAATCGCTCTAATTAGTCGTCCCGCTATGAAAGTACTTTTAAGCGGCGCTTGTTCGGCATCCAGCGGCGCGCGCGCGTTCTTAAAGCGGAAAACGAAGAAAAAGACGGCGAGAAAAGTCGATGCCGGAAGTTGGTACGAGTTGTCACCGACACGAACGTTGTCCGGGGGTTGCGTCGATAAAGGATTCAAGAAGAGCGAAACAATTATAGACTTCCCGGTGATTTCTTCACGCCCGGAATATTAGGGGATGAAGGAACAAGGTGACTCCGGATGGTAATGGCTTGATAGCAACGATGGGGAAAATATACTGGAGAAATCATTCATCAAGGAACTACGTTAATACCTCCTATCAATTATGATGATTTATGACGAAATTAATTGATTGTTAGATATGAAATGTCTGATTTTTAACAGTGACATTAATACAAGCACAACTTTTTTCCTAAATGAATTTATTTATCAAAGTGAGCACAATTGTAATCAACGTGTTTTGTCAATGAATTTTAAGTGTCTTGATTGTATTGTGGTAAACACTGATTTTTTTTAGTTATTCACGTTTTTCATTTGCAATATTAAGAATTTTACCATCAACGAATAAGTTATTTTTTCCATAAATGTGAAAGTAAAATTAGACATGCAAATTAAAATTGAGCGCATGATATTAAGGATTAGCTTTGCATCTCAAAGTTTTATATGTATAATAAACCTGTAGTAATAGCATTCCTTGATTAATACGTTTTATAAGATTTGCATTCCGAAATCGGATGTTTCATATGCAACAACCAAAACAGTGTAGAATATTGTTATGATCTCAACGTAAAAAAGCTATTAAAAATTTTTTTTTAAATGCTTGAAAATTTTAATTTTCGCATAAACAGTAGTTAAATAATAAATACTGTTCATTTGGTAAATAATCTAGATGCTATCGTTGAAAATTAAAAGTGAAGAATTACACTATGAGGATCTGATATTAACGTTGATATGTTTAGAGTCTTGACAGATGTTCTAAATTTTAATTAAAAACGGTGTACTGCCTCTGTTAGATTTCGTGGGTATACAGAAAGTCTTGAACGATGCGAATTATTCTAGAAATGAATTTTATATCACGTCCGAGTCATAAAGTGTGGTGTCGAGTCAGCATGGTCGGGGAAGCAGTGAAACAGAATTTCGCATTCTTATCTATAAAAGAAAATCGCTTACGGAAGCATGCCCCATAACAGATTAATGGGTCTTGACGGATTTCTGTTTTACAGCGGTTCTTCCAAGCAGTTATTCACGTAAAATTTCAAAATTAATGAAGCATGAATGTTTACTGATCAAAATATCTGACATTTTGAATGTTATGTGTATACAAGTGACACGATTCTCAATACAGAAAATAATTCTGTTAAGTTTGAAACAAAATGAAAATAGTATGGAGCTTACCGGATTCATATACTAAGCTAGAAAAATATGTTCATTATAAATATATAAAATCCATACATATTATAGTCAACTTGAACTTTGAAATTTTAATTTTATTAAATGGTAATAATTATTTCGAGAATTGTTAGTTCGACAGTGAATATGTTAAAATAAGAGTTGCAATACTCGCGCAGGCTTACCGATTAATATTAATATTGCTGGTTAATAACTTCTCGGTGGTTAATCGTTGATCCTACGAAACCTATTAAATAACCGACGCGCGACGGTAAGTGAAATGTTAATTAAATCGACGCGCAAGCTAAATTCGCTGGAGAATCCTCGAGCCAGCCAGTACACATTGTAATAGTTCACTCCTATTCGCGAATCCCGTTACAACAGTCTTCGTACTGTACTTCCCTGACACCGTTCCAACCGCAGGTGTCAATAAACCTAATTAGCCGCGCGCAGTTAGCGACGTCGTAATTGCAACCCCTGGCCACGGTTCTGCGCGGAGGTGAGAGTACGTACGGCGAGGCGCGGCGTTCCGTTTCGACCCGTTGATTTTCCTTTTTTTTTCTTTTTTTTTTGCTACGAGTCTCGTGCGAAAAACTCATCGTGACGATATCTCGTTACAGGTAGCGTGCAGCGTTGGCTATTCAGCATAATACGCGCGTGTCTGGCGCGCACCACCCCATCGTAGAATAAACAACAGGTGAAGAGAATCTGATTGTAGCAATGGCTAAATAAGCAATTTCTGAGAGAGTTCAACGGATAACAATTCATCCGTGATAGTTTAATAATGGCGCCCTCGGTGACTAATTGAACAATTTGGAGATGCAATATTTGCGGAGAATATAATATTTATAAATAGATAATTGCATAAAAAAGACTAGAATGATGATTCTCCCATTTTTGTTCTACACGTTAAATCAACTTTCATTTATAACGTCATATTTTTAAAAAATACATCTTACAACATAGACACAAAAGGATCAATACGTTTAAACATTTAAGAACAAATAATCTTTTTCCATAAAAATTTATGGAATATTAATGGACCGAAGATCCGCAAGTCTTACTCGCGGATAAATGAAGAACTTTTCAATAGAACACGTTCACCGGCGTCCCACAGTGGCCCTAAATATATATTTTTGTTCCCCTTGTCATTTATCGATCAACCCTCGAACCACCACCATCCCTCCGCCAAGCTTCCATTATACGTTAATTAAATTCCTATCGAATTTTTGCCGGTACGAGGTAGCCTGCGCGAGCTTTACCCAAACGAAACATATTGCCCAGAAAGGGGTAGAAAACCCGGCACACGGCCGACCAATTGGGAGAGTCGATCTTATTCGCGACAGACACGGGGGAAGATTTAATTCCGGGAATAAATTCCCGATGTAAAGAACGTTCGGCCGTCGGAAGTGACGTGGCTAAGATGAATGTATACTCGGATATAAGATTACAGTGGCATCGATACGTTAAACCTCCCCAGCTTTTCTGATGCACGAAATCGTCCTGACGCGTTATCGCGCGACGCACAGTGATTGTTGAATAAGGCTTCGGTAGTGCTTTTGTTTATTTATCGAGAGCCCAGAGATTTTACAGCCGCTTTGTGTTCTTAGCGCCAGATTAAGACTTGTCTCCCACTCTACACTTCCCCTTCTACGACGCTATTCCCCCACGCTTCCACCACGGCAGGGTCACGTGACGCATTTGGTCGCTGTCGTGCCACGCGTCACAATGTCACGTGACTAATCCGGCACTGGCGGAGAGGGGATAACTTTTTCCCCCGATCTGACGACTCTACAGAGGAACGTAGTGGGGGTACAAAACAAAGATTTTCGTAAAAAACGCCGCATGCCACAATTTCTAAAAATTCGAGTTTATTTATGAATCGAGCTTTAGAATATAGGATTCACGAGAGTAGAGTATTTACCAGAAAAAAAAATGATGTCCTTGTCTTATCGACAATTGCTCGCGTGTATCTTATTCGTGGGACTGACCGAAAAAATGCCGGATTTATCGCGACGGCCCGGTATATACGGCAGAAAGTGCGGTGTCTGCCAGAAAGGGGCTGAAGGGGGCGGAGGGACGAAACAATTTTTCCTCGGCTCGGCCGTCTGCAATGTCATTTATTATGTAGCCAACCGGGCAATTAAAGTTAACTCGACCGTGCTTTCGCTCCTCTCCCTTTCTCTCTTTCGTCTTGCTTCTCGCCCTGTCGCGTCCTGGCGAACTTCTTCGCGGAATTTACTAAGCTAATTGTCTGGCGCCGTCCAATACTCCGTTCGGTGTTGCATGCTCCATTCGGTAATTAGCGGAGCGTCGCGGAATTTTCTTCGGGAGGATTCCGGAGGAAAAATCGCCGTCGTGCCGCGACGTCTCCGGAAAGTTTTCGGCACAATGAGCGACGGCCAGATTTTTTAGAGAGCGTTCGAGCATCGAGGTAGTTAGGAGATAGGTACTAGGGTTCCTGAAGCATTATTTGTACTGTTTATTTCTGTCTTCGAAACGGTTTGACCGGGAAAGTCTTTTTTTTTGGGAATACAGCTTTCTTTCGATAGACGATCCTGGCTCGGGACGACTTCCGACGTATTATGGATAAGGTTACATATTTGGGGTCGTATCGAGCGGACAACTTCGAAAGAAGATATACCTACCAATTTTTTCGAAATTTTGCTCAAATTCCCAAATAAATTTTGAAGACTTTAGTTTTGTTTTAACTCCTTACATTACCATTTTGAGGTAACAGAGATTTCTTCTTTGTCATAATTTCTTAGAAAAAAGAAAATTTGTATTTATTATAAATTCTCCAATGGCATCGTCATTTAGTTGTTGTTAATTATTTCTCTGCATAAATTTCCACTGTATCTAAGAAAACTTATTATGCATTAGAACAAATTTCATACACTCGAGCCTAAACAGTTCAACGAATAGCAGAAGCGGATGCAATTTATTATGCTTCTCGTGTCCGTGCAGTATCATTGTTCCTGGCATACGCCCCAACAGGGAATGTTCTTTGATTATTT
Organism: Lasioglossum leucozonium; assembly: GCA_028454225.1. Classification (NCBI taxonomy): domain Eukaryota; kingdom Metazoa; phylum Arthropoda; class Insecta; order Hymenoptera; family Halictidae; genus Lasioglossum; species Lasioglossum leucozonium. The sequence continues at coordinate 1,155,706 of CM052218.1, forward strand.
AAAGTAGTAATGACTCCAGTACCTCGAACAGGCTGCGAGTGCTATTCTCAGAATCGTTAGGATCGCGATGCTTTTCGCAAGCGTCGAGCGCGCTGTTGTAAAAGTCTGATCTGTTTCAGCGGGTTTGCTGTTTTATTGACGAAATGAGGAAAAACATTTCAGAAGAGGCATCTATTAATCACATATCTTCGGTAAAAACTATTACATTCTGTTCCTACAATCCTTCTGGAGTACTCTCACAAAGTTTTATTTCGAAATTCGCAAAACTGCTGAATTTATAGCTCCGAAAGTGCAGTTGTATCGTACTAAAAGGCTAACTGGACCAATTTCGATGAAATGTTGACAGTTAGAGATCTGTTCGACAGTTACGAAGAGAATACAACTGTGGTATGTAGTAAGTAGATATCTCGGAAACTAAGTCGAAGCGGCTGTTACACGTACAGATAAAAGTCCAGAATCACGCCCCGTAATCAATTTATTTATTAAGAAAATCTTAAATACTAATCAACAAAATAATTTCCATCATTTTCTAACACATTTTGCCAGCGTAAAGGCAATTTCTCGATTCCCTTTTTAAAAAACTCCTTCGACACAACTGTGAATGAGCTCATCGAAGAAATTTTCATTACTTTCCGATTTACCTAATATTTAAAGATCCAGACGAATATGGCGGCAGATTTCTGTACAATCACCATCCATCGAGTCTCCAGTGGTGCGCAGACATACTTTGTGTTCCGTTTTATGATTCGCGACCGACTCGTAACTTTGTGCAGGACTCGATCGTTCGAAATGTTGTCCCACGGCTTGTCCCTTTCGCTTTCAATCGAAAAAACTCGAGTGCGGCGATAAAAACAGCTATGAAACGTTCGTCGTGCTCGCTAATACCTGTGTCACGATGCTTTAACAAGGCAAATATACCTATCGCAGTGACAGGCGGTGGAGAAGCGGCAGGATGTCCCGGGGAAACTAAACTAAAAGAGGATCAAAGCGAACATCGGGGACGAGAGGAGCGCGCGGGACACGGACGGCCACCGAATTCTCTCATAAATATTCAGTTTTCCCGCGATCGTTTCTGTTATTTATTACGTCGCCGTGCTAGAGGACAAAGAGGAAGGCCTGGCCCGAGGTGACTAAGCGGCAATATTGTGGCGCCTGGCTGTTGGCAGTACGCCACGCGCATCTATTATAAATCCGGCCTCGTAGCCGCGCCGAAGTACCCTAGACCTTCACCTTAGACGGTTTCCCTGGGATTCTGTACCGCGTTCCATCGATCTCTCGATCGTCTCTTCGATCTGGCCAGCTCTATCGGGTGTTACGGATAGATACGGTGGACTTTTACTAAGATTCGGACACTTAAAAAAACGATAACTTTTCTTAATCCTTTCGCTACGACGAGATATCTCGCTTCCAGTATGTCCACGATGCCATGAACGAGATATCTCGTCACCATGATTTCTTTGTAAATTTCACACAAGTAATCGATTTTTAATTCATGACATCGTTGGTGGATGGTGCTTGAAGATGATAAATATAAAATACTCCATATTTAACGCAATTTAAGATCAGTTTTAAAACTGATCGGTGTCCTTTACGGAAGTATTGTTGGCTTCATAATTTCCAGGACTTGGTTGAACAAATAAATGAACGTTTGCGCGTAAAATGCGATTTGGGTATTGCGAAAGAACAATTACAGTGAATCGCGGGGCAATATTATGTAACGAAAATGTTGCGGGCCGAGGATAAATTCATTATACGAGTTCACGTAGACAAATTCGGTATAATTAGTTCGGCGTACCGTGCAGAACTCGGACAAACGATTTATCCGACGGAATAATTGTCCAACGATTTATCGGAATTATTTGCATAGATTATGACGGGGCTAATGCATTCTGTAAAACGTATCGATCGAACCGTTGACGAGGACCATTCGTCACTTTTATGGTTATTAAATACCTCGAAGTCGAACGCGGTTCGCGGAAGTTCGGCGAACCGAGTCCCGAGGCCGGACGAACGTTCGATACGCGTGCGAGGAATCCCGAGATCGCGTCGCGTCGCGTCTTCGTCTCGCGAGCCTCGCCACAGAGAAGAAAGTCGCTGTTCGTGAAAACGGCCAAGCGGTAAAAATAACTCGAGACGCGAAAGTATTCCGATACTTCCACGAGAATTTAAATCTCGCGATGACGGTCGCGGAGGTCACAGCGAGCCGACTATAGCGGCTTCCCTTCGCAGTTTCCCTTCGATTGAAAGGGTTTATAGATCTATAAAAAATAGATTTCCCTTCGACCGAGCAAACGAGAATCGAGGGCTGTATTTCATCAAATTTTCGTCGTAACACCAACAACTTTACCACCGTTTTTCATCTTCGAATATCGTGGACTTTTTAATACCTCGGTGTGCGAATTGTTTGTATCTAGATTTTTATGCATTTAGGACGAAAATGTGTAGGCGCAGTTTAAAACAGGCAAAAGATTAAAAGACTTTAAGAGTGTTAATATATTAACACGTTAACATTATTAGTGAAAAATATAAATTAGCTCCTGTGTTGAGCTAAAGAGCCGAGTAATGCAAAAACTGTGCGGTCTTTCTACAAAGAATGTGATCGAGGATTTGACGAAACGTCAAACCCGCGTTTAATAAGGAAAATTCCCCATTATCCGTAGAGCAATATCGCGAAACATGTTTTTTAAACGAAGACAGGCTAAAGAGAAAAAAAATTCATATTTCTGTTAGCGGATCGAAGATAAAAGGGGGTAAAAAAATGTAGCGTCGCGAGATACACAGAGGTTATTGCAGAAAATGGTGGATAGCCGGGCGTGGAAGTCTGCCGTCGGAAAAAAGATATTCGTTAGGCTCATTTGCCCATAGATCATTAAAGAGGCTCGCGAGGCGTGTTTTATATCGTCCTCAACGGTGAAATATTCCGGCGTTGCCGTGGGCAGAGATACGCTCTCGGGGATTGATAAAAATATTTCGTGGGCTCGCGAACGCGTGTCTACCGGATACGATGGAATGCTTTTTACCTCGGGGGGAGGTTCGGTAGCGGACGAAGTATTCCTGTCCGTTCTCGCATGAAATTCCATTGTACCGACAGATGCTCTTACAACGAGGATCCGTTTAGAATATGTTTCCGTGAATGGGACCCGATCCGATCGAGCCATCGATATCTTCAACCTTCTCGATATTTTCCGCAAATATTTATCACCGCGACGTGCACTTTGTCGCGAAAAAATTCGTCTGCAAACTTCGTGAATGGAACCGCTACGTGCATTAACGATATATGGGTACCTGTAAACCAGTGCTTTTATTTACAGTCGAACAATGCTTCTTTTATCTTCACGGACCGTAGCTACATTTTCGAATTTTTACAAAGTAAACATTCACGCAGTTGCGCATTCGGGATATTAACACTACTCATGATAAATATTCAATTTTTATCGATCGTAAAATGTTGAAATCTGTATTAATGTTTTCGGCGCTCGGGTTCGATCAATTGCAATTTAACGACGTTTCAGTCTTATTTTAACTAATTGCGTTTGCTATATGTGAAAAGAATTAGGACATATTTTTAAGAACAGAAAACCCTCTTATTTTAAAATTTTGAAATTTTTAAACGACAGTAATTCTTTTCAGCGCTGTATTGAACAATAATTTCTATTTTGTCTGATCTTTTGATTATTCTGAATTTACATAGAATTTCTATAATTTTTAACATGATCAACAGTAATAATAATAATTCTTATAAAATGATCAATAGTAACAAACCAGTATTTGTTATCAATATATAAAATATTCACTCAAAAATATATAAAATATTCACTGAAAAATTGTAGTTTTAGAGTTTGTTTCATCGAATATAGTGTTTTTAATCGGTGTTTTTAATCGGAGTTTTTCACGGGATCCTGTAATTTATATTTATTGGCCGGAAGGTAGGGTTTCGATATTTCGTCGTTAAAACAAAAATTCTCGGGGCCGACGAAAGTATCAGTCGACGTGTCTTTAATTGGATTTACTGGTTTGACGCACCGCACCTGCGGGGAATAAGATTCTCCGGGGAAGAGTAAATCGATTAGCGAATACAAAATTAGTTCTGCAAACGTCGAAGTTAGAGACTGTCGAATTTCAGCTACACACTCGGGTACTGAACTGGAAACTAGAAATTAGGGTCTTTGCAAAAAGACATTATCGATATCGTACCTTTGAATACATAAAGCAAAAACTTTTCCTCGATAGTCCAGCATAAGACACAATGAGTCGAGAGATGGTTTCAGTAATACGTGCAGCAACTTCTTTGTACAGATTTTTATATTTGCAGAAACCATGTCAGAATTTTCATCCTTCGCCCTTTAACAGGATCGTTAATAAATCGTGGAGGTTCCTTTGAATTAAAGGGCTAATGTGCTTCCCCCCGTTAAGGATTCTATTTGCTTGGAAGTAAGAGTAAAAGCTTCGGAGAACGTTAATTAATTAACTTTTTACTCTATTCCGCTTTGAACGTCGTGCGCGCGCGTGCATTACGTATGTATCCTTGGACTGTGATTCACATTTGCTGAAACTATGTAAATATGCGCGGCAGTTCGCTAGTGAAAACTGTTTCAAACGGGTCGCGGAGAGCGAATCGATAATGAATTTTTGGTCGAAGCAGATTGTACTAAATATTGTAATTTATAAAACCTGCTGAATTTATAGCTCGATAGATAATTAGACTGCAGATTTTATGCATTTATGACAAAATTTGTTATGTGCACAAACAGAGGAACAATTTAAAAAAATTTAGGTATGTCAACACATTATTTTCAACTCCTTAGAATAAATAAAAAAAGAAAAACCCTTCTTTGGCTCTCTTGACTCTTACGATTCATACAGAAACTTTTCATTTTTTGTATAAAGTTATGTTATTATAAATAACGTAAATATGTGGTTAAATATTACAATACCATTTACTGTTACACGTCTCGCGTTACTCTCAACAAAATAATGTGAAACGTACTGTCGACTAGAACCGACAAAATTTGCGAAAATGGGGGAGAACCTTTAGCGAGAACATAATATGTAATTAGAAACTAATTAAATGATGTGCACGATCAAATAGAAGGCCAGACGGGAGACGCCCTTTTGGGGCGCTGAACCGCGGTGATAAACACGATTTCTTGTATAATCTAGGACGCCTGTCGTAATATCAGCGTTACGAGGGATCGTTTTCTCGGTTAACATTCGACGCCGACGCGACGCGACGCGACGCCGACCCGATCTTAATAGCATCCTGGGATGCAATAAATGCGTGTTAACATTTATTACACCCCGCCGATATATTCTTGAGGCGCAAATTATCTGCGTGTCCCCTGTAGTTTCCGCGTAATAGCTTGTGTTCTATTAAATCAGGCAAATAACATGTCGTCCGACGTGATTATCGTGATCGGGACATCGTTAACGCAATTATGCGCGACGTATTAACGGCCGTTTCACAGTTCAATTAAAAGAAAGCAGGCTCGTTACCGGCCCTGGGCCGAGCAATGAAATTTCAATTGCGAAATACATATTTGTATAAATATTGTTCCGAATTCGCTTTGTCGTCGCTCGTCTTGAAACGCTGTCGCGAAATCGAATAAATTATCGCGTGGCCATGCAGTGTGATCAATGACGCAATCGAAAAATACACACACACAGCTTCGTCGAAATCCACATTCAATTATATTCCCCCTTTGTCATCACAACAATTATTCGCGTCAGCAGCATCGCAGGTAAAAGCGTGTCAGCAGAGATTCACTTGGAGAACATCGGAGCACGCGTAACTCGGCATTCCAGATTTCAGCACGCGAGCACGCGTGTAAGTACAGTGACTCCCAAAAGTATTCGGACACTAGGTATAATTAACTTTATGATTTGATAATTCGATTGTTGATAAAGGGAATTGTTTGGGAATTGTTTCTAGCAATAAAACATTTATTAACGTTGATAAATGTCTTCTCGGAAGCTTTTGCTAAAACGTTAGGCGAATGCATTGTATTTCATCTCGAATCCGTAAAGAAATATGTAACGAAATGTAATACTTTATTTACTATGCAGTTTAAAAGTTCCAAGAAACTTGCGAATCATGCAACAGATAATAAGAAGAATTATACTAAAAAGAAAGTTCTCTTATACTTGAAGACTGTCTTTAGTTCCGTATGTGCAATTCCGAGAGAAAAATTCTTAAAAATCACTTGTTTTCGCTGCCGTTACGCGAGCAAGCCCCCCTTAAGTTACACAAGGGAGATTTAGCGATAGCGAATGTGTACAGCCCTTTGCGACCAGTCGGTCGATAACGGTTAAGAACGTGTCACGTACCCCGAAGAAAGTCGACGGGGGAGTGATAAATTAATTAGCCGAAAGCCGCGGAACGTTAAGTTCGGGACGCCTAATCGGACGCGGACTAGTCAGTTTAACAGACAATCGGGCGTAATTAACACCGTGCCACAGCGTCGTTGGGAAACAACCCGCTGCGAGGCGTATCAGTATCTCTCTCTCTCGCTCTCTCTCTCTGGCTCTCTCGGCTTGCCCTCCCTCGTGTCACAGATACAATCACGGAAATTGCTCTTACCGTCTCGCCGACTGTTAATCCGATTCTCGTGTAGCATTTCCACTCCTGGCTCCGGCGACTAACTCCAGATGACTGATTCGAGATAAGGAATAGATGACCGGATCGAGATAGGGGAACATGATACAGCGACTAGCTACCAACAGCATAGGAGCTGTTTACCCGCGAGCGAGGCCACCTCTCAGGAAACGCGTTCCGTGACCGTGGAAAGTCCATTTTTTGCTTTCACATGCTCTCCGGAACGTCGAAACGCGGCCAAATATCAAAAGACTTTGTTAAGCGATGTTACTACCAGATTATAAACCATCGAACATCCCCACCGAATATTCAGCCTTTGTCCACGTGACACTTTGAAAGGGAAAGGGATATTATGAATCAAACCAACAATGTCTATCGGTAGGATCCCTCGCATGACAGATTCCCCTCCGCAAACCTATGTCGTTGTCAAGCTCTGCCGCGTTCTGTGGAAAGCTATCGTGTTTTGAATGTGGATTCGATTATAGGTAGTACAATGCCTACTATTCAGACAACCTCGTAACAAGCTTACAATGCTATAAGAAGAAATCATGATTTTCCTTCTTAAAATTTGATTTTGTAGACAATCGTAGTTAATTGTAGTTAATTTCATATAAATTAAATAGAATCAATTATTTTAAATGTAAATTTTATAGAATTTTATTTTTAATAAATTTGAAGGGGAATCTATTAAATAAAAATTTCATAGAAATAGTTAATTTGACTTTCAGTTTTTAATATATTAACTAACCTAATAATAACTAACTTATGTTCACACGATAACTTATACTAGCACGATGATAAGGACACGATCAAATGTATAAACATTTTCATATAAGGGGAAGAATAAATATTAAAAGACTTTGTTCAATTAATAATTCAATAAATTCTTTCACTTAATAATTTTACCTCTCTGAAACCACTATAAAGACCCGCTGGAAAAAGCTGGATTATTAAAATACGTTCAAATATAAACGTTTTCATAAGAAGAAAAATATTAAATGAGACAACAAACATCCCACGGAATTACCCGTTTCTTCCCCAATTAATAATTTAACAAATCCTACCCGTCAATATTTCCGGCATATAAAACACATTTCACGAGACCCTCTCTCCGCGATCACTACAAAGACCCGCTGGAAAAAATCTGAAGTCGGACACCCCTAACAGAATCACACCTCGAGATCCAATATGAATCCATTGTGCTCTAGCTAAGAATCCGAACCTTTGTGATCGAATATGAATGCAGCTTCCATCAGCTTTCGCCAGTCACTCGTCTCCGTTTCTTCGGCGGCAAACATCCGAAGCTCGCAAAATGACTATCATTCACAGAGTCCCTGTCCCATAGCTGATCCGAGAGACACCCCTATTTCCTCGAGTTCCGTGCCCCTAAACCATGGTGCATCGGTCCGTTCAACTGGATCGCTCTTCCCCCCATCCCGAAATCCGAATATACTATATTCCCAAGCGATCCCTCGGGCGGGATAGCATTGAATCCGACGAGCAACAGGACGAGGAAAACGGGGAACCGATTCCGGCTTCGTATCTCCGTTCTTTCGCGCCGCACCGCGCCGCACAGTGGCCCAGCATCGCGATATAGGTGTTTACGTCTGTTTCAGCATTATTTTAAAAATTAAAGACCACATTAGGTCGTTGAATTCGTCTTGACGACAGCTATAACTTTATTGAATAAAGTTTTTTCAAAGAAAAACTAATTTTTTCGGTGAGAAACGATATCTGAAAAAGTTTGATCTTTGAACGCTTCCTGTAACGAGAGTTTTTATTAACTTTTATCATTATCATATTCGAATGTAATGGACATTTAAGAAACACTATGCATTCGTTAAAAATTAAAATTAAAATTTTTGGAAATTAAATTTTAATATATAATTTAAAAGTAAATTTTAGGTCACGAGCAGCTGGATCGCGATTCTGGTCCACTGTGCGCCGCCCCAAATCCGAACTAGCATACACGCGCGAGTCCTCGGCCGCGAGGGTAGAAGCGCAATCGGATGTTGAGGTCCCGGGTAGCATTTCACCGAAATTGCCTAGCCATGCTCCCCCTGTTCCTCGTCATAATACCCGGGGGTAACGGGTTCCGATCTTAGCTGCGTCGGCGTCTGTTTCGCGGATCCACCCTACGGGAATCGGATTAGCAGACGGAGAAACGGTAAGTGCAATTTCCGCGATACTATCTGCGGCCGCAGGAAGGAAGAGGGAGAAGGAGGCACGCAGACGCGAGCTACAGCCGGCGACGATACGCAACGGTTTGTCCCGGGAACGAGACGCGGCTGGCCCTAGTGTTAATTACGCGCAATTGTCTGTTCACCCTCCTCCTTTCGTTCCCCCTGCACCACACCACTCGGCGAAGCCTGGCAACAAGCCCGCCGGTATACGGTGGCAATAATTATCGCGCTTGTGTTAACGCAACGCTGTGATTACGGGGACAAGCCGGATCCCGTTGCCGCTAACCCTTTGAGCCGTCCCGCGAAAGTGATAACTGCCATCTGAGCGATACTCGCGCGTGTCGGTTGAGCGAGGTGTAGCGGTATACCTCCTCCAGAGCCGAGTCGCTGCCTCTTCAGGGAGGAGTACATATTATGGGGGATATGAAAGGCGACAGCGGGAATGTCTGCGAAACGCAACTTGACCTTGCCTACGTCCTTTTGCCTACGTTTCATACATTTTCTGCAAGCGCGCCGCATGTTACCACTTAGGTAATTCATCGATATTTGTCCATACCACGGGTCAAAGACAATTATCGTGAAGGGATACTATTCTTTGAATCACTACTAATCGAATGACAAAAATTCTTTATTTTTTATTATTTTTTTATGGATCTTTCAGCAATATATTCGTGGCATTTTTCTAACGAAAATTATACCAAATATGATATAATTCCGATGATATTTAGTAGAAATATTAATTTTTTCGTACCTACTTTGACGTGGTGAAATTATAATTTTTAAATGGTCTTTTTACTGATTTTTTCATATTAGCGACGCCCTAAAATTAGAAAACAATCAGTAGACAGCGGATCTTTATGCATTTATAGAAAAATGAAGTAAATAAAATTCGAAATTATTGGAAAATTCAAAAAATCCAAATTGACAATATATGATTTCTTCTGTATTAAAACTGTAGACAATTTTTATTTTGCATAAAGATCCGCTGTCTAATGATTAGAATATAAAGTGTAAGCATATTAAATAATTTGAACAGATTTAAGTAAAAATTTTAAACTGTCCAAAATTAATTAGCTCGTGTCTGTTAGCTCGGGACCTCTACGGACTCCTGAATTCGCAAGCAAATTAATACGCACGCACGCAAGAAGCAACAATCGCGCGCGCGAGGTAGAAAGGAAACGCGTCCAGGCGTCGTCGGGGGCGTAGCTTTTCAAGAAAACGGGGTTCGAGGAAAAAGGTCAAGATGGATGTGGAACAAGTCGCGTAGACAAGAGAGGAGACTCGACTCGACCGGAGACGGTCGGCCACGCGGAGAGAGAGCACGGTTATAAAGAATTCCCGCGAGCAACGTCGAAGAGCAGCGAGCAGCACGCTTTCCCGTCTTTCACGGGGGCGAGAGCGTGGGCGGTACTTAATTACTTCAACGTAGCCGTCCGCGGGGCGGCGTGATCATTACCAAACGTAATTAAAATCTCGTGTCGTCCGGCAAATTAATTTCACGGCTAACGGATCCCGACGGAACGAGCCTCGACCTCTGCTCGGCCGGAAAGTTCCGCTGATCAATTAATCGTTAATTTATTTTTGCAGAATTGTGAAATAACGTGGAAAATCGGTAACGAGGTCGAGGGACAAGGAGCAGCGTCGAGAGCTATGCGAAAACTTTCCCACCACCGTCTGCTGCGTAAACCGAGACCGCGATTTTTAACGGGAAAATTCAGAGGCAAATACAGTATTCGCTCAGAAATTATTAACGAGAAACCAATCAGAGCGCGGCTACAAAGGACGAATTCTGACTTGGCCAAGCCGTAGTAGTCGCGTTCCGATTGACCAAGGTTTTTCGTTGGTAACTTCTCAACGAATCCGCGGGGACCATTTTCGCAAAGGAAAAAGTCACTTCGAATGTCCTCGGGAACAACGTTTTTGGATTTAACAAAAAATTATTTCATAAGTAAATTTAATACTTACATTATCGCTGAGATTATAATCTCTGCTGAGCAGAAATAGGGACATTTCGTACTTCGTATTAAACTGTCACGACGTTAAAATGTCTCCAATCACTTTTTGTTTTTTAATGCAATGCGTAAAGGGAAGCTCGAATTTAATGTCGAGTAAGCTTTTTTCTCGATTGCTGCAGAAATAAATAATAAACATCGATTTCTGCGATAACGTAACTCTTACACGATCAGAAATAGGGACATCGACGTTACCAGAGATGCCGACATGCTTGTAGCGTTTCGTATTACCTATTAAATTAATCGAATCACACGGTGAACGGGTTCGAGCAGACCCGTAAATAAATGCAAATTATTCGTCATTATGTTTAACGAAGGCTAGCACGCGCTACAAAAAATATGAAACAGAAGGAGGAATGATATTACAGGGGACACAGTTGCGGGGCATAACAATCGACGGTGTTGCGTGGCGCATTTAATTGCAGACTCGGCCCAAATGAGTTTCGCGCGAGCCTCGTAATTTCGCTCCGAGCCGATTATTCGATTTGCCGGATGATCGACCTGATCTCTTTCTCTCTCTCTTTCCCCTCTTTACATTACAATTTTTAAAAATCTGAGTAAAATTGGAACGATCTACGAAAAAGTTTTCGGAACGCGAGAATCATCGGACAACGCCTTCCAGGAGAGTAGGAAGAAAGAGGTTCCGCAAATGGAAAATTACAATTGCAATTATGTTGCTGTGCGTGAGACGCACCGTTGCTCGGGACTATAAACTTTTTATCAAGCACGAACCTCGGGCAAGCTTCCTGCATTCCGCGGACCATTTTAGTTCTGCATGTGTTTTTAGCATGTCCCCACCGCCGCGCCCATGGAACTTCATAAAAGTCCAACTCGAAAAGCAAGCGTATAACTTCAACAAAGCGTAACTCGCCGGTCTCCTGCTTCATCAAGCTCGCGTCTACATAGGTTAATATTTTAATTGATACACGGTTCTTCTCTCCTCGTTCTCGGCTTGTGGAAAGTGTGAATTCTTCTCTCAAAGTTAGAAGATTACTTTCCGTGTTTTCATAAATTAGAGTAAAAAGAATGAAAAGACGACTACGGATGTTCATGGAAATTTTTACTTCGGTAGATCATTTTCGAGAACGTCCCAGTCAAGTTTCGCACTTTAATTTGTAAAAGAAAATGTTGCTTCGAATCACCTGATGGACCGCCCATTTAAAGGGTAAATTACGATAAAAATGGCAGAAAATCCAATTTCGATTGTCCTTTTTATATGGTAACGCATAATGCCGGGTAGGTTTAGCGTTAAAATCGCATAAGAATCGGCGGACGAAGCGTCGACATTTCCTGGGGGAGTCCTAAATTAATTTCCAGACGATTGATCGACCAAACGATCGTGTAAATCGGCATCAACTTGCCGTACCGCGAGTCTTTCAGCAGCCCTCTCTCTGTCAAACTCGCTTGCGCATTTACGGTAGTTTAGGCGACGACATTTGTCGGCACCGCGCATTTTACACTCGAACTCGTACACACCCGGCCGTCCTTTCTCCTCCCTCGAACGACCCTCGTTCTCGCCATCCTTCTTTCTCGCGCAGATAGCCGTGCCCGACGCAGGACGAGATTGCGGCGCACTTAATGGGCCTTTAACCCCTGCGCTCGCTCCACCGCGCCGCGCCGCGCCGCACCGTTGCGACTTCCGGTACAATTTTCCCATTGAGAAGAGACCCAGCCCCGTTGCCCCCATTAAAATTTCTCGTTCCTTCCCCCCGCGGCGTCCACGGACAACCCCCGTAGTCCAGCAAGCTTCTAATCCCGCCGCCGAACCGTACCGAGTAGACCCGAGCCGAGCCGAGACAGCTTCTCTGACTCTGGCCGGCTCTGGCCCTTGTTTTCTCGTTACATCTCAGCTTCCTCTCGGATGAACGCAATGAATAGCGACGGGGAACAGGGCCGAGAAACCGGCGCAGCCTGCGAATCGAGTCCACGGGATTCACACTTAGACCACTCGGCTTTCCGCTCTACGCTGCCGACTATTCTCAGTCGATGGACCAACCACCGTTTCTTTCAGGGTGAATCTAGTCGAATCCTCGGACAAGGTACCACGAATACGTAACCTAACGATACCACTATCCTGAATTTTTTCGTGTTTTATAATTGAAGATTGGAATTTAAAAAAAAACTATGCCAATATGAAAATCCGGAAAATCCATGTGAAACTTGTAAGAATGCAATTTATGCACTTAAAGAATTACGGTTTGCAGTTAATACAACTTGAAAAGAATATACAGTGGATCCAAAAAGTATTTTAACACTAAATACGTAAAAACTATTTCGTAAAAAATTACCACACCATCAGAAAATTTGGCTCGTTTTAAAGCTGAAAGCCTCTACTTTCAAAACCCATCGTTTTGAAGAAGATCTAAAGAAGCTTAGGATCTTATACATATATTCGAGAAAATGACGGAATCGAAAGCAAGCGAAAAAGTGAATCAGTCAGCCGGTGTATAATCCCCGTACATAAAAACGGGTAAGAGATTAATAAAGCACGACGCGACGTCTAGAACGTCGCCTAACGTCTGCGTTCCACTTTGGAGCAAATGTCCGCTCGAAGCATTTCTGCGGTGTAAATCTGGAACAAGTCGCTCAGCTCTCGCCGTGTAATACAAGTTGAAAGGACGTTTGAAATCGGAGATCCTTAGCATGATTGTCTATCTGTATAATCTCGGCCCGTTTAACAAGTGGGCGACCACTGTTGCTCAAGAGAGACCGTGCATGATTGCAGCAATTAACCGTTTCAATGTCCACTTGTCGCACGATTTAACGCCACGTTTTTCCATACTTTTAATCTGGTGCTGTCGACACATCTATTTATTACGCTCGCTTGGACGTTTAATAAATGATTAGCGGTTTGGTAGTTGTAAGTACATTCCGTTCAAAGATTCTCTGTCGCATTTACCTCGTGTAATCATTAACAACACTTTTTTCGTACAGATGTAAAAACAACCTAGCCCAGTCCCTTTCATTAGGAATTCAGTGACTATAATTAATCAAAGTCACAGACAAAGTGTTCAAAAGGGGATGGTCCGGTTAAAAAAATAAAGATGACCTTAAAATCTCCAAAAAAAAAAATAACATAAAGACAAATATTTTTATAGCATTGTACGAGCACCATTGAACCATTCAACTTCGTCCTTCAGACATTTGACGATAAAAATATTTGAGGTACAAACGTTAGGTGACTCAGCCTCTAATACTAGACTGCGAATTTTTATGCATTTATGAAAAAATTGGCTGGGTGAAACACGAAGCAGTAAGCGATTAGAAAAATCTAAAAATATTGTTATCACGCTATAATGGATGAAATGGATGTTTATTTAACTCCTGCTGCCCACAGTCGTCGCAGAACATTTTTATTCTGCATAAAAATCCACGATGTTAGTTTTCTGATGCCCGTCGATTTGCGAAATCATACAGACAGTAAACATTAAAGTGTTAAACAAAGTATTTTCCAGAGCTGCATGCTGGAAGCATTGGATCACCAGCATGATAATCGTTGGTGACTATTTTTCGCGACTAGTACTAGCTACAACGAAGATGTCATTACAAAATCGCGATTCAAGTGCTTAGGCACGCGATGTGTCTCGAGTTTAGGAGCGGGTGTTATCGCGGGCTCCGTTTCGCACAGCGACGATAGACATGTGCGCGAACACAGAATTAAATGCAATAACACCGATGTTTACGAGCGATACACATCGGCTGTGTGCGCCCGACTGTCGATATCCATATATCCACGGAACGAAGTGTCCTAACAGGTTTCAAAGCGCGATCCACATTCGCGAAAGGTCGTTGCACTTGCCGCGACACGACAATGCTGATATTTCACCGGGGGGAACACCGCGGGGAGAAAGTATTCGCAATATTTTAGCACTTAACCGGAGCCTCGGAGATTCCACGATGGCAATAAAACGCCTAACATTTCGCGGCGATATTGAAACGTTCTCGGTTTTACTCGCGGCGAGCACTTTCTACCGGTGTAATAACGCGAACGCAACTCTTCCCCGTTTTGCTCTTTGATTTCTTTTTTTTCCGCGCGTTTTCTTACGCCGCCATTCATCGTCCGAGTTCCCCCGGACGCAATAGCGAATTTCTTTTCGGACTTTTCACAACTTTCCGCAAATTAGAATTCGATCTCTGATACGTATCTGTCGCGTCGCACCCGCGCGATTCGTATCAAGAATCTATTCAAATCTATTCGAATAATAACATGACCTTCAAATGACCTTGATCTTTGAAAATTAAGGTGAGCGCATCGGAAAAAATGACCTCGAGACAAAAATAACATTTGCAAAGACCTTGCGGTGCTATTTATATTGCATCAAAAAGATTTGTTATGTCATCACAAATAAAGGAGATATTTAGGTGGACCATCCTGTCAAATTAACCATCCGTCAGCGAGGTCTGGGTCTATTTTGACCCAGGATATGAACATTCGATTATACAGTTCTTAATACGATTTTCATGTATTTCAGATCTAAATACCACTGAAAATATGTTTTTATCTGTTTGTACTTTCTGAAAAGAAAAATTAAAAATTTTATCAACATCCTAATCATTACTTATCCTTGTAGTAGAACATCTAGGAACACTTATACGAAAATTCTTAACACTAAACGTACCGAGTTATAAAAGATAACGTAAAAATGACAAGATTTAATTTATTAAGACTTTGCTCGGTTGTTATTCTAATATGTGCTCCAATATTTATCACACGATTTCTTGTGAAAGGATCTTTAAAATTTCAGTAATTGTAAAATAAAAAGAACATCAAAATTGGTTGTCGGTGTCGAAGCACTGTGGATGGCCTTGAGTTCGTAGCAGCGCGGACTCAGCCTTCCAGCAACGACACTTCCAAAGTAAACTGCACGAGCCGCTAATTGCTCGAAATTTTCAAGCTTTTAAGCTGAGCGGGCCGGGCCGGACCGGGCGTTCGACTTTTCCAAACACTCGATTTTCCCTTCGAACGAACACCATTACGCGTCCCGTAGGAATTATATTAACATCGGCGATGTTCGCTTTCGCGACAATGGACGAGAGCATTTAATCCCGGCAATTGTGCGACTTCGAGGGCTCGTTCTCGCTTCCGTGTGTATCGCGTCGAGGCACGGAATTGCTCGAGCGAGACGCAGAGAGGGAACAAAAGGGGGACTACGAACGGGGGGCCGCGGGGACAGAGGGACACCGGGACGAGCTCTCGTCCATTGCGAGCCGAATAAATTATTCATTGTTTACGAGCGACGCGGACAAACGAACGCGCGGGCCAGCTTGAATAGGTAAATGCATCGACAAGGATCGCGACTTCTCTCGCTTCGGATCATTAAAATCGCGAAGAGAACAATTACCGGATCGCGAACACTCCCCTTTCGCTGATCTCCTTCTACACTTCCCTCGTTTTCTGTCGATGGTTCTTCCAGTTGTCTCGAATAAACAGCCGTCGATATTATTAGTAACGTCGAGCAAATGTTGTTCGAACTTTAGTTTCCGACACTGTGATCCGATTTCAACCGAAGCTCGAGAAAGTTTCAAACTCTTGGCACTGTAATTTTGCTGCCGGGGACAACGAGAATATCGCGAGATCCTAGTTACAGCGGGCATTACGCCAGATGAGGAGTGGAAGCTCGAATTGAGGGGAAAAATTACCCTCTCTACACTGTCAGCAGAGTAAACTAGTCATTCAGTTTTTTTAATAGGCAAGTCTCCGCGATCAGCCGAATAGCGTCGTAGAAGGGGAAGGTAGAGTGGGGACACAAGTCTTGATCTGTCGACTCTAGGTTTTAGTAAGTTTTCGTGTGAAATCGTGTGAAGTGTCATATCGAAATATGTATCAGAGTGTTCTGCTGCGAAACAGTTCTCGTAGGTAAAGCGACGTGGACCACTTACGAGCACTAAACCTACCGAGCACTAAAATATGACGAACGATAAAAATGATTTGGCTTAGAAAAATGACAGGGCTCGCTTATTCAGATTTCGTGCATTTTTTCACACAATATGGACAAAGAAATTTGTTCGATGAATTTCTATGTACACAACCTCAAATTTTTTATAATTGTAAAATGAAAAATATAAAATAGCAGACTGCGGATCTTTATGCGAAAGAAATTTTCTACACCGATTGCAACAAATAGAAACTAAATAATGATTTTAATAGAGGAGAAATTATATATCTTCAATTTTTTTAATTTTTCAATAACTTCGATTTTTATATACTCAATTTTCTATAAATGCATAAAGATCCCCAGTCTAGTCATCAATTATCATCAATTAGCCATCAATTACGTGACTGACTGTACTGTATACCCTAGAACTTCTGTCTGAAACATTTTTTTTATACCACTTATAGATATTTCAACCGGTCTTTCTGACGCGCACTTCAACCGCAACCGAATCGTTGGAAAAATTTCGTGGCGACGCGAACGTGACAAGAGCCTTCTGTGGATCCAAGGGCAAGAGCACGGCCGACGAAGAAAAATGTACGAAAAAAGAAAATACATCGTCTAATTATCGCGGGAGGGGAGACTTGCCTCGACTTTGCTCATTAAACTGATTACACGAGGGGGTCGTCTGTAACATCGTGTAACATCGTATCAAGGTTGAAAAAAAAAATGGTGAAGAAAGACGAGGATTATACGCGCGCGTCAGAAAGAGAAAGATAAAGAAAGGATAGACAGATACAGAAAGGGAGGTAGTGAGATAAAGAGGGGAGAAACGAGAGAGAGAGAGAGAGAGAGAGAGAGAGAGAGAGAGAGAGAGAGAGAGAAGAAAGAAGCTGACGACCTTATAAACCTTAAGAGCTCGGCTATGAGATCGTCTCGTATCGCATAAAAGTGTGCATCGGCCTTATTACCGCCTCGTAATTAATTCTGATGTTAAACGGCCGAGGCGAAGAGGGCGAGAACCCTCCCCGGAGGGATCTTAAATCGGGTGTAAGAAAGACGCTGCGCCCCATTCGCCTCCTCCCTGAATCCCTTGATGTCCGCGCAACAGTGCAATTTGTGTCTCTTCCCCGATGAAACTGGTTGTTCGCTGTGAAACGAGAGTAATCACCCGCGATCATTTTTGCAGATAAGTCGCTCGTTTTCATGGCGTCTCTGGGTGTCAGATCGATTGCAATTCTCATTTCTTCCGTAGAAATAGATTCTTGTCATTTTTATGAAATAACATAGAATTTTGAACGCTCGGTGAACCTAGCGTGAAATGTTTGCGTTCGTAAGAACAATTAAACGAAATTTCGAAATGTGACTGCATTTTAATTGCGAATAAAAATGTACAATTACTTCGCCATTTTCACTTAATTTATAAGAATGGTTCTCAACAATTTTTAATCGTTTCCGCCGTGTCGCGGGTGTAATTTCTTGCAAATGAGGTTGCCTGCTAATGAACACAGCGAGCAGATACTATTACTTTATCTTGATTGGAATTGACCACTTAATACCTGGTACATATCGAACTGTTTCTGTAATATGAAAGAGGATGCAGTTATGAAAACGACCCACATTCAACAGCAGATCCCTGTATACAAATATTAGTCGAACTATCTCACATGTACACGTTCATTAGTAATGCTCACTGCAGAGACTTGCCTATTAGAGAAACGCAATGACTAGTTTACTATGCTGATAGCGTTTACTGGCGGAAGCTGTGAAATTTGAATCTCCAAGGAGGGGTTCGTGGAACATCAATTCTTCATTTTTTAAGTTAACCAAGATCTCATGGTATTAGATAAAAAGCTATTAGTAGACAGCCGATTTTTATGCAAAATAAAAATTATTTTCTGTCCAATTAGTTCACTTTTCTCGTAAACGTTCGGTCTAGTTATCAGTAAAAAGAAAAGTAAAAACAATCTGGCGTCGTCAAACCAAGACTCGTGTCCCCACTCTACCTTCCCCACGTTTTCCCCTCAACTCGTACTCCCATCATTCGGTGACACTGGGCTAAATTTTACTAGGAGCATGGTTTCGTGATAAACGGTTTAAATGATAAAGGTTTTAATTGCCTTTTTAATTACCAGTCGCTATTACCGTAGCGTTGCGTATTAATATTTCATGGGATTGAAGTTGAAAGTAGTTAGCGCGCCGGTGAAATTTGCGACGGCGGATATCAGGACGATCTCGGAAATGCGGTTCGAGGTTCCAGACGAGTCACGATAAATTATCCGTGGATAATTATCGAGTGGACGTCCGAAACAGCCGCTCGTGTTCGTCCGACGGTGCTTCCACGTCGATTAGTCTTTCACGGGCGAAATGCTCGATACGACGTGTAATATGTGAAATCGTTACCGGTGTAGCCTGGCACGGTCATGTTTCCGGCCGCGGAGCTTCATGGCCACGAACGAACCCACTCGCGCTCGAAATAATAGAATTTCGAGGACGCGATCGGAATTTATCGGCGGCGTAATTAACGGCGAGTTTCAATCGCACGCTCGCATTATCCGGCTTCTTGAAACGGTTACTCGAAACCGATGAGGGTGGCCGAACAATATCGCGCGAGAGGAAGAAGAACACGGTGCAAACCTGTTGAGATTCTCGATGCGTGAAACAAGTTAGTTACGCGCGAATCGCAAATAATAATCGAACACTTTTTCATATTGGATTTTTTTTGGGAGATGTTAGAACAATTATTTATAACGCGAACGAACATTTTGAAAAATTGCTCGGACTCACAGAGGAAATGCAGCTGTTACATTTTCTAGATCTGCATCGAGTCTACGATAAAAATGTTTCAAACAGAAGTTCCGACGTTCTTTATACAATCTGGACGCGTAGAGGTCATACGAAGGTCAACTTTGGGAATGCTTTTTATTTTTATATTCCTTGCATAAAATATTTATATTTTTATTCGTTACATAAAATAGGTTTATTAGTACTAGGTCACTTATGGCAAAAGATTATTAGTTTGAAGATATTTTGATTTTTATATTGAGTGCAATAGTTAGTACTGTACAGGTTTTTATATACATAAATAGCAATAATCTACTAAAATACTCATAATTAAACTGCGGATATTCATGCAAAATAAAAATTGTCTACATCAAGAGCAACGTACAAAAGCTAAATACAAATTTCTTTCATGCTTTGTCCGAAATTTTAAAAATCTGTCTCAGAATTGCATCCACTAATTTTTGTCGGAGATCCTTAAAATCCGCAGTCTGCGTCTAACGAATTTAAAAGCTTGGGTTTCGAGGACGACTTTGCTTGCGCGTCACGCGTTTGATCTGATTCGACTGAGAATTTCGAGAACGACTATATCATCACCGGCAGAGAGTCTTGTCTTTGGAAAAACGCGGTCGCTCACGATGTCCGAGCGTAGCAACCGGATAACAAAGAGGAACGAACGACAAAAGGACGGACGATATGATTAACAGCCGTGTTACAGCCTTGGCTGGGGGTTGGCCGGGGGTTGGGAGGGCCGACTGGAACGACAAGAGTACTAATTATTACAATTATCCGCGGACAATTACGACGTTAAATTGCATTCCCAGTGGTAATGCCGGCCGGAGGGAATGCCTCGAGGAGAATCTGTTGCCCGTGCATCTGCTATTGCACCGGGGGAAAAGCAGCGCTACGGATTGCGCCAGTGGTGCGACAGACCGACCACCACCGTCGGCGGCTGCACCAGCAGCCTCCGTGGAATAGCCGAGAGAAAGGGACTCGGAGAGAGAGAGATAGAGAGAGAGAGAGAGGAATAAAGGGACCTGGTTATGCATACAAAACAGGGGACGTGCGGAGCGGTAACCTAATGTCTTGCATTAGTTCACGGATGTTTACCGCGGGTTTTCTCCGCTTTACCAAGTGACGACGCCTGGAAATCCTGGCTTCGCCGCGCCTTGGAACGCATTCTTGCGGCTGCGAGGGATGACGGCGAAACGCGGAGATTGCAATTTCGTCGGTTTATACACGGCGAGCATCGACAGACATTCGATTTTTATTTGTGACGACTTCGGGGAGCGATATTGCATTCACAAATATGTAACACCGTAATTCCGTTTCTCCACAATTTCGTTGGTTCGTCAATCAATAATCGTAATGAAGGTTATTGAGCACGCTCGGTGTCGTACAGAGTTGGGCAGTAATTAATACTTTTGTAATCGATCGTTCAATGTAATCGTGGTAACTGTGATCGTTAATCGGTCAATCGCCGTTGAAAGAAATCAGTGATCATAATTACCTTCTGTAATTTGTAATCGTTAATTTTTAAATCGTTCGATGATCGATTATTGTTTACATGCAGATCTGAAAATGAATAAATAACTTGTTGTAAGGATTTTCTATGTAAAACTGAGATCATGCTGTTGATAGAACGCGTGGCGGTGTCAATAATGTAAATTCACTAGCACGTGATTTACCGATGTTCAAGAACCTCGGTTTATGATCTTTTGAGCATCTGTGAAACGACTTGCGTTCATAGTCGTCGCAACTCTTGCATCGAGTCGCAACAAACTTCATTAACCTGTTGACTAGGGACGACTAAACGGGATGGCTCGTTATTTACATTCAATTCTATCTTCACATTAACTTCCCTCGTTGGTTTTGTTTAGTATGATATTACACTATTCAATTGTAGCGTGATTCCATTATCTATGATATACAGGGTGTCCCAAAATTCCTTCAACACCCGGAAATGGTTCCTGAGGTGATTTGAAGCGAGATTTTCCTTTGCAAAAATGGCCGCTTCGTATGTATGTAAAATATCAATATAATAAATTCATTATACAATGCATAATGGTATTATTATTTTTGTCGACTTCCGACCGGACCCAGCTCTATCATATTCAATGAACAATTTGTTACATAATTTTTAGCGGACACCTAACGAGGTATTTATAGAAGTACATATTTGAGGACATGCTTTGTAGAGGGGACAAAGACTAATTGAGTACAATGGACATTGATTATTTCCACGGTGATGTTCGTTTTGTTTCAGTACCGTTGCTATTGTCTGTTGGGAACTCCACGTGGCAACACGTGGGTGCGTGTCCTCAGCCACGCGATAAAGGCTTCGATGGGCGCGCCGTGACACACAAATCGTTGACACACAACCTGCCCCGGCTATGTGACGAAAGGGACCGCATGATAATGCACCGAACGAGGGAACGGGCCGGCTGCATCGCCTTGCACATTCCGCGCGTACCGACGCGTCCCACTGTCGAATGCCCCGACGCATTTTAAGCTTTTCATCCGTCCTGGTTAATTAAGATCATCTCGGATTGCGCCGCGGCCCGGAGAGACCATTAAAACACTCCTACGACTTTTCACCGAGCGTGTAACCACTCGCATGCCTCTGCAACGATATTAATCGAAAAATCAGTGGAATGGTCATTTACAAATTCGTTTAAGGTGAAATGCCCTTAGCCTGGACAGGTTTTTGCAACCTTTAATTTGACCAGTTCGGATAAACAAACATAATTTTTTAAGAGTTTTAACACGAAGTTCAGATTTTGTGAAATAATTTAAAATCGTAAAATCATTTTTTAGATTCATATTTTAATTGTGGTAACAAGAATGATAGAAGTGAAGCCTATACCGGGACAAATTGAATTTACATATGATTATATTCATTAAAGATTATATTTTATTAAATCTTTAATGATTTACATATCAAAATATTATTATATTAAATTCTATCCTGTTTAATTTTTTGTTGCAAAGAAAGCATTTCAAGAGACAACACTCCTTTCTCCATTCCGGGACAGAATGTCTGTTAAAAAGGAATTTAGAAAAATTTATCAAAAAATTGTACAATTCAAGATTGAACAGAATTTATTTCAATTTTTCATGACACACTTGTAAAAAAAAATTCCTATCAACAGACAGTAAGATAAGCCATAGACCACAAATCTGAAAATATTCAATAAAATTGTATAATACAATATTGAATAGAACTGAATGCAATTGCCTATACTTATGGAAGCGTTTTTCTGTAGACCTCTGTAAATCGATTGATAGCGGGGGTTCTTTTAATTTTTCGGCGTTCGCAGCGCCCACTTTGGCACAATAGAAGGCGTCTGAAATGAAATCACTGTCGTCCAGAGGAAAGGGTGTTCCCCTATCGGCGCAGCAGACACCGAGACGACGATAAATAATTCAATGAGTCAAATTAGAATCGCGCTTTACAGCTGCGGCACCGGAGACGAGGTCTAGCGTTTCGCGGCGGTGCAATTTAGTGGGCGTGCGTGTGCTTGTATTTAAAACGATAATCCTTACAGGCAGTCGCGTTACTGCTAACATTATTTATTACGTCGTTTTATCGGGCAACTGGTTCGCCTTGAAATCTAGGCGCTCATCCAACAGAGGGCTCGCGCGCGATCCGTGCGAACGCGATGCGGTGCTGGTGCGAAATGTGAAATGCGAACGACCGAATCGCAGATAAAAGTCTACTGGTGCCGACAATCTATCTAGAAACACCAAAATCGATTCCTGTTCCCCGAGCAACAGTTCCAATTCCGTTGGAACGATGATAAACCGGCGAATTCATTTACATTTCACTGGGAATTTCCTTCCGCGTAACTGTTCGGCGAGATTTCTACGATTTCATTGCAACGGAAACTGTAATGCATACACTCCGAGACAAAAAGATACACCTTGCATTTTTTATTGTAAAAACTGGTCAAAATACACTGTCCAGTATGTATAACATAATCGATAGATAGCGGATTTTATGTATTTATCACAAAAATTAGTAGGTGTGGGACCTGTCGCCTAATCAGAATCAGTCTGCTGTAGTCTTGACACAAGGTTCAATAACTTAATCAGTATAATAATTCATTTATGTCATATTCGAGAGTATATTTCAAAGCACCTCACAATTAAATCATCTTCAGAAACTCGCAAATTCCTGCGAGAATCGAGGAATCATTCCCATTAATTTGTTCCTCGATGTACACGTGGGTTTTATTACCTCTTGTTCGTTGTAGCCAATGCGAGAAGCGATTTTAACACATAAAATGGATCTTTAATCGTTCCCTGGCGAGCTCTCGCCTCGAAAATTGCCAATAAAAGTGAAGCGAAACTCTGAAGGGCGAATCAATTGTCGGTGCGCACATCTTACGTTGGACACGATTCATGGCAAAAGTATTCGTACCGTGGATGTTGATGAAAATGCCTCCTAAATACGAGCCGTCTAAATTGCTCGTAAACCATTTAATATAGACTTATTAAAAAATATTAATATTACCTTGGAATACTCGTTAGACGAAAGTCCTATACATATATCAAAGTTGACGTAACCACATTCTGTTCTTTAGTTAAAACTTGAATATTTATTCGATCAACATTCTCGCAATATTAATAAAAAAAAAAAATTGCTCACAGTTTAAAATTGTACATCACATTTACTCCGATAACATATTTATATTTTTTGCAAAACCAAAAAAATCACTTTGTTACACGAGAATCCATAATTTCTCTGGCAAAGCAGATTCTGAAAATTAGCGTGCACGGCAGGCGCGCATTGCGGATGCAGCGTCACATTTACGAAACGCAGTTGTAACTCTCGTCGGAACGGAGGTTTCAGTTTCCCGAACTTCTACAAAACTGATTTCGAAAATACCAAATGATTTCGAAGCTCGAAACAGCAATAAATCCTTCAAGCGATCGCAAATATCAACGAACGCGTACCTGGTTGTCTGGCCGGCGACACAATGATACGCGTGGACGTGCAATCGCGAGATTAGCAATCAGAATGGAACGGTTTATTAAAGGCGTGTCAACGCGTGTACACGCGTATATGCACACACAAACCCACAGGCATACAGACACACAGAGAGACAGAGATATGCATGTACCTCCTCCTGCTCGAACGACGAGATCACCTCGTAGTAGAACTGCTCGGCCATCGACAGATTGATCTTGAGGGACGCTCGGTCCTCGTCGTCCTTCCGATCCTCATCCTCGACGCCGTTCTCGATCTCGTAATCCTTAATCACGACGCTCCTGCGTGACAGGATCTCGATCCCGTTGTTCTTCACCAGCTCCATTTTTTCCCCGTATCTCCAGTTGTCCCTTTTGCTCGACACATCCAAACGCGCCTTCGCCGGAGCTCTCACATATCCGAGCGTCTGCACTCGCCTAATCCACCACGGACTCTTATCGGGACACGCAAATGATTCGCGCGAGTCCGTTCCGACGGCCAGGCACGCGGAAAGAAGCACTCGAGAATCGGCCCGAACCCAATATTACATCACAGCTGATTCACTTTTCGTTGACTTTCACTATTGCTGCCTCATTGTCGCGGGCAAATTACACCGTTCACCAAACCGACAACAAACTTCCGTCCGCAGATCGTTTCTCACGTGTCTGTCAGCTCGAGCCTTTCGGGATTCAGCATCCTCGTTGATCTTGATCGACGGTGCACGGCGGTGGTAACAGCGTCGCGATCACGCCGCGAGAAATTCGGTTCCTTCGATCGGTCGGTCGGTTCAAGGATGTGGAACAAAGTCATTGTACTTCGGATTCGTTAGATTTCTGTTCTACGTTTCGTTTCACTTTCCTCCGGTGCTCGGAGTTCACGGTAGCACTACATAGTATCCAGTCGGTGATTCATAGAGCTAGCGTTTTCATTCGGACCTCTGCGCGAACGATGTTTTCAGTTAGAGAGAGAGAGAGAGAGAGAGAGAGAGAGAGAGAGAGAGAGAAAGAGAGAGGGAGAGAGAGAGGCGGGAGTCGAAGGAACACGGCGAAGAAAATGCGAGGAAAGCGGACCGTGCGTGAAGCCTGCACGCTCGCCAGCGAACTGAGCCGAAGTAACGAAAGAGCACGTATAATGCCGCCTGTGTCGGTCTCGCATCGCGGTGACAACCAACACCGACGCTAGATAAGCCCTACTACAGCCGGGGCCACCAGTTTTCTCGCTGGAAAACTGAACACCGTGTCGAAATTATTTGCTGAACCGTCGGCGCAACCTTTTCTAGCTTCTCTTCGTAGATTCTTTGCAGCGCCTATTGGCAATCCTTGATCAAAAGCTGTCGTTTATTATGGATTCGAGCGAATCCCGTTTAAGCGCAATAATTAACTCCTGCGACTTATTAGTTTTTGCCCGGTAAACTTTTATTATTAACTATAATAACGTCTCGGAGGCGTAAAGATGTTTTGAAATGTTTGATACTTTGCAGAACTACTGATTTATTATTTTATAATGTTACTTGATTATCGTCCATTAACTATATCAACCTGATTAAATGTTGTATAGCAATGCAAATTTCAAAATAAAATGTTCTGTTTGTAAGCTTACACATTATTATCGAACCAAATTAATTTGTCGAGGGGTTAATAATTTATTTTCAGTGTTATGTTGCACACTGTTTAACACTGTTAAATGGTGTAATGTGAAACAGTAAAAACACTCGAAGAATTTAAAAATATTGTCATATCATTTTCAAAAAAATTAATTTCTATTTCACTCCAGTTTGTTGGAATTCAGGCAGTAACATTTTATTTTGCATAAATTTTTACAGCAAGAACGTTTCCCTTTAATTGATGTTATTCAATTCTTTGAATCGTCAAACTGCGCGGCTGCTGATTTTTGTCATTTCGTCATGAAACCTGCAGTCACTGATAATAATCTGCGAGAAGAAACCTGAGATATCATGCGTATGAACTTGCTCGCGAATCCTTTTGCCGCGAGATCTCACGAGCCACCGATAACAAACATTTTCTTCCGCAAAGTAGTGGTGGTATAGGGTGTAATCGCGCGAAAATAATCAAATCAACGCGGCGGGATCTCGTGGATTCCAAGCGCGGCGGAGAATTTTACGGAACGCTGGTAGACCTGCGGGTACGGTATTCTAGGAACGATAACAGGAAACGAAGGTGAAACGGTCCAGACGCAAAGCGGGATTTGAAACGCGCGGAAACGAGCGGATAATACTGAAATCGTTCCCGTCGTCGTACTTGGATAAAGAACGAAATTATGCGGAGGATGTGAGTAATGAACAAATGAGTACCGACAGGATATGGCGGGCCGAGTGTGTTTCTGTGCTGTGTCGATTGCAGCAACCGCGGTAGAACTGGTTTTTAACGTGGAAAGTAAAAATCCACGGCTTGCCTCGCAGGAACCTGCGGCGAGGAATAAAGGGACTATGCAATAAAGTGTCCATTTACATTTCGGAACCACTTGAGAGCCAGGAAATTTCGAAATGGTCCCGAAGAAATTGGAGACTCATTGTTCTTCGCACGTATGAGAGAAAATTATCATACATAACCGACAGAGCTTAACACCGCTATGCTTTTGGAGTGTACAACAGTTGCGTATATGTAGAGATTTTAAGTGAAAACAATCTTGCAAACTATAAATTTTCAAGATTTTCGTAACAACTACGCCGAACCTCTGTAGCTTAAGTATAACATTTAAGGAAACATAATATACCTCGCACAGAGGTAAGGTTTTTTAAACTCTGACGTAACTTTAAATAAAATTTAAATGTCACTTTTCATGTTAAAAATGTCAGAACAACACGAAGAGATCTCACTAATTTTGAAAATCTTGATGTATAATTTAAAAATTTAAACGTCTCTTTTTATGCTACATTCTATCGACACGTTCTTATTCGAATAACGTTTCACTGCATATTTCACTTTAGCGTTTGTTATGGGGGAAAACAATTTCTATTTTTGACGATCCTCGGGTCTACCAGAGACCACTAGAGATCAAGTAAGTTACACTCGCGTTAGAATGAATTGTTCCAAGTTGACTTCAGAGACATTTGATCCGATGTAGTCGTCCACGAGCGTACGTCCAATCAAACGTTCCTGTCACTCTGTCGACTTACATCGTCTACATTATACGACGAAACAATGCCAAAAAAATCGAAAAGCAATGAGATCTTGACATGGACGATAGGAACGAATGGTTTCTTAAACAATTTAAATTTGCAAAATTCTATTGGGGAATTCATCCTCGAGAATAACACATTTTAAGAATTATAATTATGTAGTAATTTACTGATATCAACCGAATACAGTTTGCTAATTGTTTTTGTATTTAATAGAATTTTTTCATAAATGCATAAATATCTCCTAATATAATTACACGAATAATTCCATAAATCTATAGTTTTTAAGCACGGTAAATGGCAAGCTGTACGCGCTAAAAATTATGTAAATAATATATACGATTTTATTGAAAAAGGATATCGTTGATCTTGAAATTTTGGAAAATGGGACCTTGAAAAAATTGTTTCTTCTCAACAGTTTCCTTCGAGCTTCGAAGATATTTTACGTTGCAGTCCCGGGTGACTCGCTCGGTGTGAACGCGTGTCTCTGCCTGCCGAGGGTACTTTATTTTAGCGGTAGCGAAGGTGAAAGTCGAGTAAGTTGAAAAATCTTGTTACGTGTCGAAGAATACATCGCGGTAACGTTTTTTTCTTTCCGGTGTAGCGCTCGAGGCAGTCCTGTTACGAAGGGCTTAGAAGACCCTACCAACAAGGAAGCCTTCTTGGCTGTTACGCGACACCGTCCCGAGGACCCACGCACCGTCTGCTCCGTTTATGCGCTCGTCGTTTTGCTCCGATCAGCCGCCCACCGATTTCCTTCGCCGATACCACGGACATTTTCATTCTCGAAAACATCTGCTGCGGTTAATTGGCTACCGATAAGACGACCGTGGATCAAGCCATAGGTGTTCTATCGGGAAAAAATAGGAAGCGGATCACACTCGGAAAAATGATGCCGGTAGAAAGTTGGCGTGCGACTAATGAAAGGAGCGATCTTAAATTCTGATTAACGCTTTCGCGGTCAGCGGCTACGGTCTCTCTGCCCCGGGGGGCATTCGCGTACCAGCCTTGTCTGGTTTGTAAACATGTGGAAGTCGTATTTTTCAATTGCTTTCGCAAATTATCGTTGAAACGGGTATGCAAATAAGGGAAATTTGTTTGCAAATATGCGGCCGTGTCGATTTAGTTTATTCGAGGCTCGCGAATTGTTACGTAACACTTGGTCCAATTTAAATATTCTCGAGCGAAAGGTCGTACTTTATTCGGGAATTGAGATTTAAAGAATTCTCCTTCACTGAACTCGACTGAGAAACATTTATGCGGATAAAAGTCTGTCTACAATTGAACTATTCGTAGAAAAATTAATGCAGATTAAAATAATTATTTCATTATCCTTTTTACTTATAATTTGACAAAAGAAATAGTGCTCAAAATAATATACAAGGAATTTCTGTACAAACCAATTTCAAAGAACAATTTGATAATTATCTCCGAGACAAAAAAGCATTATAGAATAAAATAACATGTTATTTCAAAATAAGGTGTTATTCGAAATAATTTTCCAAACAATATTATCATTTCAAAAGTGATCAGCTCTGTTCTTCAGTACACGAAACAGAATAGAATTTTGAAGAATACGAAATGTGCGATCAAACATAATTTCAAATACCAAGATAATTTTACAAAAAATTATTTGGCTGTTGAAATAAACCAGCATACGATTATTTCAAATTTCCACGTATCCAAATAAAATAATACATTAACAATTATTTCTCAAATAATTTATTTCGATTACAAGCCCGAACTGCGATTAGCCTCGAAGGTGTTCTCGTCCGCAACAGAGACAAAATTCGCGGGACACCGTGTCTTCGGATGATCGCGAAAGCGTTTAAAAATATTTGACTTTTCCCAAGAGCAACGGATCCCGAATGGCACCGCGCCAACGGTAACATCGTCACCGGGGAACGACGAGCAGGAGAACGATGGCAGTGCGATGCTCCAGGTGTCTCGAGGGTATATTGAAAATGAAGCGCGCGAAAGCCAGCAGACTTTCATTTACGCCGCGGCGGAGGAACGAAATGGAGAAGTAAGAATTGGTGTACAAACGCGTAAAGTCTATCGCCGGCTCGTAAAACAGCGGCGCCGAACGGCCGAGCCTCCGTGATATCCAGTTACGTAGCGACGCGCCACTGTTCTCTGGTGAAAGAAAAAGAAGACTACCGGCGGAGTAGAAACCCGGGGTGCGCGGGGGTGAAACGATAACGCTGCTTCCGTGGCTCGAATCGCGATAAAACGTTCCCGAGGCGAGCGAAGAGAACAGCGCGAAAAACGCGAGCCTGAACGCTCGTTCCCCGAGACATTTACCTGGAAGAACGTCACCCGTAACAGGGTGAGAGTCAGGAGGAATCTCGATATCTGGATCGTCAAAAATGAAAGACGAGCTCTGGGACGGGGCGTAATCCACGAAAATGGCCGCCGCAAACCGCTTCGTGAAAGCCCGCCCCCCGTAATCTCGCTACATACAGCCGTGATTCGATCGGCTGTTATTTCACGACCGGCAAAAATCCACTCTTCTCGTCCGCATTCTTGAAATATCTCGGATATCGCTAGCCGGCCTCCCGAAGTATTCGGTCAATTTTTCATCCGCTTCTAACCCGCTCGAAAATATGTACTCCTGCTGCTCTGGCCGCGAGCGCGCCGGGCACAGGTTCTTCC
The DNA here is from genome assembly GCA_028454225.1 of Lasioglossum leucozonium. Lineage (NCBI taxonomy): Eukaryota > Metazoa > Arthropoda > Insecta > Hymenoptera > Halictidae > Lasioglossum > Lasioglossum leucozonium. Next base: position 1,185,913 of record CM052218.1, read on the forward strand.
GCGTGTTCCCCCGACGGCGTTAAATACTGATTTTAATTATTCCGGATTACAGGTTGCAATATACCGAATTCCGTGGTCGCTGCCGCGTCATATATACCATTTACACGCTGGCTGTATTACATTATGCACCATCTGCATACCATTTTGTAGCCGGTATTCGGATATTTTGTCCCCGCGTTTCCTACCCCTGACGAGGACGCGGCGAGCCGCTGGCAAAAACCGCCCCGAAACGATAATTACTGGAACTTCCGGAGTTTCGTCGATTATTAACAAACACCGAATTTAGCCGACCATCGCGTCGCGCTACGGTTAATGAAAGTTTAGAGGTAGAATCATTCTCGCTCACGGCTGAAAATCGATTCACATTTTGCCGAACCTCCTCTTCGCTTCCACTCTTACAATCCGAATATTTCTTTTTTTTTTTTGGTTCTGATGTACGTACAACTGTTTGGAAGAGTTTATAATTATCTTGAATTAGAATTGAAAACCTTGAATTAGTATATTATTAAAATATTGCAGCTGATAAAAAGCGAATTAATATAATTATATGAGGGTCATATTTTCAGCGATTGCATATGTTTCCTCGTCGCATCTGTATGTTACTAAAATATTTCAGTTGATAAAGAAGGAATTTGAATTGCCTTCATGGTAATTGTGAATACAGATTCTTATTTAATTCGCAATCTTTTGAAACGTGCACACAAACTTCCGAGGAATTTTTGTTTGCATAAAAAATCTCCATTTCCAAATGCACGTTCTATTAACAAATCTATGTATACAATTCAGAAAATAACTAACAGTAGCGATTTGTAGAACTGGCGTTCTGCAGATTTTGTTAATCCTTCGGAAACAACCTGACGATGTATCGCAATAATTAATTACACGCCGGGTGTATAGTGTACAAGCTGAAGGGAACAGTGCTATAAAATGGGCCATTTCGAATTCAAACAGAAAGGTTTTCGACGAGGGGAAATTACCCGTTCCCGGGATCGATGACTCAGGATCGAGACCGGCGCGGCGTAGGAGCCATTTATGGGCACAAACAAGCTAGAAACGTTGCTCTTTAACCGCGTCGAGCTTAATCGAATCAATTCGAAACGAGCCTCGGCAATCCTCGGAATTGATGAGCGACCAAGCGCAAATTAGGGTCACCGGTCAACGGGAGAATAGAAGAAAAACGACGAAACGCGACGCGTTTACGCCGTAACGTCTCGGAAGGGACACCTGATAGTCGACAGTGACTCACGATTCTCTAGGATCCAACTGATTTCGCAAACACACGGGACCCAGTGAGAACTGTTCGCGACACTCTCGCTTAATTATGTTCAACCACTGCGACAACTTCGCCAAGTTCTGCAATTGGGTTAGTGCACGCCGCGTGAATCAAGCTAATAAGATGAATGGCGTGCGATTGTCCGGCTGCTTTTAATTAGCTTGAACGATGTATCGTTTCGAGTGAGATATTGCCCGCGATGGGCTAGAAAATCGCTGAATAAACTGGCTAAACGGTCACGGAGGGAATTTGGGTCTCATAATACCGAATATCGTTTAGCATCCGTTCGTTTCACCGACTAGAAACAAGTTGGTCTTCCTCGAGAGATACGCATTCTCTACTGTCATAATTAAAGCCTGTGTCACATACTAGTGACTAGGTGACGCTCTTTGCGAAACAGTTATTGTTTTCTGTTAATATAATATAAAAATTGTAACGGTCCTTTGACGGCTAATTTAGGAAAAATTTATTGGTAACGCGTTTACAATACGTACATTTAACGTTTCGTTTCCGCGTCGGTATGTAATTTACATGCAGCATTAAAATATCTAATTACTGAAAACAATTGATCGCACCGCTAAATCAGCGACGAACAACTTCATATCTCCGACACGAAGTCATCTCACTTATTTAGTAAAAATCGTTGGAACAAAAAAGTCAATCAACGGATAATGCTCTATGGATTTGATCGCCGCGAAGTACAGCTCGATAATATATTATATAATCTCCCACGGTGTCCACCCCGGCGGAGCAAGCTCCTAAAAAGACGATAAGAAAACAGCTGCTACAAACAAGGGTATAATTCCGAAACCGCTGCTAAAACCCTTCATACGCGCTGAAAGAGACTCTTAAGTCCTCCAACCGAAGCCGCCCTCCTCTCTATCCGAAAAGTATCATCGTGCAATCGTTCCCCGGCAAATCAGCGATAAGCGACAACGAGCGCAGAGGCTGATCGCCGATTCGAGAACGAAAATAAAAATGAGAAAGACGAAGGAAGACGCGCGTACTATTCTCGATACAACGGAGCGAGCGAGCGAGCGGTGCGCGGCGTTTCCAGCGTTTCAGCTTTGGCCGCGAACGCGCGCAGCCGGGTTATGGTTGGAGGGAAACAGCCACGTAGAAAACCATTTGACTCTCTTCGGCCAATTCCATTTAAATCCCCGACATTTCGCGAGCCGTTATCCCGGATTTGCCGGGATCCCGCGTACACGTGTTTCCGTTCCGTTCCGTTCCGTTCCAAGCGAGCTCGCCTTTATCTGAACGCGTTCCCCTATGCGGCACAACGTGGTAACCGCACGATCGTTGCGGCCAGAGCTCGCGATACTGCCGCACAGATACGGAGGAGAGTTCGAACGACGAACATATCTGGAACCTTTTAACGAGTGGTGACGCCTAATCGGACATCGAGACGAGCTGAGACTGAGGAACAGTGGAATCGACTCGTATCGGATTAGTAGGGTACTTGTCCCTATTAATGAGCCTGTTCCTATTAACACTAAACGGGCAAATTACTCCGGTTCTACATTTTACAATTGTTGAAATTGTAGGAACTCGTTTATGGAAAATAACGGAATTATATTTAGACAGCGGATTTTATTTGTGACGAAAATTAGCAGATGTAGTTTAACATGTTAAAAACATTGGACGAATTAAAATATACTGTTATGTTTATTTTAAATCTGTTGGACGTATTAAGAGAGAGAATCAATTTCTATTGCTCTACCATTTTGCAAAATATTGTTTAATAAATATATTTTTATCCAATCGAAATTACTAAACATTTCAGTATTATATCAATTTCATAATCATAAAATAATATAGACTGGAATGATTCTAGGTTGGAAGAAATGTTTAATTTTTTAATTAAAACAGCTCGCAGCCAGCAACACTGGATACGAGAATTTCAAAGGACATAACAGTTTTCAACGATTCTTGTCGCTCATAAGTCACACCTACAAGTGGTAAGAATCGTTAGAACATTGTCTACGTGTTACACCGATCGGTATCGACTCTATGTTCTTTCGCGCGTGGGTTTAATTGAAAGCGTTGCTGCGGGAGCAACTTCCGTTTTTTTTCTTTGTTTTTTTAGCGAAAGCGAAGCATGACATGACGTTTCTCGGTACTTAGCAGACGAGATGGTAGGCTCGAGTTGAGTAGCTATCGTAACTCGTATTGCTCGTTTTGCGATGAAAGCGAATGGAAAGAGGCTTCATAGCACAGTTGTCTCAGACGCAGCAGACGTTTTTGCGCCGGAACAGCTATTTGTGTGGGCGTGATGAAGGGATATAGTGACTTCTTAAACGCTGAAATCTTTTCCTCGGATTGCCGTCGAGATTAACGCTAAACCTATCGAGCACTAAAAAACGATTCGAATGTTTTAGCTTATAAAAATGACAAGACTATTGTGCTTGGATAAAAAAATTTATTTATTTAATGCTAATACTTAATTATCAGACTGCAGATTTTATTTCTTATTTTATCTCTACGATTACTTATCAAATAAAACTAATAAAGCATTGGAATAATTCATTATTTCAAATGATTATTTGTCATCCCATTTAAAATCAAACGTGCCCAACCATGATACAAGCCTGATCATACAGTCTCCCCATAAATGACTAAAGCCACACCGTGGTGCCCCGGTAGAATCCCTTTGAAGGCGTAAGAATCTTTTATTGGCCCCATTAAGAGGATCTAACCCGGAGCATTGAATGCAGAAACGTCGTTTGAACGGAACACGGTCAAACAACACGATCAAACTGCTGATCAGCTTTATCTACGAAATTTCCAGAAACGCAACGACACCGAATTCTGCCGTGGTACGTGGAACACGAGGCCCGTAAAAATTTTATCACGAGGCTGCTCGGGCTCAGAGAATTCCCAGGGATCGTGAACAAACAGCGGCGTTCCCATCGTCGCGCCTAAGCTCGTCCCCTTTCATCATCATCCGCCTCGGGTGGGTGGAGGTACCTAATGAAAAGCGGCCGCTTTTGGTTGTGTTACGCGTTCTCTAGCCGGGTTAGGCAAACACGTGCTTTCTGCGCGATACTAGGCGAGAGGTGCGCGGCAAATCTTCAATTAATATTTTCTATATAATCCTCTAAATTATACAGATTATTATAAATTATTTAATGTAATCAATTATTTTATAAAAATTATTATTAATTTTTAATTCAATTAATATTTTCTATACAACCCCCTAAATTATACAGATTATTATTAATTATCTAATGCGTCCGAGTTTCCCGAGCCCCCCGCGGCATGGAAAAAACCGTTCCCGTCCTCCTCTGCGCCAGGGGTTTGTTAATCAGATACGATGATATGACAACAGCGCATCAGCTGCCGTGAATGGACTGTAACGTAATTAAGATTCCAGAGGCGGTTGGCAGCTCGCGCGTCTTCGTCGATCCCGTCCGTCCTAGAGGGAAACGATGATAAACAGACGAGAACGAGGAAGAGGCATGGAGGGGAGCAGGGAGAGGTGGGAGATCGGGCCGAGCCGGGTCGGACCGGGCCGACCGGGCCGAGCGCGCACAGCCCCGTCCTTTGTCTTTTCAGAATGATATGCATACAAACGCCGTTACCAGGGATTACGTACTCGGCGATTAACCGCAAGAATTGGGCCGTGTTTAATGTATTCATTGTACGGAACCGCTGGCGCCGCTGATCGGCGAACAATAGGACGATTGAAGGACTCTCGAGTGTCTCGGAACCCAGTCGCCACGAATTCGCAGATCAGTTCGATCGTTTTATCCCCTTTCGAATTCCTCTGAGCTTATTAGCACAGTGCTTTTCTCGCAACAAGAAAATCTCTATCTTATCCAAGTTGTCCGCGCGACACGCGGCTTGCTGCCAGAACGAGAGGGCATCCTTTTTCAACGGAAGATGATGCGTGGCCGGCTTTGTGGTCTGCTCGACAACTTCATCGGACCCGTGAACTCTCAGCCCACTCGAGAACGATGTCGAGCCGAATAGGTACAGGGTGTATAAAAATTATATGTCACGAATGCCTCTGGATCGGTGGAGATCTGTTAAAAAAATTGACCGCAAAATTAACTTTGACCCTTTTTGACGGATTTTTAAAGTGAATTTTCTCGAAAACGAGAAACGTCGAACGAAAAAAATTTATTCTATATGTTGAATTTATTTTCTCACGTAGAATCATTCCCTACACGCTTATACCATTTTGGGAAACCCTGTAGACACGTGGAAGAAATTAATTCACGAAATTTCAAAGTCGTTTTTAAAAAGAACGGTTCACTTGAGATCCATTGATCCCTTGAGACTTTTGTTCCTTGCGACGAATACGATAAAAAATTTTTTAACCTTAAAAGAAAGGGTCAAGGTAATTGATATAAACCTAATTAGCCTGAGAAAACTCGCAGCCCGATAACAGAATCGGCCAATCATCGAAACTGTTCGCGCAATTAAACCAGCTCCGGGTGGTTCGACGGGGAATCTTCGCGTTTGCTTTATGGGAGTGATCCCGCTCGCATAAACGCGTAGCGCGAGTAGCGGAGGAAGGAGAAAGGGCCAGAAATAACCCAGGCTTGCGACCAGGAAAAAGAAAAGAAAAAATAAGAAAAACGACGAAATCTCGCCGACTTCTCCCTTCTTCGGAGACCGCTTCTTCTTCGTTCGCGTTTTTCTCTTTTCTCACTCTTCCCAACTGACGAGTTTCTCCTTGTCTGGGCACGCAGTCCCCCTTCCTCCGTTCTCCTTTTCTTCTTTCGAGTGTTCGGGAAGATGTATTCATAACGGCACGGGTCAAAACAATTCGCCCGATGTGTTTTGATGAGGAGCTAACGCTGCTCCGATGTCTTCGTCGGTGATTAAAGAGTATCGGCAAGATATGCATTTTAAAAATGTTTAATTAACTCCCGGATGTCGGGAGTCCGTTTAGTCCCCGAGATATGAACACGTCTCGTCTAGATTTCGATGTTTTAGCGATCAGTTTAAACGATTAGCAGACTGCGGATGTTTTTAGAGAAATTTTTGTAGGTAAATTTGAAGAAAGCGGAAACAAATTTGACGAATTTGACAATTCTGAATGCTTCATAAATGCGCGCAACTGAGAGAAGATGGTCGTGCGAAATCAAGAAATTCTACAAGTGTTCTGCGAAACACTTTGCGGCGAGAAGAATTCAACGATTTTCCTCGTTTCCAATGGCCACAGCAAAGAAAAATCGTGGGGCGGAAGGAACCATGAGCATGTCGAAGTGATTTCAGCTTCGTGGCAAGTGGAACACGACGGAGCAACGCGAGGTACAAAAGACCGTTATGCTGGTCGAACACTGCGAAACGACACATAAGAATACATCTGTCATTGTGATTTCTATTGGACGACTGGCTGAACCTAAACGCAATCGAGCGAGAACGAGCACACTTTCGAGAGCAACCCTCAAGAATTTACCCGGTTATTCTCCTCCGGAGGGAAAGTGGTTCTATCTTTGCTTGCGAGTCTGTCGCGAAAATATCTTGCGAATGCTCAAACTATTTCCACCATTCTTCTCCTATGATAAATCGCGAAATTTTCAAATGGCGATACCGATTAGATTTTATAAAAATTTTGTTAAAATTATTGATATTTGTAATCAAAGGATTTTGTGCATTAATGGCAAGGTGTAACTTAAACTGTGAAAATATTAGAGGAATTGAAAAATACTGTTATATTATCTTCAACCTGTTAAACAAATTAAGAAAGAAAATAATTTTCCATTTCGTTGCGATTCAGCCAGAAAATTTTTATTTTGCATAAACTACGAATCGGAGTAGCTGATAATAGGTATTTTTTTTAAATTTCAGACGATAGTTGCAAATGCAGATTATCCAAAAGAATTGTTTGAAACTGAATAAATTTGACGAATTGAACTCCGTTTCCTACAGAGCAGCGAGATCATTTTTAGACCAGCGCTGACGTCAGAATTTCGGAATATCGTTCCGGTTGTGATGGGTATAATTAATGTGCAAACATCTTCGAGGGATACGTGATTAATATTGGGAACGGGTTGCAGCTGGGTATCAATCTACAGGATCAATTTCAAATCGGCAAAGTATACGGGCGCGCGCAGGTTGTAAGCTGTCAGCAGGCTTTTAACGATGAATAAAGCTTTTCGACAGCTTTCCCTTGAAACTCGTAAAACGACACCGCCCTCACCTTGGATCCGTCGCAATGAAAGAGAAACTGATAGATGCTGGTGGTTATTTGCGTCGATGCCTGGGAATAATTCACTTGAAAATTTTAATGGAAACACATCCGTAAGAATTATCGCTGCACGCTTTCCGTTTTTAACGATCGTTTCAGGAAACGTTTGGACAATCGACATATTTATAGCGTATATGTATACCAACTGTATTCGAGGAGCTGAACGATCGTGATGGTCTAATACGTTTGTTATTTTCATGGAAACATTGAATTTTGAAAAATAGTTTTGAATTCCTATGTTACAAAATTTACGTATATCTTCTACATTTTTTATTCTGTTTATTTAGGCGTAAACACTATTATACAAGGGTCGTTTCAAGGTCTCAGAGTCGTATACCGTTGAAATCGTCTTGATGTACACTACCAACATTGCATTATAAAAAACACATATTAATCTGCTAAAAAATGTCGATGACGTTGAGGTGAAAACGACCTTGAAACAAAATTCACAAAGGACAATATGCTTCATTCTAAACTCAACAACTTTTTCCTGACTCCATTTTGTTGTATATATGATCCAGATTCTCTTTGATAAACGTTTGAAAGTCTCATCTTTCGCCTACAATTTTTGCTCTCTGCAATCTGCTATCGCGATTTAGAGACATTCGATAACGTTCTGCAATGATATTGTGCGAATAGAAAATTATTATTGATGAACATTGTGGAAGACTGGTAGTATGTTCAAAGAATTTTAGTTATTTATGACAAAAACGAATAGGTGTAATTCAAAACAGATTAAACGAGTTTAACAGTGTCGATACTCTTATTTTTACACAGTGTAAAAATGATTAACGAGGAAAATAATAATGATTAACGAGAAAAAATTTTATTGCGCAGAAAGATCACAGTCTACTAACGCAACACTTTGCACAACCGCTCAATGTACTCCCGCAGAGTCTAAACGATCGATAATATCTAGCAACATCAACCTTTAGGACCAGCTCCACACTCGGAGAAATCGGCTGATTACTGCTTCACGATTAAGTTTCTGATAACGCAATTCTCGGCGTCGGTTCCCTCGGATTCAGATTATAAACGCCGCGGAACAGCCCCCCGAGGACGTTCACATCCTAACAAGACCATTCGTTACCTTAGAGGGCAAAACTTCGTTAACCCGTACTAATTGGTAGAGCCGGGGATTGTGGGAATCGAAGGGAAGTCTGAACGTAGATTAACAAGGGTGCTTCTTTGACATGGATATTCATTTTTGTAATTCTCGAGCTGGCAGGGGTAGAGGCAAGATCTGGAAAAGAGTTCCGCGGGCGAGAAATGATCTTTTGCCGCGAGTATCATCCTGCCACGCGGTAGAAACGGGCCGAGGTGCGAGAGACAGAGAGAAAGAGAGAGAAATGTAAAGAAGCGAGAGCCGATGCGCGAAGAAGCCGCGGCTCGAAACGCAAGAGGATGGCGCACTTGGGCTCGGGTTTATTGTTAAAACTAGATTCCGGCGGGTTTACGGGGAGGAAGAAAAAAGGAAAGAAAAGTTGCCTCGTCAGGGCGGTCGGGAAAAGTTTCTGAATTATGAACGCGGGCACGGTTTACCGTCGCGTCGTTGCGAGTGCACACGAATTACGGAGTACAATTAAACCCGGCGACTCCGGGAGAACGGGTCATAAAATTTTGATACGAATGGCTCGTTACATTCTAACTAGTTTGTAATGCATTGCGCCGCGTCACGGCACGCAATATGTATTCCTCGCGTATTAATGATTTGCATGATACGGTCCGGCGGAGTCGGACGAGGTTATTGGACAATGAGAAGTTGATGGATTAATCACTAATCCGCTCGCAGAGCTTCGGCAAACGTTGCATAGACAATAACTGTCTTAACTTCGTCGATGCTCCAGATATTTAGCCTCTGTCCCGGAGAAACGTCCGGATAACTACTGTAATATTCCTTCGCGTTCGCTCAACTCGAAATTACTCGAGAGAACTTTCTTTTATCATCATAAGTGTGTCAAGTCTGACGCCATTATACCTTAAGTATAAAACCCCCTAAAATGTAGATGCGATCGAATATCGCTCGACTATTGCAATGGTGACAAAGTCGAATCTGACTTTTTGTTAGCTGCCGCGACGCAATGAATAGTAATCAGAGAAGAAAAGCCGACTAAAACCCAGAGACGTACGAAGAAAAATTTAAGCGCTTCCGTTCGACGACATCCTGCACTGATGTCAGCAGCCAGCGTTTTCGAAGTGTCCGCCATTAAGAAGGAATTCAAGTACTATGGGCAAACTTGGGGAAAAAACGATGATCGCGCGGACGTTTACGACCTGTAAAGAGATCCATTTCGTCGAGTGCATTCGAACGTCGACAAATACCTTGAAGCGGCCGAAGGAAACTCAAGGAGGAGCAAACTGTTAAGCACTCGAAGCCTGGGAGGCTGGAAGAAGCCTTGAAACTTCTTTTCCTCCCTTTTTTTCTCGGAGCGTGATGCTCGAGGAGCTGACTTTGACTAGGCAACGTGTCTAACTAAATTACTGTCATCTCGTATCAGGGTAACTTCGGTAAGCGCTCGATGGCGGCACTCGTAACGTTCTTTTAAAGTGTTCCGCCATCGATCTTCGAGCAGATGTACCTTATGTACTTTCATCGGGAACACGAAACTTTTCTTCGAGAAATTTCACGTAGGAACATCGCGAAAATCTCGTAGTACATGTACGGTTAAACGTGGAAATTAAAACGTCCACTTTCTAGATTTTCTAATGCAAATGTTATAAGGCGTTTCGATCGAGAAATACTATTACAATCTACAAGTTTGTTGCTTAGCAGTTTCAGGTACAAAGCTGATCCTATCGTCGCCAGACTCGTGTCCCTACTCTACCTTCCCCTACTACGGCGCTGTTCCCCCACTCTGTCGCCACGACCCGGTCACGTGACGCGCCGGTTCTCTGTCGTGCATGCGTCACAATGTCACGTGACTAATGTAGAGAGAGAGAGGGTAACATTTTTTCCCTCAATTTAGATGCGTTATTTTAATTTTAAGTAAATTTTATTTCAACATCAAACAATGCAATTTTTTATATAAATGGAAAAAAAAATGTTATGTAACATTTAATCAAAATGGAGATTTAATGTATCAAATGGTGATACATTAAAAAAATTTGTAATTGACATTAGTACAATGGTGTTTATTTCGACCAATAAGTTGATTTAGAGAAAAGTTGTGGTTACTGTTAAAAATTGAACATCTCATCCGCAAGAACCTAATACATACGCCAATGGAGCTTCTAAATATTGCCATGTGTACGCTGCGTCTCAATTACTCTCGCTGTTCGAACCATATGTCGACTTGCGACTGGGGGTAAGAATTGGAGCTATTATACTGTACCCCCCAGTTACACCATTCGAGTTTCTATCGCTTAGAATGTGTTAGCTGTACTAATTAATTGTCGGCCTTTACACAGAAAAGTTGATGCCTATTTATTCCAAATCAGTTAAGCAGCGTGTACTATTTTCTTTCTACCTATCGTTGCTAGGCTAAGTGCAATTTAATATTGATATATTATTTTCACTGTATGCGATATAAAATAAACTTATAATAGTGTTTCTTGGTTAAAACACTTCAGAATATTTCCGTTTTGAAATCGAGACATTTCACATATGTACATAGGGATCACAGAAATGCGATGAAAGTGCACTTTCTAAGAGGCTGTGAACTCAACATTTGGTCAAATTCACAGAGAACTCCCGGAGCCCTCGGCTCACAGTACACAGTCGGTTTCAGGTAACGTGTATTCGGTACATTTATACAGGCATAAATTATAAATAATTCGCGATTCGCGACCGATTTATTATCCCTGATTTCATTAATAAATACCAGCCGAACAGAAAACGGGCTACTTTTGGTCGCCTGCTCGGTATGCAGATCGCATCGGGACGATGGTCCGGTGGAAGGGATCGACCGAAGGAAGTATCGGAACCGGTCGTTTTCGTCGGGCAATTTCGTTCGCGTATCTCTCTCCCGCGCGTCCACCGCGTCGCGTCGCTGCAACGTTCTTTGATCGTCGGTCTAATTAGCGACGACGCGGCGGCGCGACGACGACCAGCAATATTGCGTTGCAGCGGTGACTTTTGGGGTTTATTTAATTCGTCGCCAGAGAAGGTTATATTACCATCCCTTTTGTACGAGCCACCGTGGAAATTCGGCGGAATTTTATCGTCGTTAGCGCGGTCGGACGAACGCTGGCTTTTATTTGCACCTTGCGTACCGTCGTCCGAACCGGTTCACCGTTTTTCGCGACCGTCGCCACAGGGTGTACAATTTCAATGCGGGCAATTTAATATTATTTTATCGTCATTGAAATTTTTCCCCGATACACTCTCGGATACGAAAGATTTACCGAGCGGAACCGTGCACAGACAAAACAGATTTATTCATACGTTTTCTGGTAATTTTAGTTACAGGTTCGTGTAAATATCGATTGTACATATGTATATCGGTAATAAAATTAATCCGTATCGAGTTGCGAGAAATATAATAAATACCAGTTGCATATCGCGATAAAAGTTGCATTAAACCACTGAAAAATTTCTCGGTTTCGCCGCATCCCGGAGTGCAAACAACTCCCAATGTCAATAATTACAGATTAACATTCACTTTACTAGTTATTTATGGAAGCATGCGATATTTATCGTATTTTTTACCACGAGTTGAATCGATTTGTTATTTACGAGATGCGGATCTTCATGAAAAATAGAAAATGTTTGCATTGATTGCAAGTCACCAAATAAAAATATCGTTCTTTTACTAATCATCTTATCGAGCTGAAACTAGTACACCGATGTTCTTAAATCTTTTAAACCGCATAAATGCATAAAATTGTTCAACGCGAACTCGTATTTTCCAGTGCTATTAAAAATTGCTCGAGTGCAAAATAATTTCACAATATAATATTCCGAACCATAAGCTTAGCGTCATCGTTCCCAGGTGTGCACGACCCCTTAAGCAACGTTTATTCAATGTTGCGCGTGTTAATGATATTCACGGTGATTCTAAATGGCGCTGTTTATAATCATGAATTAATTTATAAACTCGAACCGCAGTCCAGATAACGAACAGACCTATTTACCGAAATGAGCGCGATGCATTCAGGAGAGCTAAGCTTAACGACACAGCGAATCGTCATCGGGCGCACGCGACTCACCGCCGCGGTTCGACTTGTTTGCCACTACAATTAACATTACATCCCCGCTGCGGCACACGCATTTTATTCGGTCCCGTGCTTCATCCGCGGATTTACGGCGCGAGCTCCGTCCGACCCGCGTTTGCATCTGCGTCTTGTTTTAATGGCGCATTCATCGCGCTATAAAATCATCGATTTATGCGGCGAGCCTCCCGCTCGGCCCGATCTCCCGCGTCGCGAATGAACTAAGAAACGACAGAATGAGAAAACGCGTACGCCTCGAGGCGCTCGGTTATAATATCAACAGAATAACTATTCATATCCGCTCTCGAAAACCCGACTCCTTGAACGAGCTACTGAATTAGCGTCGTTTCATCATTTTTTCCAACGATTCCTCTCGTTCTCAAATATATTTTATCGGTTTTTGTCCTTGGACTTGGCTTTCGGTGGAATTTTAAATAGACGATAAAGAGCATTTCTATTAACCATCTGCGTGGTTTTGTTAATTATGTTCGACGTTACAAGAATACGTTTTTTCGAAGACCAACCCGTTTACGGTAGATTTGAATTTTCTTGATCAAACTTGTGAAAATACCAAATTTCGGAACGAGAAATAAAATATATACAGTGATCGAACCGTTAAGAAAATGATGAGTACTGATACAAATCTGAATAAATTTTTTATGAAAAGTTTTTTTATAAAAAATTTTCAAATTTTTGATCCGAAGAAGGTTAAATATTTAATCGTTTCTTGCACTTCCTGGCTTACTTGTCAATAGACTGCAGGGTGGGTGGAATTATATTTAGCAAGTAAATTAAAAGCACTTAATAATTTCATTCTATTTCCTGCAAAATTTTCTGCAAAATTTCCAGCTATTTAGTAAATATTTTCGAGACGAAAGCTGCATGATCTCGAAGAAGACGAGCATCGTAATGATCATTCGCTCTCCCGTCGTTCTTAATATAGCGTGCTTTCAAGGTCGCTCGGTACATCCGTCAAACACTTCGCTCAGAAAGAAAGAAAAGAAAAATGTCAAATAAAACGAAACCATCGAATATAATCCCGAAATTCTGTTCACGAGCTTCACCGCGAATATTCGCGGGTACCATCGTGCTCTCTCGTCGTTGGTCCGGCTGGCTCGTCGCATATCGGGACATTTCGAACAGCCGTTCAGCGGCAAATTTAACCCTTTGCACTCTCGGTGCTATTTTAACTTGAAAATTAAACATTTCTTCAAACCTAGAATAATTCCGATCTATATTATTTTTCTTCATTTTATAGATACGAAATTCATATAATATCTCATACACTACTGAAATGTTTAGTAATTGATTGGATACCAACATACTTGATAATATAAACAATATTTTAAGTAATGGTGCAGTCATTTTTAGTGGCGACTCTGAGTCGCCACTCGACAGCTAAGGGTTAAAAAACAAGCGAACAATGGCGGTAACCTACGGGCACGCGGAAAAAAGAAAATGACCGTAAAAAAGAGGAGAGAATAAAAAATCAGGGAAGAACCGTTCGTACAATTCACCGTGAAATTTGTTCCCGACTGTTCTTCGCGTCCTTCGAGGATCCCATTGAAATCCACGTGAAAGAAAATATGAGTGAGAGAGAGAGAGAGAGAGATCAACGACACGCAAATCACACTGGCGATGCCGCGAGACACTAATCACACACAGCTCTATGGGAACTATTTGGTTTCACGCGTGACCTCCCTCGTGCATCGTTGGCGGAACGGAGACAGAGGAGAGGCGCATGCGCGATCGCGATAGCGTTGCCACTAAAATCGCGGCGTTTCTCCCCCCTCCCTTCCGGCCGTCGAAGCGCCACTGCTGTCACATTTTTCGATCTCCACCGGTGCTCTCTTCTCACGTGTGCGCACTACATTTCCATTTTGCCACAGGGCTCTGCTCTCTGTCCTCTGCGACCGCGACACGCAGCGTCCCGGCGATACGGACAGGTACACGCGCACGTACACACTGGCAACACGGGTTCGATCACGATGATTTTATTTTTTTTTCCGTTTCCCCATGCAAGAAACCGATCAAAAACCACCGCCAACGGCGAGAACGAAAGGGAACTGACGCACGAGCAACCGTCGACGTTCGTTCGCGCCGGACCAAGCGGAAGCCGGCTTATGGAGCTCGCTAGAGTCCCCTCGTGCGGAGTCGCCGGCCTTTCGACCGATCTCGGCTTTCCTCGGCAATCCTCGGTGCTCCTCTTGCCCCGACTCGGCTTATTGTTAGACCAGAGTTAGGCTTCGCTGGTAACCGAGGAATCCTCTTTATCCGATGCTGGTTTATCGATTGATCTTGCGCACAGCTTTTCACTTTTATTTATTCGTGAAATAGGCCCCCAATTGGGCGCTATTTACTTGAAAAAATTAATACTGAAACTATTTTTTCTTCTTTTCTTTTAAATTATAATAATGTGTACGTTGCAGGGGAAAATATTGACGTCGATTTGACGGGTTTCAGGGCATCCTGAGCAAAATTATGAAAATATTTCATCACAATGAGGTAGTTGTAAACCTGGCAAAACTAATGTAATGTAATTGTCAGTTACATTACTATTATTTTCTAGCAATTTTTGCTGACTTTTAATATTGTATAAGTAAATCAAGTTTGATAATATTGTATAACCAAATTGTTTTTAAATTAAATCAATCATTTGTTTTTTTTTTAAAGAAAATACATGTTTTTCTTTATCCGTAGGAAAAGGTATACAAAAAATGTCCATAAACTTAGTGTTAAAGTATGTTAAAAAAAAGAATATTCGACAGTTTCATCTACATATCTCCAGAACTACTAACTTTTCGACATACACAGGTTAGTACTTTTTTCTAACGAATGTGCAGCTGCATTGATTGATGTATTAAAAAACACCTAATTCCATTAAAAAAAAAAACAAAGTTGACCTTTAAGAGACCTTTATGCGTCTACTCACGAAAAAACTAACAACAAGCGTCCGCTGAAACATTTTTCGCTACGTGTAACAATAGCAAGAAAATCAAGATGTGAAAAAAAATCGGGTGGGACACCCTGTATATGGCATGAAGCGGTTGCCTTGAAAATACTGTAGATTTGTCAACGAACCGTTCCCAATAAAGGGAGTCAGTGTACCGGAGAAAGGAATTAAATCACTATCAAGGAAGTATCGCGAAGAGAAAGCGAACGGGACACGTGTGCACCCGCGACTAATCGATAATTAATTAAAGGTCGATCGAATGTAAGCCAGATACTAAAGTAATAAGAGTTTAATTAACTATTAATTGGTCGACGGTCGCGTCGGTGAACCAATTAGCGATGTTTTATTGGGGTGTTCGGGGCTAGTGCAACGTCGGGCCCGAATACAAATTTCCTCGTTGCTTATTGGGTACCAGGCCACATGGACTTTTTAAAGGTGCCAGCAGGCTGTTCCTTCGACAAACGGGAATGAGCCTTATTAATCTGAGCTCCCGTACCGAGAAATTGCGGTATGGATGCACGTGGATATATACAGGGTGTCCCACGTAACAGTTTTCATTGAGTATGTACTTGCGATAATCTGACAAAAAATATTTTAAACAAAAGCTGATCCGTTTTCGATTGCCTATACATTGAAAAATGTTCGAAAATTTCTTTTTTATTGTCAAGGCCACCTTCATTTTTAAATGGCACTTCAAGGTCATCCGAAGTAAAAAAATGCAAAGTGCCATTTCAAAAGGTGACCTTGACAATACTATAAGAAAAATGTTTTTCGAACTTTTTTTTATTCCAATATATAGCCAATCGAAAACTGATCAATAGACAGCGGATCTTTATGCATTTATAGGAAAATTAGGTAAATGAAATTCAAAATTAAAAAAATTTAAGTTGTCAATATATGATTTCTTCTATATTAAAACCGTTAAGGGAAGAAATAAATATTTTGTCATATTATCGCAAGTACTTAAAAAATCGTGAAAACTGGGGACACCCTGTATATGTATGTATACATATAACGAGCCGTGGCTCGACACGAACGACGCGATGACTAATGGTTCATTCGTCAATTATAAATACGATTCCAGCACTCGCTGGCTAGCGAAGTTTAGTATTAACAAGAGTGGCCATTTATCTTCGACAGTTTACTTTATACTAGGCGATGCATCGCGGCACCGATGTTATCCATTGTTGAAATTAATCCGTCGTTTGTTATTGCGACTGCTTATCGCTGACCGTGCCCGATCCTATGCGCGATTACCGTTCCGGAAAATTCTATTACATACGTGGATCCCTCGCGCGCACGGCCTTTCACCGTTTCCCGCATCGTTCGAGGCTTCTATTATTAACTTCTCGCGCGCATGTTTTTCCTATCACGTGTCCTGCAAAATTTTTAATAAACCGTCAAAAATGCATGGCTCGCGTCTATTGGTTCGTCTGAACGCACGGTGACGAGATATCTCGTCCGTAGCATCGTTTCTTCGACATCGTGAAAGCGAGATATCTCGTCAATTAATTAATTCGCCCGAAACTGAGTGATCGAACGACGATCATGATAGTCTGGGTAACAATGAACCTTGAAGGATTAACAATGTAAACTTCAAAAATTTTCTCGAGATCGAAAGTGAACCTAGAAAGTTCAAACTTATCATAGTGAGCGCTACTTCAACCCTTTTGCATTCTAAAAATTCCAATAAAATTTGGTCTACTCGAATGTATATCAAAACAAAAATGAATTTCCGAATCTGACGAAAAATTAACGCGATGCAACATTTAATTAACTATTTAGCTACCTAATTATTTCGCTAATTTTTCTCTAATTTCGATTTGCTCAGGGTTCGAGGAATATTTTTGCTCAAATTCGAAAGTTAGTTAAATATAATTTTAACAATTTTGCTGTACCTTACCTTGTGACTGTATGTCGCATATCTGAATCTCTTAAAAATTATCTTCGCAGAGAAAGCGTATTAAATTTATACTTGATAAGAATTATCTTATCGTCGTAGTTTCTCTGAAAAATGAATATCTGCTTGTTATCAATGCAACCCTACAGCGCCTAAATGCACCGGCAGGTCACGTTGCACATTTCTGCTGCCAACAAACTCAACGTTATAACTCTTACTCCAGAATTCCTAGATTTGTATTAAATAAATCAGAGGTCCCAAATAAATCAGAGACAGTGAAAGATGTTGTTCACTTGCCAATGGACGAACTTTCCTTTAATTTTTAATCGATCTCTTGCCCTTTAATAATTTCATTGTTAAAACAGATTTGAAAGACTTTTATGATAACGATAAACTATCCGATAAAAAAAAATGTATATATACAGGGTGGTCCATTCAATTCTTGCTCACTGGAGCAGCATGTGCAATCGGTGAAAATTGCATTCGACGGCCCGTGATCTTGCTTCAATTAGCAGTAACTGCGGGCGCGAACAGACGTTCCAACCTAAAACAAATCGTGGAGTACCGCTGGGCGTCGATTACATGGGGAACAGCCGCGTCTACATTTTCAAACACGATAGAGAGACCGAAACGTGAGATGGATCCAGTTCGCAGAATTATGGAGCGTGCGTTGTGGCATCGTTCGTAGTTATTGCGATCTGTTCGTCCCGGGATTGTACACGGGAGAGGTACGGGGAGAGAGCTGGCGGATACGTGTGTTCAGTCCATTCGCACGGGCGAAGGGCTGTTGCTGATCTATTTATTCAGTCAGGCTGAAGGTAATCGTGATACGAGATAAGCGCGCGACGTTGTCTCCGATAAAAGACGCTTCACCCTGCTTCGCAGTCTTATTCCGCTTCGTCTCGTCTTGGAAATGTTCAGACGGTACCCCGGATTTTTCTTGGTCGATCCGAACCAATTTAACCCTCGCTCACGGTTCAGCATCAATTTCTATACGTATCGAATCCGCAGATAACACGAATAGAAATTGTCTCAGTTTTAGTTACAGTTTTAGTCTTTCAATTAGTATGTTTTGCACGTTAATAAATAAAATAAATGCACTGTATGCATTGTTCAGTATCAATTTGTATACGTATCGAGTCAGACAAAATGAATATAAATTCTCTGAGTTTTTCAATTAGTATGTTTCACACGTTAACAAATAAAATGAATGCACAAACTTCACAATTTTTTTAACAATAACACCATAGGCTTGATTACGAATTTGTTTGAAAATTCGCATTCGCAAATGTAAAAAAAAGTTTATCTCGTTGATTGAGCCCAGTCCCTTATACAAATAAAGTAGAAATGCCGTCGATGTTTGTCGATGTAAATGAACAGTGACAGTTCGCAGGAGTTACGGAGTAATTCAATTTTGAAGTTCACTAAACGATTTCTGCCTGACTTAATTATGGCATATTAAAATGTTAAAGTTCCTTCGAAAACGTCGTGCGAAGGTTTTGCAAGAACCATTATCTAAGGCAACGATGTCGCAACTTTGACACGTTCCGTTCAATAATTGATCGCATGAACATAATGTAAATTTAACAGCGCTACAACTCTGTATAGGGCACAATGCCGACATATAACTCATGTTTAATGCAAGAGTCGGAGGCGTCAGCATGCGATATTACAGTGCCGGTCGAGGCCGATTCCGTGATTTCCGACGGTGTTTTAGAGCGATCGTTTGACGCCGTCACATCCTGTCTCTAAATCGAATCTCCCTGCGCTGAGATATCGCTAGCCCCGGCTTGTAATCAATTTTTCTGCAAATATTCTACAATCAATTTCGATATCTTATGCTTCGTACAATATTGTATTCGAGTGCTAGTTATTATTCAGCCTTATAACATCTTGTAACATCAGTGATCGTCTTTCCTTTTGAAAAATAAACCATAACTAATTTTTTATTTATGTTTGTAGTCCCATGTTTAGTTTAATTATAGTTTAGCGAACATAGTAAACGTACAAAAACTGTTTGAATACGTTCCAAATATTTGTAAAGCATACAGTATTTTCTCTTTAACTTATATTCCTGGAAGATCTCCTTTGGAACCAGTAGCGATAGACCGGAAAGTAATAAAAATTTCTTCGACATTTATTCACAGTTAGTTTGTGTCGAAGGACTTTTTTAAAAAGGGAATCGAACTGCCTTTACGCTGGCAAGTAGTGTTAGAAAATAATGGAAATTATTTTGTTGATTAGTGTTTAAGATCTTTTTTATTACTTTTCGGTCCCCCAATATATTATCGAAATAATTTTCCGTATATGTGCTTATTATTAATACATTTCCACGCAGAATTTGATACTCAAATTGTCATAATCTATATAATTAGAAATTTATATAGAAAATTTTATTAAAATTTAAAATTAGTAATTTTCTATAAAATAATATAATTTATAAATTTATATAGAAAATTTTATTCAAATTTAAAATTAGTAATTTTTTATAAAATAATATAATTTAGAATTTTAGCGTTTATGAAGTCCGCCATAAGAAACTGACTTAGGCCGCACTTTAATTGGCTGATTAAATCATTTTTTAAATGAGATTTTTCAATGATCCAATAAATTCCTAAGCTGTATCCCGAGTATGTCTTATCTGGTTGACAGGCATCCGCAGATCAGACTCGGGGTTGATAACACCGTGGACAGTATTTGCGCGGGAACGTGGAAAGTCATAGGCGTCGCGCCGCATTTCGCGAGGGTGCATTGAACTTGAAAGACTGGGCAGCCAGGTATATTTGGACGTCGCCGGCACGAGGGGAATTTAACGCGTGGTTGAACTTGGGGAGGAGGGCGCATAATGGTCGGTAAGTGTTAGCTTCCGGTCGTAATTTTAATTCAACTTGATGGGAACGGCGTGGGTTTTCCTCCGTTGTCAGTTTGTCGATAGTTCCTCCGCCGTTTTGGGCGTCGCGTCGCGTCGTCTCACAACGGAAATACTGCGTTCGTGACTGACAGTTGACTGGTTCAATAATGTCGCGGGGTTCGATCATTTGTCAGCGAAGCTCACGCTCCAGTATGTTAATGAACGAAATTGCAGTTGAACAATCATCGAGAAGCAAACAGAAAATGTTTGAACAAAATGCGATGCTTATGTGTTTTTTTTTTTTTTTTGAGAAATGGTCCGCGGTTATTGAATTTTTTTTCTTTATCGCTTTCGAGAGGCCACTACCGAGAATATACAGTCTCGAAGATGCGCCTCTAGAACGTCGTCGCCCGTAAAAATGCTTTCGGTTCCCTTGTTCATGCTTCGTTAGAATACGACATCTCGGATCATCCAGGAGAAGCTGTAAACTTACTCGAGCGCAGTTTATGTACATTATTCATAAACGTATGCCATGCTTTACTTATGCGTCTGAATACTAAGAAAGACGCATTCTATATGCTTTTAGAGAAGATTCAGATGTTTGCACGCTCCCGCGCACATTATTCTCCGAGTTCGCCTTTGTCGGCAGTTTAAATTTTCACATCCGCAAGACCCCCCCAAACATTTCTGTTGAACACCGACACAGAATTGCTGTCGTATCTAAAACAATTTCTCGGAGTCCCTTCATTTTCTCATGTAGAACGTCTAACGTCGGACTGCTGGCTACGGTCACCGAAATTCGTTTAAACGATCTTTGAAAATTCGTTTTTAATGAAAAATGGTCTACGTTCAAGCAAGACGTGTTGCAAATATATTTATTTATACAGAAAACTTTCAAATGACCTGAGGAATCATCGAGGAGAACATTTTTGAGTCACCCTGTATACAACGGTACAAAGCTAATCCTTAATATTCTAATTACTCTTTTATAGGGTGTGGAAAAATAACACATTGACGATAGCATCATGTGACTTTTTTCGAAAAAAGACTACAAAATGGAAGAAGCAATCTCGTAAATGAAAAACGTCTATGACCAAGCCACTCAATTTTTACCGTAATAGGTATGTATCAAGAAACTTGAAACGTTGATTATTTTGATCAGTTTAGAAAAAAAAATGTTGCGTTACTAGAAATGTTTAACGTTAATAAAAATCGGACGTTTCATGTGCAACGACCGAGTTTTCTGTCATTCTGTACGATACAGTATGTACATTATGTGGACAGTAGGTACGTATTCGAAACGCGATTATTCTTTGAGCGAAACTCCGCACCGTCTGAACGTGAACTGGTTCACTGTGCCACCGGTAGCTATAGATTACAGAGATAAATACATTTGTGTCTTAATGCCTGGACAACCGACGCCATCGCGCACCTCCTTTCACCTCCCCCACCATCGTGATACACACGCATAACCTGGGTGTTCCCAATGGCGCAATACTATAGCTGGCTACAAATTTGCTTGGTAATTAACCAATTAGCAGAACATTGCTAATTGACTGATTAAGTACCCACTCGTCGAGAACTAGATTGATACTGATGCGGTCAGTGGCCGCGCGCATTAACGTCGCCGGAAACGGCACTCGCTGGCTTCGTGGCCGAAAATCTGCACCGAGTGTCTCCTGAATTATGCCATATCGATGAAACAAATCTTCTTCAACGAGATTCAGAGCGATCCGAATAAGTCGATCTTGGGCAACTCTGGGTGCAGATCTAGGGGCAAATTGCAGTTGCAGCACCGTATGCAACCCACTGTATTTATAGATTAAGCTACTCCTTACATTAATTCTATAATAACGATACACCATTCATGGTCCAACACACGTTCACTGTTGTGTGCCAGAGTGATTCTGTGATAAATGATCCGAAATGTCAGCGCTACAGGTTCGATCAAATTTTAACCTTTATGCAATTTTGCAATTAAAATTGATTCTGTGATATTGTGGCTGTCTAATTGTTGCAATTCGACTCTCTGCTTCTGTTTATTTTCCGCTCGCCGTCCTCGTCCACGCCCGATACTTTAATCGCTCAGCACACGAGCGATTGTAATCGTAATTATATCCTGTTTGGTAAACAGATGGTAAAAGTTCCATAAGAAATAAAAAACTATAAATCTTTTGCTTCGATTGCATTGGTATGTGTGGTACCAACCCTCCCAGTGACGGGGACAGAATTTTCACGGTTACGGTGGAGACGTTCGCGACAGTTACGGGGAAGACAATGCTGCAACCCATTAATTTTTCCAGGATGCAATAAAGTCTACGCGGCATCCGAATATTAATATAAATAGCCGTGGGTCGTGAGCGGTATTCCGCGAGAGGTCTGTATCTACAGGGTGGGAGGAAATTCGCGGTACGCGGCCCCGTGCGCGACTTCGCATTCGACTGCGCAGTACAATCCGGAATAATTCAAAAGATAATCCGATAGCCGGGTTATAATTTGAAAGATGGTATTTGAGTTTCCCGGCCGGCCCGACGCGACGGTTACGTGTGTTGTATGCGTTCATTCAGCCGCGTCGCGAGCACACACCTCTAGAAGCGACGCGACTCGACGCGACTCGACGCGACGCGAGACGGTGGCACGTGTGCGGCAACGTATGCCGCATGTATTTGGATAGAACTGCTGCCGGCTATATTCTCTGATTGGGGCTGGCCAGGCTTCCTCCTCCTGCCTTGCTTCCTGCTTTGCATACTTAACTACGAGGAGGCGAATTCCTCGCCGAGACAACCGGGATCTCTCTCGGTTCAGCTTAATTTCCAGCTTAAACAGGGAATGTCTGGGAATTGCTGTCATGCACTTTTCCGGGGTTCGACGTCAAACCGAGCTTTATCTTCTACCGACATTTACCGGTACGCGTCAAGTAATCAGCTCCTTCTATTCAGTTGGTAATGGAAGAAACATTTAATTATAAACAATCAAAATCACTATTGAGATTCTTTATAAAAATGTAATTCTTCCTCGTTTTCCTTCCTAAAATTTCTAATACATGGAACCCTTAGAGCCTTGACGTGTATATTCGTCATTGCTTGATTCTAATTCCGCAATCTATGCGCAGTTAAGAGGTTAACATAATATTGTCCGACTACTTTTAAGAATCTAATTTTTAATAACACACTATTATCATGTACTCGGTTATTATTGCAATACCGTTTGTATATTGTTGGAAATTGTTATTGACGATGAATAAACCGATTGCATTGAATTAAATCAGCTGAATAATAAATATCAAAATTAATTCTGTTCGGCATAGCTCCATCTAAAATTAATATTTGATAATAACAAACAGTAGTGACAATTGTACTAGACCGGATATATAGTGAATATTATCTAAAGCTGTTGATAGTTCGATGAATATGAATTTCCATCAGTTAACATAATAGTGAACTCT
This sequence comes from Lasioglossum leucozonium, assembly GCA_028454225.1. Classification (NCBI taxonomy): domain Eukaryota; kingdom Metazoa; phylum Arthropoda; class Insecta; order Hymenoptera; family Halictidae; genus Lasioglossum; species Lasioglossum leucozonium. The sequence continues at coordinate 1,209,691 of CM052218.1, forward strand.
TAATACTATCGTTGAAATCGTTATTATTTATCGTTCACTTTCGACACTGTTTCACTTTCAGGTACAGAGAATTTTCAATGATATTTTAGCACAGCTGGAGGCGGAGGCACTGACCTCGGAAAAAGGAATCCAGCAGGTTGATTCTTCGTAAAAATACAGGCTTGTTTTTCAAGCAAACACCAGTCGAGCGTTGCGCAAACAGCAACACTATTCGATGCACCTTTGCAACGTTTTAATCTTCGCGTTTTTCTTTTTTCTTTTTTGAAGAATCGCTTTTTGCGCCGGTCGATCTTCAATATTCCGAAGCAAAATGTTAACCATTTTGCTCCGGGGGACGTAGGTATACATTCGACCTAGAAACGCGGTCGTTTGTTACCAAAGAAAGCACACATACGGCTGTCATGTCGCCTGGTGTCTTTACATAAAATTCTTCTACGATACTTTTGATTTTTAACAGTTTTCGAAATGCACGGAGATTCGGAGAATTTTCACCTTTAATTTAAACTTAAAATGCCCGCTTTGTGAACTTTTCGAAAAAGTCTAGAATATATTTCGTCATTGCTTTAAAAATCATTCTCTAATGCAGTCCCTAACTGAGACACTGTCCCACCCTTAATAGAAATAATATTTCATTTAATATTTAAATATGAAACAACTAATACAATGACAAATGCAATGACAGCTTTCCACACAAATGCATAAAATCCGAAATCGTGTTATGAAACATGAAAATAAAGTTAAATTATTTCGGACACGGTGGTTCTCTTCACACCTTCATGTCGACTTACACTTGTCAAAAAGCTGCTGCAACTGTGAACATTTTCGTATTGTTTAAAATAACGGAGATATTTCGATGTAGAGAGATCTCGAATGCAATTCGAACGTCTTCCAGCAGCGAATTTTCCTCGGCTTATTTTAATCCTTCGTTAGCATGCGCTGGCATGCCAAGCCATGGAACACCGGTGAATAAAAATGCCCGCCAAGAAATCTGAACGATCCGCCGGCTGATCCGGCACTTCCGCCTCGACGGAAGCCGAAATTACAGATACGAATGAAATTGATATAAAGCTCGCGGTAGAGGAGGAGGGAAACGAAGGTGTCGCCCGTAATTACCGGATAGTCGATAATTAAGACGCGCGAGAGCCGGGAGAAGGTGGAATTTAAAAGTTAAATTGTGTCTCGCTCTCATGAATAATGCATCCGCGGTCGCGGCTAGCCGGCCGGGGTCGATCGCGCGGGAACTTTGATCCTCACGCGGTATATCGTATCGATCGAGCGATCGAGAAAGGATCGACGACCTCCGATGCACTTTTAATTGCTCGCCCTTCGTCCGCGAAAACATTTTCTTCTCTTCCCCCTTGTTGCGTCGCCAACCCGATAGCTTCCGCGGGATTTCTTTTTTCTTTTTTTCATGTTCACAACACTTCATGTGTCTCTTCGGTAGTACAGAGGCTGAATTAATTGTTGCCGATGCACCAGCGATTAAATACCAAAACGAATCACCTCGGCCAGGGATTCGATTGTTTCGCGTGTTAATTTCGCTCCAAGTATTCCGACGAGTGCGACGCCAGACCGCGACTCTTCGCGCGAAACTCGTCCCGTCCCGTCGTTACGCTACTACGACAAAGGCGAGTAATTAATTAAATGAGAAAGCGAACAAGCGTGCTCGTGATTCAGTTATGTGAACTTCACCTGTGGTGCTCATCGAGTATTAGTTAAATGAGAGAGACAGCGAGATAATATTAGCTAAATAAAAGAAATTGTTACAGGAAACGCGAAACCCTTTGTCCCCTTAGACGTTGGCAACCTACGAATCTATTCACCGGCCATTAAATCGTATAATCCCTTTAATTAAAATACCCTCGAAACAGTCGCCTCTCATCGCGGAAACGGAAGAGTTTCTCCATTTCAATTATAAAACCTTTGGTACAAGTACGCAGTGTCGAGAGGGTCGAGGATATACTCGCCCGTCATTCCTCATCGTGGAAATGTCATTTTCGTTTCAATTAAGATGAAATGTTCCCTCGTGCGTTCATCGGCGTCGGGCAATCGACGAAGATTTGCATTAATTTGCCCACGAAGGAAGGTAGCACCGACGGTAGGACCGCGGTTTCGAGTGATTCTCTCTCTCGCTCGTTCAAGACGGAAAATCCTGGTCAAAGGTTCAGTTTCACACACATTTACGTGGGGGTATAAAGTCCGATTTCGTTCTGGTAGAAATGGCGTACCGCTTAAAGATCGCCGGACCACTCGAATTATATTAAGACGGATCTTTCTGGTCCATGTTATTTTAAGCACCGTTGAAAAGGAGTTATTACCTTCTTCGACGAATTCGTTGAATTCGGGGTTAAGTGGCTCCCTGACCTTTCGTTGCAACTACAGTCTGTTTGGAACGACGCTAATTGTACAGGTTGCTTCATAAACGGCTACTTCGGAAATAGGCGATGTACGCAAAGGCAACGGATGCTCATAATCTCTTAACAGCACAATGCTAAAAACAAGTTCGTTTAACACTTGACCAGGAACAATGTGTCAAATTATTTGATTGGGTTGTGTTTACTCGTAGACTCGGCTGATTCTTCGATTTTTGCGCACAACTGTCTGTGCAGATCCGCACAGAGAGCATTAAGTGTACAAATAAATATATCTCAAGCGTTTTTAGCGAGTAACACATTTTTCCTGGAAGTTTTAGATGAACTCTTTTTTAGCATTCATCTGGTATTGTTGTGAAGAGTACTAGTCTTGAATTTTTCTGCTTCATGATTGAACATTTCAATCTTGCAGCCTTTAACAGCCTATATTTATTATTGCTTCAGATTAATGCAACATAACCCGTCCCAGTAATAATTCGATTCTCATGAAGTGAACTAAATTTCTTCCACTGCAAAAATGATGAAATATGAAAAAATACTGTGAATAAAATATTCTCTAATTTTCTGTCCAAGACTCGAAAAGAACGACAGAAAGTTTATTCAAGTGCCCGGACATTTCTAAACATTTGTTTACGGAAACCCGCTTTACTCGGTGTGCTGCGTTCCACATTAAATTTCCATTTGGCGTCCGTCGGTGGCGCGCATTGGCCGCGTCAATGTAATTACGGTGTTTCCCAACGCATCCTCTGTTTCTATGGTCACGGTTACGCGAGCCTCGCACAGAATATTCCTCAAGCAACGATCGCGCGATGAAACGACTTTAGGTTGGCTGGTATCGATATACCATCGGCCATCGCGTAATACCTGCGCGTCCATACAAAGGAGGCGATATTGCGTACGCGCATCACGAATTCCATTGTACCGCGAGCGATGCCTCTGACGAAGACACAGTCTGTCACGCGCGAGATGCAAATCGTAAAATCGTTTATGAAATCAGAATCGACGCTGTCGAGGAGACGGAAAACTAAACGAAAAAAAAGGAGATACAAACGGAGAGAGAGAGGAGAGAGACAGAACCAGAGAGAAGGGAAAAAGAAAAAAAAAGAATACATTTCACTCCCCTCCACGACGTTAAACTCCGACAACCATGTAGCACCGATTTACACTTCCAGTTTCGTCGACGCTGCTCCCCAGAGGATGTATCGAACGCGATTATCGATGCATCGTGAACGTCCGCCCTGTCGCGGAGTAATAAATCCTTGTACATCGATCCGACGCTTTGCGGAGAGCTCGCGAACCCACGTTGTTCGTCGCTCGAAAAAATATGTATCTCCCGTAAGAATACATTTATAGAATAATTTCGAAATGCTCGTTATGGACCCGTATAAACGGAGGAAATAAACAATTCTACGTGAAGGGTCTCAGTTGGACGCTCTTTTTTTGCTACGAGATTCTGAACGACGAAGAATTTCTAATCGTAAAATCAATACCACTTCTATTTTAAAAATTTTAGAAATTTTAAAAATTGCCTTATAATTATAAGGGAATTTAATATAAATAAATATAAAATCAATAGCACTTCAATTGCACCAGGTTTTCAATTTAATAGTCTCCATACTATTTTTTTAATGAAATTTTAAAAATTGCCTTACACTTATAATTGCACTTATAAAGCAATTATACTTATAATTGATTTACATTGATTTCACGAATAGAAATTTTTCGTCGTTCAGAATTTCGTAGAAAAAAAAAGAAAGTTTACATTAAAGCTAGGATTTTATTTTGGTTTAAAGCAAATTAACATAAAAAATAATGTTTGAGATCAGACGACAGATTTGATGCATTTGTGACAAAAATGAGCAGGTGTACATAAAAACAGTGAAAACATCAGAAGAAGTTGAAAACATTATTGCATTATTAAATTTCTACTTCACTCCAGTTCGTTGCAATTCAGATGGAAAATTTTTATTTTATATACAGATGCCCTGTCTTCGTGTTCAAGTTTATACAATAATTGGATTGTAAATTGATTCCTAGCTAATTTACTACATTAATTTATTTAGCAAGTTGTTAACAACATACTCAAGATAAGTGTTCTAGTAATAATCGGTTCGTTAAAATTTTTCTGAAGAAAATTAAGGGAGGACATTTTTTCCATTAAGTTGTCCAACGGACGAACGAGAAACTCAAACATTTTCTTTGAGGGAACCTCTTGGCGCCGGCGGCAATTTATGGGAGGAAAATCGGTGTTCTCGGAAACTGTAAAATATCTATCGAACATCCATTTCCCCCGGCAGATAATCACTCGCCCTGTCTCGTTGACAAAGCTAATAATGTGTATATATTTTCGTACCGGTGGAGGGTGGATCGTAGAAAACGAAGGTAATTTGTTGTATCAAAGGAAGTAGAACGTTGGAATTTCGTCGTCATTAGTTCCAGAAGCGGATCGTTGCCCGGAAGAAGCCAGCGAAAAATCGCCTTTGCCACGGGACAGACTTTTCCCGGGTGCTTACACGTCCTTTGCCGGCGTTCGCCGATACGGGGCACAACGGGTCCGGCTAGTTTTCCCTCCTGGGCAAAAAGTATTTCGACAAATGGAACGCCCCGGCGATAGAGAAAATTGTACCGGCAATAATAAAGTGATACGGCGAGACGCGATAGCGGGAGGATCATTTGAACCGCACCGGTGCACCCGGCGGTACCAACCCTCTCCTTCTGATTCAGGGATTTCAGACCGGTATTACGTCAGCGAAGCTGCACCAGAACCAATGTACAGGGTGTTCACGCTAACACTAGCCGTTTTTCGAGTAGTACATCTCGTAAAAAGATGAGAGACTAAAAAGTTATATTTTCGTGTCTGTCATTTTTTTTGGCTGCATTATTTTTTGAGAAGTGAGAGTAACCTTCAATTTTTTTAATGGAATGCTACGTTTCATATCAAAATGAATACATTTGTACACGACATAATGACCTTCAAGGTCACGCAAGGTGAATTGGTAAGATTCTCAGCGTTATTCAAACGCCAGTAATAATAAATTGTGGATTTATTATTAATTAATACGGTCACGGCATAATTTGTAAGAGAAAGAAAAAAATAAAATTTTATAATAAAAAAGGAAATTTGCAACCTACATGCTGAAGTAAAATGGATTTAAAAACACAGGAATGATTGTGATTTTATGGACAATGTACGATTAAAAAACAGTCCCTCTAAGGAGAATATTTCTCGATCCTTGTGGGCATTAGCATGTATTATTGGTCGATCTATAATTCTGTGAAAAAGCAATTCAAACTTCCCGCCTCCAAGTGTTGTTGAATAAAATTTTGAGTTTAGATGGTAGTTGAAGATTGTTGCGCGTTAACTTTAACGATGGTGGGTGAAGTACCCTTTGTTCGAGGGTGGAAGTGCTTTTTAACTTCGTTGCGTGAACAACTTACTAAGTGCAACACGACTATTTCCCACCTTGCCTTTACATTTGCTATTTTTCTAACAATATTACACCGGCAATATGCTTTTACGCGTAGTACCACACGTATGAACTATAAACGTTAGGAGAACGGAAATATATATTAGACCGCGGATCGTTATGCACAGACATCAAAAGGCTTGAAAATTGAACAATAAATTTTCAATTGAATATTGCACAAAAAGATGAACAATCTCGACACGGAAATTTAAGTTTATAAAATCGGTTTCATATAATAGATCAGTTTCCTGCAGAAAGTTCATACGCGAATAAACAAGCGACCAATGTTGCTAGATTCTATGCAACGTAACGTACTACACGATCGACTGCACTTACCTGCCCACTCATAAAATAACTTTAATTTAAACGTGTGATATATCATTGTATTTCGCGTGAAATAGACATTTAATCGGAATCGATAAGCTGTTCGATGTAGGGATTTTTATAAAAATTTTGTCAAAGCTGACCATCGTCTTCGAGAGAATTAAAATGACGAGACGTTCACCGGTTGCGATAGTCTGCAGCCTTTGACAGAATCAAAATATTTGTATTCATATCGGGTAGTATGCTCGGGGGGGTAAGTGGCTTTCTGTGTAGGCGAAAGAGGGTAGGAAGGGTAAAGTACTCACGTTAGCGGTGTCGTCGAGTTTCCGCTTCCACGCATCGCTACGTTCGATTAGGGCGTTCCACTGCTCCGAAAGTTTGTTCACTTCACGGCGAATGCTGCGCGTCAATTCGCGTGCCTGCTCCTCCGCGCTTCTGTAGCCCCTCGAATCCCCGTCCAATTCTCTTCCGGCTGCAAACGAACATTTTATCGTCAAAAGTTTGCGTATTATTACACGTCGTTTTGTACACAGTTGTTAATCAATTTGTCACTGAAACGGTCAAAACGATTGCACCAATATACAGGGTGAGTCGAAATTCAAGGATACTGTTATATAATTAAAAGAGAAAATATATGTTTATTAACTTTCTGTTTCTTAAAATTGACTTGCACAATTTTTATATTGCGTACACATTCGCTGTCCATTAGTATTGGCTATTCGTTAGAACATAATTCTTTCCTCGAAAATAGGAGCACTTCTCAAGAGTGAGCTCCTGTGAATTGTATTTATGAAGATGGAGTTTATTAACATAGTATAGGCTTCATATAATAATTGGATCGTCTGATTAGAGTGTTGGATGCTGCCAAAAGTGTTCTCATACATGTTTATAATTATTACTGAATTAATTTTTGCATTTTATAACAACACATTTCAAAACAGCGAGGAATAATATAAGTGATTACTATTAATACAACATTTTATGAAAAATTCAGTGTTTAGAAAAATCACTTAATCGAATACGTTTGTCCGGTGCAGTAAATAATTTTAATGATTTCTTTTACTTGAAAATCAAAACTGTTTATTGCATTTTCCTTGCAATTCCAATAAAAATCTCTTAATTTCTTCTACGCAGTCTGTCGTACGTCGCAATGACTATTGTTCTGTTTATTTTCGGCATGGATTAATTTTCTTTCTTACAACTAATCCGGGCGATATTATTGGAAACAGAGAATTTAACGAACCATGGAAACAGTGCCACCGAACATGGAGCGAGGCTTCTGGTACCTGTTCTATCGCCGGGAATTAATTGTCCTATGAATCACGCATCATATCATGCGGGACAGTTTTTTATGCGCATGTTTAGCATTGATAACGCCCACCATCCCCACCCCGATCGTTGCCGCCCTATCTGCCGCATGTTATGATGATTTATGTTTATGGTACCACCTGCTCTTTACCCCGCGACTCGTCCCCGGCCCCGCAGTTAATCTCTCGATCCCGGATTCGCTGATCGATACGCCGAGTGAAAAAGAGCCAGCGATTTTGATTTGTTTACTGTTACGGAATAAGGGGTTGGAGAATCCAGAGAACCAACAGAATATAAATAGTTGAACGATATCTAACGAGGTAATCGTGAAAATTTCTTCGACTTTCATTCGTTCGGTAGAATATTCAATTTTACTCGAATAAAATATTTTTGAATATAACTTGTACAACTATTCAGGATTTTTAATTTCTTATATCTCTCACTCTTCATTCGTTTGACTATTTGCATAGTGCTGTGCTTCGTGAAACTATTTCAGCACTGTAACTTTTAACATGCGAGATATGGCTGTTACGTTGAAGTTAAAACAATATGGCGTTCACAGAAACTGTGGGGAAGTTCAAAAATTTAATTTAACAGCGTGTACAGAAGGTACAATATATTACCAGCGTGCAAGGTGAGACACAGGTGCGTGCTTATGCTTTTTGTAGTGTGAATACTGTTTATGGTATTATTTTCTAAATCTTCTAATCCCGAGACATTCCCCATCTGCTATAGACGTTTTATCTTAACTGCAAAAGTGATAAAAAAATCTTAAAAAGTTCGTTATTAATGTTGTCAGTTTGACAACTTAAAATCGGATTCAGTGGCGGAACTACAAAAAATAACATAAAATAATACATAAAATGCAAAAAATTTTGTTCCGCCTCTGATTCGTTACCGATTCCGATGACCTTGAAATATTTTATGACGACCTTGGTGTGCGAGATATTTGCGGAAAACTTGAAATTGTCGAGGAATACCCCGTTGCAAATAATTACCGCAATGTCACGTTCGAGGAGTTTTACTTCCGGTGGGGATTTTCCCGCAGGTTACGAAAATACTTGAGTACTTGATCCGCGAGCCTCGATAAGAATGGTCTGCGGGAAAGGCCAACAGATGGCTGGGAAAACCGTAGCAGAGTAACCGTTTCGAGAAATCGAGGGAGTTAGTCTCCATTAGGTCGGATCGTGGCTGGGTTAAATAGACGTCGCGCGGGCGCAAGACGAAAACAGCTAAAAACTATTTCCACCGAATCGAATTAGGCGGCCGTGTTCTTCATCGGTAAGCCATCCATTCAACAGTTGCCGCATTCGATTTCCAGTCACGTACACCCACACTCTCCGCTCTTTTTTCAACATCTTCCTTCAACCGTTTCCCTCTTTCGCTTTTCTCCTCCGTTCGCTCGTCCCCGTTCGCCCGCGTACTGCTCTCTTTTTACCATTTCTCATCTACGTGGCTTCCGTTTCAGAAACTTCCGCCAGAATGTGTACAATTTCAATTTCGCATTATAATACTTTATTTCCTCGAATACCGCGCCGTTCCCATTTCAAAGCCCGCGAAAAGGCCGCGGCGCGGCTTTAACGCGACACTTTTTCTCCGCGGTGGCCCGTGATTGGAATGGAATAAATAACGGCAGACATTACGAAACTTGGACTCTTCCGACTGGTGGAAGTTCGTAATCTTTGCGGAGTTGTAAACAGCGATGGGCGGCGTCAAACGCTTTGCAATTCAAATTCACTCTAAAGCCATCTTCATTTGAAAATACCTACCCCATAGCGCTCGAGCGGCGACTCCCAGTCACTATTAAAAATTGCTGTCGCGTTATTCACGATTTTGTTTACATTATTAACCTTCTCGCTGTGTATGGGGTGCAAACGCGTAGTCTGATGGAAACGGAAATGACAAGTTGCCGCATGGGAAATTTCCAAAGATTTTCTACGAGTGCTATCTGTGAGACGTTTGAAAATTTTTAAGTATAGTGATCTTAAATATGGTGGTATTTAATCAATATACTGCGATGTTTATGCGGTTTTTAATATTTGCTGGCAAGTTGGTAGCAGTGGTAGTAGCTCTTATAGTACTGAAATGAATAAATATTGCATTAAGTTCTATGGCATCTTATATGCTGGCATTTTTTGAAAATTTTTGGAAGTCATAAATGCAAATATCCGCAGTCAACTAATTAATTACTAAATATTTAAGTACATTCTAGGTCGGAAGAAATGTTTAATTTTCGAGTGAAAATAGCTTCGAGCGCGAAGGGTTGACGAACCCTCAAACCTAATAAATAATTTATTTTAGTTTTCCCTCGGGTCTGGAATCTATTTCAATATTTATTTCGCAAGTTCTGAGAAGGTTCCATTGTTGCATTAGCGCAAGGAAATTTCTTTGCTTCGGCAAGTGGTCACCGTGTAAATTTAAAATTAATTTACTATTAAAATTGTTCAAAATTAAATTTATTTTAAGAATTCCATTAAAATTATTTTAAATTAAATTTACTATAGAAATTTGATTAGCTATTCAATCAATTTTAAACTTGCATTTTCCCTCAATTTAAATTTAAAATTAATTTCCTATTAAAATTTTTCCAAATTAAAAAAGCAGAAGATCTCTAGAAATTACTTTATCAAGCTCTGAAATCGAGTTGTGCTCTCACAGTCTACCAATCAGATCGATTTGATCCGCAGGAATCTACAGCAATTAAGGATCTCGGCCCATATTAGCCGGAAGCTATCCAGAGGCCAGATTTTCGCGTAAGCTCATCGGAAAGCACCGATTTCGGTGAATCCTTTCGAAGTCGACCAACTGCACCGCATTTTCTCGAGAATCTTTTTTTATTCGGGACCGGTCAAAAGCTAGGAGTAACGATTTCGATTGGGCGGGTGCGTTGACCGGCTCGATTCGATTTCGCAGGCGAAATCGGGCCGGCGCAGCGTGGCGGCGGAGGCGGCTGGCCCGAGAACTCGATATGTACCTGGCTGCTATCTAACTCCGCGGATGCGGCGTTATATCGGTTGAAATTTATTGACGTTACGACAACGCCCGACGATTGCACGATGCCGTGCACGTTTCATCGAACGTGACTCCCTGCGGAGTGACTGAAATCGTGCACGATGCGACGCGGGTTGTCCTCGTGCAGGCGACCACGAGCGGTTCAGACCGAGTTCTGGATTCCCGTTCCATGACGACGGTCCACCTTTCTTGCTGATTATCTTACATTGAGCGGACCCGGACGTGTTTTTCGCCTGCCAACGGACCCGTCGCAAACTGACGACGTCGTTTCTTGCTGTATTTACAGAAGTACTGTGCGGCGTTATTCATCTTACAGAGAAGACTCGAGAATGTTCGTTCTGACTTCGGATAATCGTTGCTTCCGTGTTTTATACCATTAATATTTTATACTATTAATATAATACTGTTTAAAAATAAATTATATTTTTCAAATTCGATTGAATGATTTATTTTGAGATGTTAGAAGCACTGGTTCACCGCGTAATGTATGACAAACACGTGATTTGAAAATTACTGTTGGTCGAAATTGCGGAGAAAAATTGTAAAGGATTTTTGAGTTTTTTATCTGTGCTTGCAATTAAAATTTGAAGTACGCCTTTGTGGATCTGAGTAGATTGTATAAATACACAACGTTTGGACGAGTAAGTGATTAAAAATTACAAAAATTGAAAATGCGATTTAAATCGATTATATGTATATTCTGAAAATTTCACCAAAATCTAGTCTTCAGCTGAATCTAAATATTCTCATAACATCCGGTGTTTACTGTTCGTTTTTGCAACTGAATTCGATGAAATTTTTAACATATACTGACACAGAAGTCTATAAAACGTGTGGTTTAAATGTTTGTTGTAAGTTTAAATAAAAAGGCTGTGAAGCGCAATGTTCACCATACAGAATGCAATTTTCTAATCCTTTGAACATCTAAAAAGAAACTCGAATTCGTGGAACCAATTTTTCAGCTCATAGTTATTTATTTAATTCCAAATAGTTTTGTTAACCGCTGCCAGACTTTCTACCGACATAATGTTTATCATATATTACGGAATTTAAAAAAAGAACCTAAACAATTTATGCTGCATGCAATGAAAATTACTCTATGGTTTCAAACGCGAAAGAAAAAATGAGACTCGAAGAAGCGTACCGTTATAATGAAGATTTCGGTGAAAAAGTGTGAGAGTTACCGGTCCACGTCTAGCCGCGATTCTCAGGCAACAAAAGTCACCAGACCATTAAACCGTAATTGTTTCAACAGCCTCTTGCGCGAACTATGCGGCAAACAGCCGCACCGGAAGAACGGAATTGCATTGATATTAGGACGAAACAGCGTTTCCCTCGCGAAACTTCGCGCAGCCCTCGGTTGAGTTTCCGGGTGTCCTTCGGGACTCCTCTTTTAACCATTGCAAGTTTCTCTAGTTTCGGTGTACTTCGATACTTGTAACTCGATTGATACCGCCTGCTGGTTCCCCGGGGACCGTTTCGTTAACACTGACCACGAAACTTTTTCTTCCTACGACGAGGAACTAGAAACAGTGTTATTCTTCGTGCGATAGTTTCGACTCATTCGGTAATCAATTAATTGGATGTTTGGGAAAACGGTTCTGCTTAAATTACACTGACTTCACGTCGGTTAAGAGATGTACGGTGGAACCTCATTTGTACGAATTAATTAATGTTAAACCTTTCTCGAATTCCTAACCGAGCTCCTAGTACACGAACTTACACTATACGAAGGTTACTTCCCGAAACAATCGTACATTGTTATTAAATAATCCGTAATGTCGGCGCTACAGGTTCGATCCAATCTTAATCTTTAAGCAATTTTGCAATTAAATGTTTCCCAAAATTTCGATCCTAATGTGGATCATTCTCAAGGGAGAAATTTACGGATTATTTATTTAAAATTGTTGCGATCGATAAAACGGAATATTTATACATTGTTATTGTCGGAATCCGCATGGAACATCTGCATGGACTTAAAACAATTGCTACGAATAATTTTTGTTAAGAACTTCTTAATGAAAAACGATCGACGTGTAAAACCACTTTTTTGTGTGCAGTGACTCACTTTAAAACCGAATAAATGTTTTATAAATAGACTAAGCCACTTGGGTTTTTACTGTCAAGCTAGATGTGAAATTGCGCGTCTTCGAAGTTTGAAACGTACGAGAAAAAACTGTAAGCAGGCCAGTTATTTATTGGTTCTCATTGAACACTAGATTTATCAGGCAAGATGTAATGAAAATTTTGGAAAAATTGTTTTTAGTGCGAATCATGAAGAAAATAATAAATATTATTACTAACAACTATTTTCATCTGAGTTTCTAACGAAAATTTAAAAAATATGTTTTGCAGACTCATGTACGTTATATGCGTGCTGAAAATTTCATCGAAGCTGGTCGATTGGTTTACGAGTTATAAATGATTGAAAGTGGTGAAAATCGCTGTATAGTAGAACAAAAAAACGGAACAAAAATGGATCGAAAATAGAATAAAAAAATTGAAATAGTGAAGAGATTGTTTGCAACGTTCATCGCACAAGTGTAAAATAATTCACCAACAAACACAATGTACTGTTATAAATTATTTTCACGTAAAAAACAGTAGCTTTTTCTTAGATTAAAATAAAACTGAAGGTGTAACGACCTAGGCTTATGGTAATTTTTTACAATAAAATTGAAATACTTTGTACTCTCCAAATTTACTCTCTATTCTTCTTATCCATTTCAGTAATTTCACAAAGAAATTTTTACTTTCTTGCGTACTTCCATATTAAATACTTCCACATTAAGCTTAAAGCCATAGTAATATAGTTTCTGAAGACGTGCACGAATTTTTTGAACACCATTAGCACAACATCTTCTGGACACCGACGTAGGAGGGTTAAAAAGGAACTTACATATTAAAAGAAAATGTTATTACTTCACAGACGCAATTATTTTTCTTGAAAATGGTCTAAAATAAGACCGAAACGTCGTTAAATATATTGCAAACATGCTATTAAATAGTAACAATTGATCGAACCCGAGCACCGAAAACATTAATACAGATTAAAAAGGAACGTCTGTCGTGTCATATTTTCTACGACACTCGGAAGTCTCGGTTCGAACCGGGGGCGTGTAACGCGGCTAATAATCACTATCAGCCATTCTCTAGGAATTCCTTACCGCCGCAACGAGACGGTAGGGCGCGCGACTCATTGTCTCCGGAAATGTATAGAGCAGAGTTTGTTTTCGCGTTTAATGGACGTGCCCATTTCCCGGTAAGAACTCTCCCCCGGCAAAATGTCTCTACCCCCGGCCCCGCTCAAATACCCATAAATTCCGTGTTTCACTTTTCTTAATAATCCCGGTTTTCGAGAGGGCGGAATTATCTAAATGAAATATTCAAGAGGGCCACGGCTACATGGCCGCGACGGTTATTGTACGTGAAAAGCGGTGACAAGAACGAATGAAGCTCGTTTCCAAGGGCCGCCTCTTGTTCCGTGGTTTAAGTAAAAGGACGAAAAAACGAAGAGGAACGGGGGAAGGGCAGGTTGGGACGCGGCCGGGAAGGAGAGAAGAGAAAACTTCTCGTATTTTATCAGTCCACTTAACAATCCCCTTCATTCTTTGCGACAAACTCCCTCGCGAGCAGCCGCCTTTTCAAACTACAACTTTAATCAATCTTACCCCTGTTTCAATTCTGGCCACTGACCCCAAAAACAAAATGGAAAGGAAGCACTACGCGCGCCAGAACCTGTACCGTAGAATCGGCCCTTTGCATACCATCTTCTTGCTAATGCTTCCGGAACAGCGTTTCAGAAATTATTCGTTCAAAAAATTATATATAATAAAGAAAAAATATTATTTGTACCTTTTGTATTAGGGATAATTAAAATTTAAATATAAATAAATATTAATCTCGAATTTTTTTGTTATAAAAAAATTATTAATATTTAATTTGATGTGAAATGTAATTCGAATTTTTAGATATCTTGTTGTTTTAGAAATTAATTTGATTATTTAATATTTTGTTCTACTATACAGCGATTTTCACCACTTTCAATCATTTATAACTCGTAAACCAATCGACCAGCTTCGATGAAATTTTCAGTATAATTATTTATACAGTAAATGTATATATTTAAATATTGTATTCAATTGTTGTGTCACTGTTGAATGTAACTTGGATACTACCATATATTAATTAAGAAGCATTGATTAAGAAAATAAATAAATTATTTTCAATTATTTTCGTTATATGTCTACGCTTTTATGTGGCATTCCATTAATAAAATTGAAGACCATCCCTAACAATACTGCAAACATAAAAATGTAATGTATTACGTATTTTTTCCCGCATTCTTGTTATTTAATTTCGTATATACAATGTATAATAATTAATAATTAAACGAGTCCATTCTTTCTCGCGTTGACGATTATTAAATGCATATTTGTGAGAACTTAATGAAAAGGAGAAAATTTTATTCATTGAAATCGCTTGCAATTTTCGTTCAAGTTTATATTTTCTGAAAAATTTCAAATTAAATGAAACACAATTTTCTGCGATTATTGCCGAGAGGCCAAAAAGAGGCCGGTTAATTTCGTTAATTGGAATTGCGTGTTATATTTTTTATTTACCTAGCTGTTACTGAAATTAATAACATTTCTTCGAGTCATTTCTATTTGCACACACTATAAAAATTATTCTGAAGTAAAGTCTTATTATTATACTAACACTCAGTGCCCCTTTAACATTAGAGGAATAGATTAAGTTTATTAACATCGATAGAGTTCGTCATGGAAGCAACAACATCTCATGCTGTATTTAATTTATTAAAATAATGGAGTTACAGTGGCAATAGATATACATATAATTCGTTGGTTCGCTAATTGTTTATGCATGAGGAGAATTTAAATTCACCAATTTATTTTTTAGATTACGTAACTGAGTTTCACCGAGGGTTTTTAAAATTACTTTCTTGCATTATTTATGAACGTATTATATTTACATGTATTGCATTATGTATTAATATACTTAACGAAAAACCCCAAACTGGTTCATATTCCTGCAAACCGGTCAATAAATATACGAATCTGCGCGTGCACCTGCGTAGACCATTTTAAATGTCTCTGTTCGCAACATTGAATTATTCTTTGAAAAGATTTCACATAAAATGTTCATACAGTAATTTATGAAACGAAAGACAAAGCACAAAACAAAACCGTTTCTATAGTTTGGAAGCGACTCGTTAACATTCTCTGCCGTTTCCTACTTTATCCGACATTATTCGACGAGCTCGTGCGGGAAAACCAAACGAAAAGCAGAATTCTTCGACGCGATCGGACCGTTCACCGTTTTCAACCCTCTCTGTCTCTTCCGGTTTTTCTTTCTCTTTCGCGCGTCTAATTGGTATGAAAAATCACGGGAAGGAGAATGGCGCGAATTACTGGAATTGAAAGCTCCATCCGCGGCTCTTAATTACTAGGCCTGCCCGCTATTGGCGAATTCAGTCGCGCGTTGCAAACCGGATTTGCGGAAACTAACGAATGTACTTGGCCGACTTTCTTTACTCTTTCGCGGAAAACTTTCGTCGCGCAACCATTCCGGCCAATTTTTCAGTTCACTGGCGACCATTTTAAGCGAATTCGCGAGACAAACATTCAACAGTCCCGTTTCTTCCCTGTCGACGGAAGTCGTCTGTAGATGAACGTATAACGAGTCATTGTTAATGACACTTTTGGAACCCAATAATTATCATAATGACTCGGTACTTCGATGTGTCATTTATACAACACGTGGCAATGAGTATTCGATCACATTTAAAGCAGCATTGTCATCAAATTGAACCAAACGAATCGAGATTTTTTGAAATAATAGAAGATTTAGTAAATAATATTATTTGTATATTAGTAAATAATGATATTGTTTACTAATTCTTCTAACATTTCAAAAAATCTCGATTCGTTCGGTTCTGAAAATTATGCGATTAAATAGGTAAAAATAATTTTGAAAAAATTGTTATTGGAATTGCAAGAGTCAAGTCAGTTCTTCCAACTTGATTATCTGAGCCTGCGATGAAACTTTCATTAATGCGCAGTAGAAATATCAATAAACTAAAAAAAGAAAAAAAAATAATTCAACTAAAAAAATCTGTTATACTTCAAGACCATCGTTTTTCATCCCCAAAAGCTGTACACACTCGTATGTCCAATAGTTATTCTGAAAAATGTCCCAAGTTTTCGCTGACGTAACACGCGAAGCTGCCCCTTCAACGGAATAAATGATGTACGAAAATATTCTCGACTGACAGAAACAATAAAAAGGACAATAAACGAGAGGAAATACGTACCTTCGGAGTCGGAAGTGTCGGACAGCGGCGGCTCGTTCGCGATGTACTGTCGGCCGCTGAGCAAGTTATTCTCGACGATGGGTCGTTTGTCCTCGAGCTGCCTCCTGAAGCCGCGATGATCGTCCTGCAACAGGAGAGGAGAGCACACCTGTTAATGTCGGGCGAATACGTAGGCTCCTGAATACGCGGCGAGCCACTCGAGCGTTTTTCACGTTTAGCTCGGAGACATTCGTACGAGGTTGGTCGGTACGTCGAACGGGATAAGTAGGGTAATTCGTTAGGCTTTAAACAGCGGCGACGACGACGATCTCGCAGAGCCATCGACGTCGTCTTCATCTCGACTACAGCGTGCATCCGTAATTTCGTTTGACAAGGCGGCGTCGGTTACCTACGTCAAGTGGCTGAAAAGCAGCACTCACGATATCGCTCTCGCGACTTCTCGTTAACGAGATCATCTCGCTCTCGTCTCTCTCGTCTCTCTCTCTCTCTCTCTCTCTCTCTCTCTCTCTCTCTCTCTCTCTCTCCCTCTCTTTACCTTATTTCTATTTCTTTCTCGGGCGTTTTTTCCCGACTCAAGAATTTAGACACCGGCACGGTTTTTGCCGGTCCGTTTCCCTCTCGCCTCCTTCGCCCCAGCGTACACTGTACGCTCTCCTCCAGCAGCCGCTCGTTTTCTTCCGGCAGGTCTTACGCGTTCTCCTTTTCCATCTCGTTGTTGTTTTTCCGGATTTTCTTTCGTTTTTTCTTCGCCTACTCCCCGGCGGAACGCGCGAGATACGTTTCGAGCCGCGTGAAATCCTTTCAAACAGCCCGGAATAATTCACCTACTTTTCGTTGTTGCGACGGCCGGAATCTCTTCAGCTTGCCGAGCTGATGACGAAACGCGCGCGGTTATTAGGGTGGCTCGTGTTCGCGCCGCTTCTTCTTCGAGCTGGAATTATTTTGGCGAAGCGATATGTTGCGGTTCGGATGGTTTTCTTGTTTGGTTGGAGATTTGGCGCGAGAACGATTCTAAACGGAGTCCATAGGCGCCGAGAAAAGTGATAGGTTTCACTTTTGTTCAGGGGACCAAAAATTTTCAAATTTTCTTGTGAATGGAATGTACGATTCGACGAAAAAATGATGGAACTTGAAATTCTAGTGCGCGGAATCTAAGATATGGTGACATTCTAACCTCTCAAACGCGCTTGAAATCGAGCAACTTTACTCGTGTAGAGCTTTCAAACGAGTGAACTCCGCACACTGAAACTTAAGAATTTAACGTTTTATCATTTTTTTCAATTGTGCGAGACAGTCAGAAAAGTTGAAAATTTTCGGTCCCCTGAGCGAAACTTCAGTCGCGAACTATTTTTTGACCTAGTCAAACATACTTTTGTGAAGATGCTTCGTATTGTTGACAATTGCCCTCGGCGAAATAAAAACCGCGTAGAACAAAGTTTGTTCGGGTACTTTTCCCAATATATTTTTTAAGAGAAGTTAACCACTACGCGTTTAGGGTGATTTTTTAGAAAATTCCTTTTCTGAGAATTTAATTCTTTGTTAAGCCTTTTGTATTTCATTTAGAATCTAGTTCTGTTCAATTATGAAAAGATAATGTGTGTAGCTCGTCTGTATATCGTCAGTAATATTATCGATGACCAGCGAATTTTAATGCACTTTAATTAAAAACATAAAGAGATCTGTATATTAAAGAATATTGATGAAACTTTTATAACACTAAACGACCGGTTTTATATTTTTCATTTAACAATTATTGAAATTATGAAGTTACATGGAATTTCATTCGATAAATTATTTTATCCATGCACATATTGACATAAAAATTGCACAAAATCTAAATGAACCTTTTCATTTCCATAAGCTAAACATTTTAATCGCCTCTAATGCTCGATAGGTGTAGCGACAATCAAATACAGAATAATCAGATAAATTAAGTTTTATATAATTTAAACATTGAAAGTTTAACGTCGTTTCTCCGGCGCCAGGAAATAAGGTCGATTCGTTGGTTAAGGAATTAGAAGCAATAGAGGCATCGTTCACCCAATTGGAACTCCAGACGATTTCTAATTGGTCTCGCCGAGGTAATCGTCTTATCGGTGCGGTTATCGGAATGGCGGGTTAATTACGCACCGCGTTCCGTAGTAACGTGCTAATATTATTCTTCATCTCGATATCAGTTATTGTTAAATAACGTTTTTACGTCGTCGTATACCGTTGTTAATCGGGACGTAAAGATAAGGGAGGAAATAGGTCAACTGCATAGACGTCTCTGCGCGCGTGTGTCAACTACGATTAACCGCGTTTAGCTGCGATGCTACTTTCTACCAGGGCTTGAAAAAGTTCCACAACTTTTTCGTCGGCTGCATTTCGAATTTATTCCTAGCCTTGGTTCTGCTTTTCGTGAGATGAACATCGTTGATATCGAAATAGTATCCATTCAACGTATTATAATTCGTCAAATGATTTGCCATCAGAAATTTCAAAAATTCTCGTTTGAACAGTTTTTAAGACACCGGTGATCAGTAAAATTTAAGGTGCGAAGAAAAAGCAAGAATTTGAGTCGACTCGTACGAATGATCCACTGACAAAAATTCTCGTTTGAACAGTTTTTAAGAAACCGGTGATCATTAAAAAAGGTGCGAAGAAAAAGAATTGCTTATCATGGTCGCCGAATTTCCATTAATTCGCGAAGCACCGGCAACTAAAATGCTTCCTTCCGCAGAGTGCACTGTGTCTTGCAGATAATAATACACCAGACGCAAACTGCATGCCGCACAGAGTACAGTATAATGCACGCAGCGTATGGAGCGCATTACACGCATATTGAATATCGAGTGGTACACATTACGCGTTGTTCAGTTGCATAGTAAATATTTCATTTGATATTATTATCAATCTATCGCGTGACGACTTATCAGATTCCGATTCAATTTCACCGCTACATAAAAGAAAAATGGATTCCCGCGGAGGTTAAGACACACAAAAAGAGAGAGAATGAGAGAGTGATCGTTAACAAGTTGCATTCACGAAATTATATCGAAGCGGAGCAATTATCGAAACCAGGCGTTTCCAGCGGTAAACAGTAAACCGTCGATTGCGGCACAAAGAACTTCCCCGCGAAAACGATCTTCCTGCTCCCGATCCGCGTTCGCCTAATTTCCAATAATTCCTGAAGCGCCGGCAATTAAAGTGAATTCCAATTTCCAGGAACGGCCACGTCGCGTCCGCGGGGCGGGGAGGAAGGGACCGTTGTTCCGCGCGATCGAGAGCGCTCGTTGAAATCTATTTCGTTCGGGATAATAATCGTCGTTCCCTGCTAATTTCTCGTTTCGTTCGATGCGATACACCTCCTTTTTTCCTGTGTTCCTGTATCGCACGGTCGATCCATTTCCCGTTAAAGCCGCGCTTCGAAGGGTTACGCCGCGCCGGGGTTGTTGGGTCCCGCGCTGCAACGACCCGTTTACGCCGAAAGCGCGTTTTACGTATGCAACATTCGCGCGAGCCGTTTCGATTTCACGCGCGAATATGGCGGGCAAAGCGAGTCCGCGATTTCGTGCGTGCCATGCCAGCACAGCCGCATCTCTCCCTCTCTCTCTCTCTCTCTCTCTCTCTCTCTCTCTCGCTCCCCCGTATCGATTTATCATCTCGTGCAATCTCGCGCGACCGGCTCAGCTCGCTGACAAAATTCGATGCGTGCCAGCCACCCCCTCTCTGCGTGTCTCTACTGTAACCGTTCACATATCGCTCCTACTTTTCCACTACCGTTCGATGCGTTTTCAATACCGGACAGCTTTGCCAATGAACAGATTTGCATAGCGTAATGAGTTGCGCGCGACGACTAGAAAAGCGGTCTTCTAGCGTATTCAACCCACTCGCTGACTATTAGTATACGCGATGTCAAATTACAACATTCAGCGAGGTACTAGTGAATCCGAAACACTGACTTTCCCATTTTTGAAGAATTGAGCTCATAATTATGGTCGCGAGATATAATGTTACGAAAGTACACTGGTGGAATTAATTCTGGACACTGAATAAAAATATTCTTCATTTCTGTTGTTATTTTTGCTTTTGCGTCTGGCAACACGTTGCACGATGTGAATATACAATAATAAAATATAAATAAAAAACGAAGGATATCCCACGAAATATTAATATTTTTGCACGTTTGATGCGTTGAAATTGTAATTTTTATTGTATATCGAAAGCATAGTTTCTCTCTCTTTACTCAGATCCGTAGAAACAATTTTAGTCACGATATTAATTTCACGATGATAAATTTGATTGCGATCTTTGAAATTTTGTAACTGGAAGATTCGCTATAGGAAAGTGAACTAGAAAGATCATCAAACTTTGTTAATATAAATCTTCTCACGAATTTTATAAATTTTGCAAATTCCATACTAAAATCCGCTTTTTGAATTCTGCATTTCTTTTTTTTAATAATTCGTAATTTCAAAAACTAGTTTATTCATGTAGTTTCTGGTACGTATTGTGTATCATTTATGCAGGTTGCAACTTCGTTAATATGAATCTTCTTTTGAATCGTATAAATTTAAAATCCGCTTTTTGAATTCTGCATTTCTTTCTGTAAAAAAACTTTAAATTTTAAAAACCAGTTTATTTATGTAGTTCCTGGTACATATTGCATATTATGTAGTCCTGTTGCAGCTTTGTCAATAAATGTATTTTGCACACAGAATGTACGGAACGGAAGGATAGAATAATTGCTACGTGTTGCAAGTTGTATGAAGCGCAATGCAGACGATAAAATTCATACTGAAGCATAAATTATAATTCATAAAAGCATATTGCACAGGTTGTACGTATAGTACTCGACGCAACATGCATACATTACACAATTGTATTGTGCGCGTTCATAATATATGTTTGTATATATTGTATACACTATAATAGTGTACACGGTGTACACAGTTTGAAACGTGATACGAAATGTGCAGAATGTTTGTAGTGTATGATGATAGTGCAGTACGTGTTTAGAGTGCATATTTTATAATGCATAGTGTACAGTGTGCAGTTTAAACTTCATAACGTGTAGTAATATATTCGAGTATAAAACATAGTGTATGCAGCATGTTTCCTTCTGCAGAGTGCATGATGTCTTATAGATAGTGCATAATACACCATACGCATCGTGAAACTGCATGTCGCACAGAGTACTTTACATAATGCATGGAGCGTATGAAGCACATTACATGCTATACGATGCATATTGAATATTGAGTGGTACACATTACACGAGGTTCAGTTGCATAGTAAATATTTCATTTTATATCATTATTCTTTAAGCTGTTGTGGTCCAAAGGGTTTCACATTTTTCGTTCTATAACTTTAATCAGTTTCATTAATATCATTCAATACAATAGTATCTTGGTTAGTAGTAAAACTAAAAAAATGTTTGAGTAATCACACGAATGTCTAATTAACTATTGTTAATAAAAGTATATTCGACTATTAATCGACTATCGTCCACCCTATTCACTCGTTTCATTCTTGTAAATAAACTATTATTATTTTATAAGATATCCATAAAAAAAATCATCGCCGCATTAAAATAATATTTAAGTCGAAAAATTGCGGCAGTTTGAACGTTCTCCTGTCCGCCATTGGATTGTACTTTTCGTAAAAACTGTGGTTCGCCGGGTCAGTTGATAATTAACGTTTCCTAGTCGAGATAATCTTAAAGCATCGCCGTGCGCCAAGTTGTGTTCCATAATTTCTATAAATTATTACGTCGCGCGTCGCCCGTTTACTTACAACTATTCGCGCTTGTATTAGAACGCCGTTCGCGAAGCCATTCCGGAGAATTCCGACATTACGTGGACCACTATATTGTTCAACTGCTATACCGCCGCGGCGTGGAGTTCTGTTGAATTAACTCCTGGTACGGTCATTAGTCGGGTGCATTTGCGTCTCTCTTGGGTTTCCTCGCGGGCCGGCGTTAGTTTGTGACTTAAAATTATGCGTCACCCCGCCGTAAAATATTTCACAGATTACAAAACTCATCAATTCTCGGTTATCTGACGGTTCGCAATTTTTCACGGGCCCTACTCCAACCTCTCACGGTTCTGTCGCAGGGAGACGCGAGGGTGGCGAAAACCGTCATAGATGCTGCTTATGTTTAACCCTATCGCTTTATTAATACGTAGAATATTTTCTGCCTTCGTCGCATAATCAAATTCTCCACTCCAATATTTTCAATTCTTAATTTTATTTGAAATTCTATGAAATTCTGAATACCGTATAGGATTGGTAATGTAAATGTACAAATCTGAAATAAATCTCTATTTCGTTCCAATTTGTTGTAATTTTCATTAAAAAATCTTATTTTGCGTAATGATCCGCTGTCTTTTCATAATGTAGAATTAATATTCTTATATGTAACAATAAAGGTTTCTTTCGTATTTCGCAACTTCAAATTTATTATCTGAATGATCAAGGACACTTGTCACCTGTCAGTATAACGTTAAAATCGATTATTATTATACCTACACACATAGTTTTATACAGTTTCACGCGCATTCAACAAGTTAAAGCATAAATTAAATTTTTGGTACTTTTGCGTTAGCCGAGCGCAAACCTAAGTCAGACCAATAATTATAAGCATTCTCTATGGGTAAAACTATTTTGTTTACAATTCATTAATATTTGTTTATAGTATGCTTGGTCTTGGGTTAGGTTTGCGCCCAGCTAACGGAAAAGTAGCAAATTTTTTCACTCTGCTCCTTGTGATTGTAATTCTTTTACGAAAGAAGTGCAATTAGATTTCGAAGGTGAGAAATGTAAATACAGGAATTTAATTAACAAGAACTTACAATTAATTGCATAGGAAAAAAGTACGCGACAGTAGGTATTTTCGACGTACTATCCAGCTGGAGAAGGAGTAAGGTGGAGGAGAGAATTGTATTCGGAATGCGCACCGGATCGTCGGTAAGTATAATGGAATTAAAATAAAATCGCAGGAATCCGATAAACGAATGGAGCCGGTGTCGTCCTCGCAGAGAATCCGGTAAACAATTATATCTAAATACAGCAGAACGAGATTTTCCTGTTTTGTAATGCCGCTACTTGAATACTGTTCTCATTCGGGGCTGCCGAGTACAGAGATAACGCGCACGTGTTGCAGCTGCATGTTGTCACGTCGCGAACAACAACGACGATGCCGTCGACGACGGCGACGACGACGACGACGACGACGACGACGACGATGGCCAAGCAAAAGCATTTCGAGGGGCAAAAGAACCGACGAGGACACTACACACAGCTTTTAAAGAACGATATTTGAATTTCATGCATCGCAGATGCGACATTGGCACATCACGTAAACCCCGAAACTCGCTTATTGTTCGAAACACCTGTACGCCACGACCTTTTTGCCCAGTTTTATTTGCTGTTCGTGTATAACGGCCCGAACTAACTGCTATCGCGCGGAATACATTATGTTTTATCGCCGACATCGTCCAGATAAAAATTGAATCGCGCTCGTTCTCCGTGCACAGAATTACATACATATTTCTACTCTCTCGAGTTTAACTACCTGGTAACTCGAAATTATCTTCATATAGGAATTCTTTGTTCTCAAACTTGGCAAGAAAGGTCCGATTCCGACTGAAAAAATGCATTTTCTTAGACAAATATTCTGCAGATATGCACTTTTCTAAAACTCGAGTCAAAGTTTGTAAACATTTAACAAGAAAAATTCAGGAAAATGGTTAACTCTTTACACTCGGTTGTCCCCTCCCAGGGCATAAAGAGAACCCGTGCGGGGGATTCGCCCCGCGCGCCGCCCTATGCCCCCAACCCGTGGGGCGGAGGATGGTGGGGGCTGGGGTGTGAACTGACCCCGGCCCCCATGAGGGGAGCTTACCTCCTCCCGAAACGGGCCGACGCACGCCCCCCCACCGGAGTTTACACGGCGTGGGGGGACGTCGGCCCGTCCCCATCAGATCAACGGGTCTCACCTCGAATAAAAAATTCTACAGATCGCAATTATTCTGTTATTATCAATTTTTAATTTTCCAATTGGAATAGTAGCTTCGAGAGCAAAGGGTTCCACATAAGGATCGAAACGTCGGGAAACTTTTAATTGCAAAATTGCTTAAAGGTTAAAATTGGATCTGACCTGTAGCGCTGATATTACGGATCATTTATTTAAAATTTTTGCGATCGATATAACGGAATATTCAGCAAAGGGTTAATATCTGAAAAAAATTTCACGAAACAAATTAATAAACGTTTACCAAATAGCACGTGTTCCAGGCAATGTGTCAAATTTTATGTTTGATTTTTCGTGTTGTAACGATAAATTCATATATTTAGTAAAAATTATGGGCAGTATTATTACTAATGTTTCACTGAATGTTTCGCTAATGAGCATTGTGCAACGGTTCGGAATTTCGCCTGTAATTCATTTAAAAATCGTGATACATTTTGATATAGTGTCTAGCAATTAATTAACTGTGGACCTGACCAAGTGTTTTTTGTAACGTGTATCCTGCATGATTTTGGAAGTCGTATTTCAAGTAAATCGAACCATTATTTACACTTACTACGAGCAGAATAGATCTTGAAGAATTATGATTCACGGTTTCCGTTCCATTAAACTCCGACTAATTGTGGATTTATCTAGACATCGGCGCGCTAGCTCCCGATTTGAATTCTTTTGCTTAACCGAGTGGATCGCACAAACACAGAATTTCAGATAGCAACGGCTCGAAACGAAACGAAACGACCGGCGGCGATCGATCAGCTTTCGCCCCAAGTCCTCGATTTCGAACTCGCAGTCCGAATTCCTTCAAATTCAACTCGCGGGCCGACCCATATTCCGACTTACTTTTCAGCCCCCGGGTAATTAGCGGTACCCCGTTCGCGAGGGATCGATACTGTCGCGGCTCGAGTTTATTTATTCGCACACGTAATCAGCTGACCCGGTTAAACGGACCGTGCGAAAACAGGGATACAGTATTATCTCCGTAACTGTCGCGAAGATCTCTATCGTAACTGTTCAAATTTTATTCTCACCACTAGCGGACCAGCGAGGGGTCCAGCATCGGTGAGACTCGCACTAGTGCAAGCGAAGCAACAGATTAAAACTTTTAAAATTAAAAATTTGTTTTACGAAACTTTTACCACCGTGTTCGTTTCCTTTTTCTAGTTAAAATCACACTCAACACGATATGGTTGCAGATTACAGATTATATATTATAGATTATTAGATTACAAATGACAATAATACGAATAATTACTTGTATAATAAGTAGACAGCGGATCTTTATGCAAAATAAAAATTTTCAACATGAATTCCAACAAATTAGACTGAAAGTTGCTTACATGAAAATTGATTGGATAAATTTCTTTGTCAAAGCACACATTTTTGTAAGCTAAAACATTTTAAAACAGCGTTAAATTACACTTACTCATCGTTATTATTATAAATGCATAAAATCCGCTGTCTAGTAATAAGTGGTTAAAGTGTCGGGCGTAAATGAAAAGGAAAAGAAGGCAAACCGTCGGACCTCAGTCCTATCGTTTTTAATTGCTATGCTTCTCTACGTTTGGGCACGTCGCGCCACAAAGAATATAGCACCTCTGCTATGACTGTCGCTGGGCAGACCCGATACACGACAGTTACGGAGACACTACGTTTCCGAGAGCGGGGTGAAACTCTTATCCCCGATCCCGATTAATAGCCGGCGGATCGGGGAGCGTGGCTCGCGATAAGTGGCGGCGCAGGTGTCGTCTGTCGATGACATCCGTGATCGGGATCGCGTTACATGCACCTTATCATGCCTGTACACTCGCAGGGGTCGGCGCATAAGCGCGCGAGAGCTGTAGCTAGTAACATGCACGTTCTAATCTGGATTACTCCGAACTAGTCCGTCTTTGTGCGTGGAAACTGGGCCGGCGAGGGTCGCTGCTCAACCCAACCTCTTCTCCCAACCCCTCTAGCCAAGGCATCGTCTACGCGTGCCCCCCCCCCCCCCTCAGTGTCCACGCACACACGCTGCACCCCTAATTGCGTCATTTTCGTGTAATCCAGTCCATTGCAGTAGGTTACAGCGAACGCTTCAAGGTACACGAGCCTATTTGCCTGCAGCAAGATTGCGCAGGCCCACGTGGATACATCGAGATGACTAACGACCGGAACAACGATTCTTCAGCGGTTTTGCGATTCGGATTCAATGGGCTCAATAGGCTCAATGGATTGCCGGAGATCTCTCGAGGCTGAGAAGACTTTTATCCTTACTATTATTTTGTCCCCTATTTCTAGCTCGTTATTTCACAAGCGTGCATGTTTGTTACAGAGTTATTAATCAATTTTTTACTGGGAGATGTACTGTCGATTTGAATACTAAATTTCGAATTTTGGGGAAACCATCGACAGTCGATAAACGGTGCTCGTTGAAAACAGTAGTACGGTAAACCTATAGCTTGAAGCTTAGAGCTTGTGGTAGCCACGCGACTCTCACTAATATTCGGACACTCTTGAGAAAAAGGTAACTTTTTTAATATCGGATCGTACGGCTCGGATTTTTTTTCTAGAAGTTAGAACAATTGATTTGTTACGTGAGAAGAATTTTTGAAAAAAATTGCAATTGATCGAGATTCTAGAGAAATTACTAAGAGTTGTGTTTTGCAACTTTTTTATGTGGGCTTATATTAAAAATTTAGGAAACAGGTTTTGTAAATCTGTATCTATTAAACATAAGATATTGGAGGGTCTCAAAAAATATTCATAATTTTTTTTGGTAAATCTTCCGTATGAATCTCCTCTTTTAACACAAATTTTTATTCCCATGAAATAACTACTTCAGTGCAAAATAAAAATTTGCTAGTGTGGTCGACACCTTTGTTTATACCTGAAAGACTAAATTTAATGTTTTGAGATTGTAAATACTATGTGCGAGTAATTAAAAGTTAATGAAAGGGGTACAGCCATCTTTACAGTGTCACACCATTATGTTTCATAAAACAGAGAAAAAAATCGTACATAAAATTTTAAGGTGTAAAGATTTCGGTCATCAAATTCTTGATCGAAACGCTTTGGAACATTTGCATTCTAAAATCGGATATTAAGTATACAATAACCTAATGCATCGGTGTATTCTTCAGTTAAAACAAATGAGGTCAGTAAAAATATTTCCAATAGCTCCGTAGACTGTTCCGTGTTTTTTTTTTGCATGTAACTATGACATTTGCGTGACCGCAAGCTACTATCTCATCTACGTGTTACATCTAGGTAACAGCGCAATATTATACGCATTCGTCTTCTAGAACGCGTGAGTGCGTGCATATTTGTGTACAGATTGTACGTCTTAATGAATTTATGCACATGTCCAAACCGCCGGTTGACATATTTGGCCACATTATTGTGTCTGATTGCGCAGTCTGTCACAGCTATTACCGAATAGCTTATTACACGGACAGTGGTTTCTGAGTAATTTCACATTTCTTACAACTTACAAGCGTACAAGTTACACGAGTCGATTTTTATTGAAACTCAAATCGAATTTTTTAGTATATTGTTTAAATAACTTTTGTTAAAAATTCTTTGTCCTCAATTTCGCGAAATTACTTTCGGAACAACCCAATATATATTGAGCGAAACTCTTGCGGCGAGCGTTGTAGGATAAGGTTGTAAATAGTAGAATAAGGAAAAATAGGTTAAGGTAGGATTAACGCTAGGGTAAGAAGTTTTTTGTAAAGTATTGTAACCCCTAGGGGAACAAATTAAGTATCTATCTATTGAGCGAAACTCACCTGTTGTTTTTGCAAGGCGGCAACATCACCGCAGACAGGACCAAGACCGGTGAGTTCGGTGTCCTTTCTGATCACCCATTCGATGAGCTCGCGTAAAGATAGCAGCAAAGCGTTCCAATGTTCCGTATTACTCTCCAATCGATTTCTAAAAACAAACGGGCATTCAATTTAGCGAGAATTGCCTAATGGAAGGTGCCGTAAACGTTCCACCGGATTAATGAAAACCACGTGGCATATGCAAAATGCGAATTGAATAAATGGTATGTATAAAATGAATCCACTACGTACGATATGAATCACAGTAATATTCGGGCACTTTTAAAAGGACGATAACTTTATAAATATTCAACCATACGACTTGAATTTTTTGGGAAATCAGAACAATTAGTTTTTACTACATGACGTGAGAGGAAAATGTTTGCCAACTTGAAAGCGAGATGCCAACAGGCATCATCAAGGACTACGATCATCGTGGGCCATTAAGGACCATCCAGGGAGCATTAGGGAATGTTGAGAAGTTTTTTTGGGCTTCCAGCAAGCTCGTCGAGCTCGGAGCCTCGAGACGGTATGGATTTAGTTTTTGTTAAATTTTCCATCGCAGTTGACCTTCAACAATCTTGAATGACCTAAAACGCCTTATTAGATAGAACATAGAAAATCATTCTATTTTGAAAAACGGAGTTGACCTTCATATGTCCTCTACCCGTTCATCTACAAAAACTATTAACGTGGAATGTATAGGAAAATTAAGTCAAAAATACAAAGTGCCATTTTTAAAAAATGAGGGTGGTGACCTTAAAAATTATCGAAAATAGTTTTTCCAATTTTTTTTTCATTGCAATGTATAGCCAATTGCAAAGTGATGATATTTTTTTGTCAGATCATCGCAAGTACTTGAAAAATCGTGAAAAGTGTTACGTGGGACACCCAGTATAAGAAACGAACAGAGAAACATATGTCGATCGATTATCTGTCGAGCTCGGTTCAGCCTAATGTGCATGGAAAAATGCCACAGAGAGATGCGCGGATAAGATAGTTGTCGATGCTCCCGCCGCTTCGATATTATGCGGGGCAACACACCGGACGAGTTTAACGAAACGATAAAAGAAATTTATGGAATCGGAGAAGTTGGGCGAACGAGAGAACGAGGAAAATAAACGTGGACGTAACAGCGAGAAGATGGAGGAAGAAGTTGACGCGCGACGGGTCTGGCTGGGCTTAAACAGACAGGCGGAATGAATCAGAGGTGAAAGAAATGGGGGAGAGGGATTGATAGGGGCGAAGATCGAGGCGCGAGAGACGGTTGGTAAGGAGGACAAGAAGAATGGCGGTCGGGATTTAGATTTATATTCGACCATTGTTGTAGCATCGTCGACGGAAGGGTAGCGGTCCCTCACACCCTCGGCATCCAACTCCTGTCTCTTCTCATCCCCGTCGCGTACAACCCTCCTTTTCATCCTCGAAAGCCGCGGACCCGCCGTCTGGTATCGCGAAGGAACAGCATCGCGGCCGGATATATTGCAGTTATTGTAACGTCGATGAAAGTCCTGCGGAATTCCGCGAGGTAGCTGTATACATCCGGCGTCCCAGCTTTTATATAATGTATATACCTGCGCAGCTATATATATATTCGTATGCACCGAGAGAGGTATTGTGCTTTCTTCTCCCGCGAGATAAGGAGTCCCGGATACATCGTTTCTCGAGCGATGAATACCGCTAAGAAGGATAGGTTGGGAGTTTTGCCGAGGGCAAATAAAGTGGGCCGCCGACGAAAATTTAATCGAAATCGGATAGAGAGGAGAGCTCGACTACGCTAATCTCTCCGTAACTGTCGTATCGTCGGGCGACAGTTCTACCAGACGTGCTACATTCCTTGCAGCGCGTCGAACGTAGAGAAGGATAGCGATCGAAAGAGAAAGAGGAAACGTCGAAGGATTCAGCTCGAGATTTTAAATTAAAAAGTCGAAATTCTTTGGTTTTTCGTCGATGAAACTTTCACCCTCGTATTCGTCTTGCTTTTCTGATCAAAATGACACCAAACACGATACAGTTACGATCGTGTTACTTGTGTTAACATTTACGGTAGAGGTACACGAATTCTTAACTTCGCTTGTTACACGAGTATTTGTGATCGTAATTATATCTTGTTTGGGCTGGTTTTAATCAGAAAAACGAGACGAATACGATGGTGTGAAAGTTTTATAAAAATAAATAAAAAATTTTTGAAGTTGCAATTGTTTACTTGCGAGTCTCGCCGATATTCGACTCCACGTTGGCTCGATCGTCGAGCGTGTTTGCTGCTTGACTGGTTCCAAGCGGATCCTTCCGAAAATTTTGACAGTTACGGTAGAGATGTTTTCGACAGTTACAGAGAGAATACTGTACTGCGTTTGCTGGCCCTACGATGTTTTATATCTTGTAGATATTATTTACTAGTAGACCTCGAATTTTTATGGGAAATAAACATTCCCTGCATCGATTACAAGGAACAGGAGCCAAATAAAAAGGTCCTTCTTCCTGTAACGAATTTAGTAAGTTTAAAATAGTATAGTAATATTTTTCGATTTTTTTTTAAGTTTTCTACTAATTTCAATGTACAGATTCGTGTTTAGCTCGTAAAGATCTATGGGGAACGTTTATTCAATGCTACAACTCCGAATATGTGTCGAACAGTGTAATATATTCGTTGGAGAACAATACGCTAATCGGAGTAAGGAAAGAGACAGTAGCTTTGAAGCAAACGACCATTACTTTTGCATGGACCTAGTAGCAAGATTGATGGAACAGTTGTAATACCGAACGGTCGTCTGTGCTTATTGCGAGCAGAAACAGTGACTAATGGTCAGACACATTAGCCAGTCGCAGTTCAGCTCGACGAATATTTAGTTTTTACAAAATTGAAATATGTTGAAGTAATGTCTACTTTGTCACATTTGACATATCTAAATCTCTTCGTTTTTAGTTTAATTTTTATAAAAGAACCTGTAAAAATGGGAATTTTACCAATTAGTATAAAGCGTTTCAGCTGATCAAGATATATTCAAATAGATCTAATGCTTGGGCATAAATATTTTTATAGGTAACACCGTTATATTTTATCTCGCGTTGTTATAAAAGTGAATAATCATGTTTTTTACTTGACGCCTTGTTTTCGAGAAATTTGAGACTAAAAATTAGTAATTGAGTTAAAATCGTCTGACGCGTCCGGTCATGTACAGCCAATTCTACGTGTTACAAACTCTAGTTACGCGAACTTGACCGATTTTTGAAGTCGATTTCTTCGAAAACGAGACATCAAATGAAACAAATGCATACTGTATTTTCGACTTATTTTTTCATGTAGGATCATTCCCTCCACGTTTATATAATTTTGAGACACCCTGTAGATACGTGGAATAACATGCAGATTCGTAGCAGATTGGTAAAAGATTGGTAGCAGATTGGTAACAGATTGGTACCATAATAGTTCACAAAAATTTGAAATCGTTATTTAGGGTAACGGTTGACTCGAGACCTATGTCTGCTTTGAGACTTTTGTTCCTCGCTATGAGTGCTACACAATGCAATAAAAAAGTTTCGACCTTGAAAGAAAAGTTCAAGGTTAATTTTGCCTTCAACGTCGCTTTTTAAGGGTGATTCGGGACCTACGGTTGCTTTGAGACTTTTATTCCTCGCGATGAGTACGCAATAAAATTAGTTTTGACCTTGTAAGAAAGGGTCAAGGTGAATTTTGTGGTGCATGTTTTAACAGATCTTCAGAGCTGCAGAATCCCGCTGTGGCAGTCGTGACGTATAATTTTTATACACCCTGTATATCCGCTCGAAATGTTAAAGATCTGCATACAAAGCATTGATTTCGATCGCAAGATCCTTACGGACGCCGGAAACAAATGAGCCCGCGATCGATAACGACGATGTCGGCTGTGTAATCGATGCGGTCGTCGTACGATTAATTGCTCCAAGTTCGCCGGAGCCTGATTACCGGCAGGACAACGGATGTTGCACAGGGGGTTAATGGAACATCGACGTAATCCGTGTTCCGGGCGGAGTGTGTCGCAGTCACGAAAAATACTTTACAGTAAACGTCCCCCGTTCGTCTTACCGTTGCGCTGCCGTGAACGGAAGAATCTCAACGCGAACGGTACACGAGCGGCGTTCGTGCGATCGCATTTCAATTCGATGGCCCCGCGAATACCGTCACGACCCGCGTCCCGGAAAACGGTGAGTACACCGCCTTTTGCTCTCGGTCTTTACGACGCGGCGATCTAACGTAACATAAATCACACCGGGAGATTCTCTTTGCTGGGCTACACCGTGTAACAAACGTTTCCTATTCTTCCGGCACAGGGATGAGGAACGGAGGAGGAGGAGGAGGGGTGGTCATTCTTTAAGAGGACATTGTACGTGCGCGATAATACGGTTGCTCACTGTTCGCCTGTATCGACGATACACGACAGAGATACTTTAAGCCCGGGGGTCGAATGTTAACTTTGTACAGTAATACCTCGATTCTGGTAATAAAGTACAATTTTATAATATTTTTTAAACCATCTCTTTGCACATTACAATTTAGTTAAAAATTTTTTATCACGCATTTCTTTTTAGAGGGTAAAATTACCCCTCAAAGTAGGGGTTCGAAAACCCTTTAAGCTCAATAATTTCAAAAGTGGCGGATGTAGAAAAAATGACATATTATTTGTTAAAATTGCGGTTGCAATTTAGTTGTTTACTTTGAACGATCCCAAATTATATTCGTTTTTTAAGAGGCCATCGAAAATATTGGGGGATAGTTCAGAAAATGTTAGATATTTTTCAAAAATCTATTTTAGCTTCCGCAGTGGTAAAAATTGCGAAACGGTTTTATCGTGTTTGGGAACACGGGGTACATAACGAATGGAAAGAGAAATTAGTATGAAAAAAAGTAAATAAATAAATAAACGATACCAAAACTTGAGAAAAGAGAAACACGTGTGAAAGTAGACGAACACATCGACGAAAGATGAATGTATAAGTGAAAATTAAAGAATCAGTGTGTCCAATACAGCTTAATCTTTCAATTATAAGCACAGCCATCAGAAATCACTCTAGAATAGTGTAGAAAACTTGCGCTAATTTTGTTCACGGACTGTACTATGTCTCATAAAAGTAATATTAAAGACTTACCGTCCGCCAATAACTGGTGTTCGTAATTCCTTCGCCTCTTCTGAACACCTAGGTCCAGTTAAGTTTCCGCACAAAACACAAGTACAAAACGAAAGCACAAACAGACGCAAAGACAAGACAATTGTGAAGCAAATGTATGTAGAGTGAAAGAAAAGGAAAGTCTGAATATTCTTAGAGCTTGCTATTACAAGGAATTACATTTTTAAAAGACTTTTCGAAAGACTAATTGCAATTTAGACATTCTCTAGTAGCGATAAGAATGTTCAACGAATAGCTTATAATTGCAAAATTAAGTATCGTTAAACATACAGAGGTGCAAGAGTTTCTTTTTTAAATCTATAGAATAAAACACTTGTCACACACATGTTTGGGAAGAGTAATGAACGGATCAGGTTTGATTTTGAAAAGTTTCGTCCGAGTTTGAACTGGAATGAAATAAAATGAAATTGGATTTTTTTCTTTTCAATACAGAAACAAAATTTACAGACAAAAGTGCAAAAATGTAGAGAGACACATTGACACGGAGACTAAAATAAGGCTGAAAAATATTGATTCTGAAATCCATCCCCGACGAGGGGAGAGGAAATAGGAATAGACAAAAATAATACGGGATAACGAGAATTCGACGAATGATAACACGACAGAAGGAGGGGGTAACTTGATGATTATGACTCACTTTATTACGGCAGACGGGAATCTGAGATAATTAAAACGGCGAGCACTAGCGAATGCCAAGTGGAAGCCGATATTGCAACGAACGCGGATAAATATCCGTCGTTTGAAAATTCAATTTAACAGAATCTCGCAAAAAATTCTGTCGCATTTCAATAAATCCCTGTGTCGTTCGAGAGCAAGGTAACGTACAGAGTAGCAGGAATGATTGATAAATCGACAGATTGTCGAAGCTATATACGGAGAGGGTTGGAAATGTCGGTTTTATAAGTTTGAAATTTGGATATTCATTGGAATATAATTATGCAATTTTCCGATCTACGTTGCGCAATTTAATCTTTTTTAAAAATCCCATGAATCATTAAGGATCACGGAAAATCCCTCAGAATTTTTAGAATCTTATGCTCCTGCGGGTATTTGAGTACTTTTTTTCGTAAATTATCGATAAAAAAAAGTCGATACGGTAAATAATTTCGAGAATCCGTGAAGTTAGAGAAAATTTTCTGGAGTATTGAAAATTTTCAAACGTCTCGATGAATCAACAACACTGGATTTACCATGTCGATTAAAAGTTCACGCGGATTTCGCCACGAGAATTGTACGAAGGCAGTTCTCTGTCGGTCTCCATCCACTACATCGCTTCTTCCCGCTTAAATCGAGCTTTCAAGGTGAGCTTAGCTTCCGGGTAACAGCGGTAATGAATTTAAAAAAGGAATTAAGCTCCGCGAAACAAGACAGACTAACAACGGGAAGGTTTAAGCGGTTGTAACTAAATTGTCAAATGTAATTGTTTCACGGATCGTACTTATTGTTAGCGGAAATTTAATTTCGTGATTTGTTGCGACGATTGAGTTAAGGCACTTTACGAATACAGTGTTAATAGTATGGAGTAGAACTTCATCTTGTTCTTCTACCCTTTAATTATTTTTTTCTCTTTTTATTAATTTCCGCTTGGACAGACGGCACTTTCGAGAATTAAATTGATTATCGGTAGATTTCACAGAATCTCCTTCAACCAATTCCGCGTAGAGTATTTATCGCGGAAGAATCATGAGCGAACATTTTGTTTTACATTCATGACTCGCTTTTGCATGTATAATTTCGTGCTATCGATTCCGTTCTGCATGCAGAATTTTATATTTTTGAATTACTCTCGCATGCAGAGTTTTGCATTTTCGAATTTCTTTTGCATGGGAAATTTTAGATTCGCGCATTTTACAAAGTTTTACACCTATTGCACGGTGAACAACATTCTGTTCGAGTCCATCGGTAGGAAAAGAGAACCTCGACGAGAGCTAGTTCACTAATTATTTGTTAAATTACTATGTTGTAAAATAGGTGGTGCTTTTATTCGGTAGGTGGACGAAATTTAGAAACATGGGCGTTAAAAGCATTTTTGTTCTGACTGTTTACTATTATACGTTTTGGAAATATGATATATGAGCCGTTGTTTTTGAATGTTGCGTAAGTAGTCCATCTATTTATTAAGTTCGTTTGTTTCTAAAAAATTGTTTTTCTATATCGGATTAAAACTGCGGTTAAAAGCAACGGCTCATACGATCTCCGTACGACGGTAATTTATTTTATTCCGTGCGTGGAGGTTTTATACGTGTAGCCTTTAACACGCTGAAATCGTTGAGTGGTGTCACTTGACTAAGCATATCAAAGTGTAAATGAACTGAACGAACATCTTCCTGAAATCAGTGAAAATGCAAACATATTGAGTCTTCAACAGTCAAGGTAATTTTCGAAAGCAATCGTACGATAAAAATTCAAGACGTAGGATTTTTTGGATCTTTTTCGTGAAAAAAAGTATTACAACGCGAAAAATTTGTTGAGAAAGTAAATACCACGAAACAATACAATAAAAACATATAAAAATCAACACCGAGTCAGCTAACCGCAAAAATTTTTAAACTCGTCTATCTCAGGATGAATAAAAAACATGGGGATAATTTCTCCGATTCTGAAAATATAATATCAGGTAGCATATATAAGGTAGCATTTATAAAGGAATAGCGTAGGTGAACTTAGAAAATAAAATACACACTTTGCTATGAGAAAATAGAGTAGGCGATGACATAAAGAGAAAGGAGACAGTACCAAACAGAAGCTCAAGCAGGTTTCACACATAAATTCTACAGACCAACGCGAATTATTCACAGCGACGAAACGATTCATAAAAATTCATATTATTAAGTACTTCATTATTTTTATTTTACTAAATAAATGATTTTCAAATAACTGTTTATTTCAATTATATTAGAAGCATAAATAATTTCACCCCCCTAAGAGAGTATTACTTTTGTAGTTTAATGATTAAGGTTCAATTGCAATCGCTTTTAAAATTGTTAACGCAGTTGACGATGTCTGCACGAAATAAATTTCATTTGTAATTCAAAGAATGAAATAATTTCGAAAATTTGGCAGTTCAACATGATCATTTCAAATGACGTATGTAGCCAAATAACATATTATCTTAACAATTATTTATCGAACAATTCTCGCACACCAAAGACATAGCGAAATAGTTAATCATTAATTTTCTCTTCTCCGGGAGTGCGTATAATCAAAAGCACGCGATCCCCGGCAAGAATTCCGGCGGTAATCCCGCGCACAACGTCCAAATTATAAATTTAATCTCTCAAACGACCAATTCGAAAACCACCATTTCATCCAGTTCCCGGAGTCGCGGGCTCCGTCGCGTCGCGTCGGCCTACATTGGAAATCCGGTTCACGTCACAAAGTTATGCCAATATTAATTAACTCCCTCGTCCCAAGTTCTCAAAGTCAGCCAGCTGGTATCGTTCTCGGTTGCCCGGCGGCATAAATTAATTTCCAACTTATGTACGTCCCCGATTTTCGATTTTTAGCAATTCCACGAACGGTTTGGTGCCGATTTCCTCACGAAGCTCGTGCGGCCGCATGATCGCTCGATGCTCGTTGACAGACAGCTGCGCGATCGTCCGGGTAATCGACTGTTTGCGGGAAATCGGTAGAGCCTGCTCGACAAAGCCTTTTGATCTCTCACCTCATCGTTGCTTCTTCCTCGTCGTGTCTCCCGACCGAGAGACTCTTCTATCTACCTCCATCTCTCTCTCTCTTTCTCTCTCTCGCTCGCTCCCTTTAGTTCTCGTGGCCGCGTACTCGTCCTACCGGTTAACGCAATAAAGTCGGCAAATGGAATTGTCGGGAACGGGCGGACCGTTATAATTCAACTCCCGAGAACAATTTACCGGCACAATTCCAATCTGAGCAAGGTCGTCGCCGCGCAAAACCGATCCAAACTTCCACGATAAACAACAACAACGCGACTATTAACGTGCTGCCCCCGCGAACACGCTTTCCAACCGCTGCTTCCGGTTCCGTCCGGGACACTCGCCGTGTCCTTCTAATCGTTTAACGCAAAACTTTCTTATGCTCGGTCCGGCGGTAAGTAGACTGCGTATCTATGTATTACGTACTGCGACTCCCATTAATATTCGGACGCAGTTGAAAAAAAAGATAACTATTTTGATACTCGGCCATACGAGTTGAACTTTTTTTCTAGAAGTTAGAGCAATAGTTTACTGAAAGATGTGAAAAGAAATTTGTGAAAAAATTACAATTGGTCGGAATTGTAGAGAAAATATTGGAAGTTGTGTTTTATAACTTTTCTATGCAATCGAAATATAACTTTTAGTTAATTAAGCAAGTAAGTGTCAAGTCAAGGGACAATATAGAATTTATTTAAATTATACTTAAACATTTAACATTTTACAGACCCAAAAGGTTAGGTTCGGTACTACGAATCACATGGTTACATTGGACGTGGTTCAATCGAAAAGAGTAAATTCAAAAAATTAATTTTAATATATAAATTTAAAATATAAAAAAAGAACCACCCCTATTCGGTTCCACCACCAATTACCGATCACCCTGCATATGTTCCACCAATACTAATTTTTCCAACTGTAGACTCAATTTACTCGAATAAGTAATTTTCCAAAAGTATTTACGAACATCTTTTTGGTTGCTGAATTACGTATAAAAGTACGTCGCCCATGCGATTGACAAGTGCTGGTAGCTGTTTTTGAATCCTGGCCAACTGTTCAACGCACAATGCTGCTGCAACTGTTTCATTACGCTGCAGTAATTCGTAACATTCTTTTACGAGCCCGCCATATGCGGAGAAAAATTTACTTTCCATGAAGGGTGGCTTTAAGTTCTGACCGAGGTCATTCGTTCTCATTTAGCCATTGCCTTTTTAAAATGGTATTCTCTAAAATAGTAAATTACTTTTCCGTAACATTAATTAAACTTCAGTACGTAAATTATAATTTCAAAGTACGAAATTTTGTATTTGCAAGGGGTATGTTAATAAGAAAATGAAATTGTTATTAAGTAGTTAATCACGATGTATAAGTCCCAGATCACAATGATATTGCAGTAATGAAATAATAAATTCTTATTAGTAATAATTCTATTGAATGAAAAACAGAATATTGCTGAACACGATTAATAGTACTAATACTTCGTGAATTGGATTAGTTGAAGTATATTTATGGTTGTGAATCGCAAAATATTCGACGATATATTTCCGCGAGGTGAATAGCATCGAAATTAACGTTCTCTGCGGAATAATTTTCAAAACATACCGTTCTTTGATCGCGGTTGAAACGTTCAATTATTTCAACCGCGAAAAACAATACCATTGTTACCGCAAATCAAATAGCGCACAGCGGTTTTGTCGGGTGTATGTAGAGCGCCGGCACAGGTCAGTGGAATTAGCGCCAGTGTACGTTTGGCTAGACTTTGTTCTACGTTCGGTCTAATTCAATAAGCTTCCAATTCATTCCGATCGCGCCGGAAACTCGGTCCTGCCGTCGGAAATCCAGATCTTCGCGGAAATGAAAACACACAGAACTTACTCTAATTCGTCAAACATAATAATCGGAATTTAATTCGACGACAAACCGAAAATAATCGCGCATTATTTCACCGTCGAATCAACTACAATTCCCTGCTTTATCCCCTAAATAAAACTCAACTTCTTCAAATTTCAATAATTAACCACGTCAAGATTATTACACTTACTCGTATAGATTTTTACAAAATTCAACAAATTTAATGACTCGATCAGTTTGGATTATCCTGCTGTTAGTTGATAGTTCAGATGATCGTATCAAATTTTTTGTCAACCCTTATTTTCCAGAATTATCAAGGTCACCTTCAGCTCTTTATAGGTAAATCTACAATTTTTTACACCCATCTTTCAGGGGAAAAAATTTGGTACGATCATCTTAAAGCTCTCATTCAACTAATTTATTTTAGCTAAAAAAATGTCTGATTGTCTCGTTCACTCTAGTTTTCGAAATCGATGCAGAAAATTTTACATACAGGGTTCTAATCTTTAAAAACTTGAATATTATATGCATAAAAAAATATTTTACATAAAAAGCGAATGATATTCTGGATACCGCAGGTAAATAGTGTCTTTATAAACGAAAAAACGTAGAGGTCAGATGAAGGTGACATCCCTTTCTTTAACGGAATCGTGTATTTTTTAATGGTCTAATCGGTGCAGTTCGAAAAAAGTATTCAACTGTTTATAACAAAAAAATCATTATTTTTGTTTAATCAGAATGCTGAAAGCATTCACCGCTTATTTGAACTGTTTTCTATGAAAAATAGTATTCACGTCATTTTCATTTAAAGATTAGAACCGGTCACTATACACACTCAAAAATCCGCAGTTCAACGATTATCCTAGACACGAAACGGTGCCTCTCCCCGAAGGGAACGGAAGTTGGAATTGAACGGGATCAGTTTGCGGCAGCGTTTCCTAACGAGAACGCAAACAGCTCTATTTGCTGGCGTTTCTGTCTACATTTAACTCCGCGCCACGTTAATTCGCCTTTTTTGCGAACCCCCCCAATCGTCATCGACAGTACCGATCCGTATTGATGACGCAATCCGCGAACGAGAAATCGATAATCCCGCACTGACACGCACACCTACGAATAAGCTTTGCACATACATGTACGCGAAACACGGCGGAATTCATAATCCGCCTAATTTATCGGAATTCATTTAAAGCCGGCGATTAACGCGGTCTGGCCACACACCTCCACCGATATTTCCTGATTTTTCCAGGTTCGCTGGGTAATTCGGTACTCGGTCGGGCCTCGAGATCATTAAAGAATAGTTAGTTAGTCGGCTGTGCGAAATCTTATCGCGGCTTCAACAACGAAAACTCACATTTTGCCGGTAACTATTATCAGTCCATTCTCTAGTCGTTCGAGAAGCGTTAATTCTCAAGATACGTCGATAACAGAGTTATTTATTTAAATTAACAATAAGTACACTATTCGCATATCACAATTGTTAAAAATGTTTATAGCTATTAAAACCACTGAATTAAATATTTTGGCATGTTTGTTTCCAGATTTCCTGAGCTTATTATACAGGGTGGGCCGGAAATCGTAGTACAACAAGTGCACGGGGTGATTCTACATACAAAAATAAGAACAAATTTCGGTATAACATTTTTTCATTCGAAGCTACGTTTTCGAGAAAATCGAGTTTGAAAATGCAGCGAATTCGGTGCGCTATTAGAGAGGAATCGTCTGACGCGTCTGACCATGACCAAACAATTCTAAAATTTAATATTCCTAGGACCTTTTATGCAATTAGTTTCGAGAAGCGTATATTTACAATTGTTACTTCATTACATTTTCTTTCATATTGTAAACTCGGCAGTCGATGTGTTTAATGGTCGTTATTTGAAAGCTTCTAATGACAGTCGGAGACCGCGTACTAATTGATGAAATTTCGAGAGCAATTTAGCTCACCTTAGTCCAGAGCAGTGCCAATGATCTGAACGAACCTCGCAGCAGGAGAGCCACAATGCACTGGGATTATAATGCGATGCGTAGCTGCCTATCCCTCATAATCCCTCTTTCAAAGCTGCTTCGACCTCCATCGAATTATACTACTGTCCTAGTAGTATAATAACCATTCTGGTCATCCAATAAAATCATACGAAGCTGGACATTCGGCTGTGTTAATGTCAGCAGCTTTTGTGAAAAAGGTACTTTGCCAATAATGATCAAACAACATTTTTTGTACTTGTCGTGTATTTGTGCATTTTATGCATTTATAACGTATTAAAACCGTTAAGGGAAGAAATAACATTGAATTTGGTTTCTATTTCTTGCAATCGATGCAGACAATTTTTATTTTGCATAGAGATCCGCTGTCTACTCATAACTTCAATCGTAATTTAAGTGTACGTACATCTGATGGATGCGAAACGTTCGGTCATTGTGCGATGATGTACGATTCGAATTCTCGCCGGTCCAAGTAGCACGAGAGACCGGCGAGGAAGAGCAAGGAACAAGAAGAACAAGATGAAGAAGAAAAGGATCCCTCCCTCGAGCTGTCTTTCACCGAGCGTTTTGAATATTGAATTAAAATCGCGAGATCACGACGACCCAGTGACCGAACGTCGCTCCGCGGTCCCCACGACCAGTTCTTTTGTTCCGCGGGAAACTCATTTCAGATCTTCCTTTGAGCCATCGAGACCTCACCTCAAGGCACAAAACCATTCTTTCATTTTTTATCAGCGTGCTCCCCTTTTGGAACCAGGCGTCTCCTTAAACGGTGAAGTACGCGAGCCACACCGACGTTTCCTCGAACGTGTTTCATTCGATAGCAGATTCACAAGGGACATCGCTCAAACGTGACACGCCGAGTTTAATGAAATTTACGTGAGACGTAGTTTTTGGGAAAATATTCAGAATTTATCGTTTTTAACCGTCACCTCGTCTTACTTTTTACACAACAATTACAATTTTTATACATTATCGTGGCAGGTTCTTTTAAGTTTCCATGGCCCTATTTTGTACTGTGATCTTTCCCTTTCACTTTTCGAAACAACAATAACTCGTACAGAAAAATATTTTACAGTTCGTTCGAAGAATTCTTTTAAATTCGAGTCAGTTTTGTTAAATTATCTCGAAGTATCCCTTTAAAATCGAGCCAATTCTGTCTAGGATGTTTCCTTTTAAACCTAGCTAGACTTAAGGTTAAGTACACATATTTTAAATTTTTATTATAGGCTCAAATGAAAATTTTAAAAAGTCCCTTCTATATTTCTACCAAGTGCAATTTTTTCAACTTTTTTTACAAGTTATTTAGTGTTTCTAATTGCTCATGAAAACGTCATTGTTTTTAAAGAGTGTCGAAACACTTTTAACGCTTTTGAATATGAAGAAATTATTTTTTGAAATATGTAGAAAAATCCGATATTCATTTGTGAAGTTGAGAGAACAATACTTTGCATATTTTACGAATATTTTTAATTTTGTTTATTAAAGCGATATAACAGACTGTTCCCATGTTAAATTAACTGATAATACATTCACCAGCGGAATAACTCTCTTCAGTTTTCACGAAACTAGAAATAGACAGTTCCTGCTATTTACGCTAATTGAGCATCAAAAGAAGCAAATGAACTTCTTCAAAATAACATCAAAATGTCCACTATTTATTCCGGTTGTTATTAATACAATTGCGTTATCCAGCTCGTTGAACTCGATTCTTAGAATCCTGCATCTCTCACACCTTTTCAACAAAAGGGATGGAACCCCCTTCACCTATAGAAGACCACAAAAATTGATTTCAAACTTCCCATTATCCTTCTTGATATCTCGAGGCACGAAACTGTTTCACCGTTATCAACCGTAATCCCCCTCTCGACGTAGGATGTCTTAAACATTGAAGTACACAATGTAGGTTGTACTTTGACAATTCCTTGGACATCAGATTCTTTCCATCTGGAATCCGGCGGATGGCGGGGATATTTCAAAATAACACTTTTAACAACCACCGAGGGAAACCCATCCCGTCGATGGGTCTCCGAGGATGCTCGAGTGTCCTTCAGCCTCTCGCAGGCGTTGCTCCTAAAGGAAGAACAATTTGGAAGGATTCCGCGATCCTTCCATCACATCGGCGCGAGACAGGCCGATACACCCCAAGGACCCTATCTCTCGAACCGCCACTTTCATCCCTTGTTTCCTTTTGTTTCCTCGAAAACCTCATTTCTCGGATTTTACTTTGAACGGTCGCAGACTTCGGCTCCGAAGGGAGAGCCGGGGATCATCCGAGGATGTCCCCGCGGAAGCGTGAAGAACAGCGTCGTCAACTTTCGTTCCCCGGTGACGTCGCGACGTCCGGCCGACATCGCCCCGACGACGACGCGTCCCTAACCCTCCGTCGTAGATTCCCTTCGGCGAGCGTCGCGTCGCGTCGAGCGATGGTTCACCTCCAGCCAGCCGGAAATTAGAAATTTCGAGCCGTGTCACCGGGTCACCTGGACCGGCTTCACGCTCCACGTAACGGTCTTTTGTTCCTTCTACGGCTCGCCGGTGTATCGAGAAGATTGCCATCGATCCCCGCCTGCTTCAGAGGGATCGTTGCTCTCGACGCACGAGTGCGCGCCACCGAACACGAATTCGAACTCGGTTGCACACACTGCTAAGCCCTCCCTCCTCCGTACCGATCGCTTTCCGGATGCTTATTCTTTGTTTGCTACC
This sequence comes from Lasioglossum leucozonium, assembly GCA_028454225.1. Lineage (NCBI taxonomy): Eukaryota > Metazoa > Arthropoda > Insecta > Hymenoptera > Halictidae > Lasioglossum > Lasioglossum leucozonium. The sequence goes on from CM052218.1 coordinate 1,253,702, forward strand.
GAGTTTTTCCAGCGGAATATTCGCCAGCGATACCGAGAAATCTGTTACCGATTTCGAAGAAACGATCGTTCCGCGAACTAGATGTCCCTCAGGGATCGCGGAGACGCATCGGCGAGCATCGCTGATGCGTTTTCACTCTATGCAAGTGCTAGTTGCATCAATACCTCGATACACAAAGACGTCTTCTCAAAATCGAAAATTTGTGCGGCTATTCCAACACTAAGGGAGCGAAATATCAATTTTTCACATAAGAATTTTAACAGGTTTACGGGGCTCCAACAGTCGCCATTTTATATAAATTTTTTAATATTTTTTAAATAATATATCCGAAGAAATTTGTTCATTTATTTTTATGTACACACACCTGCATTTATGATCTGTAAACTGAAATGGGGGATAAGTGTTAATTTAATTTTAGTAGTTACAAAAACGAAAGTACGCGGTGACTACAGATTTTATGAATTCATAACAAAAGTAGGTAAAAAACAAAATAGTAAAAATATCAGACGATTCTAAAAGTACGATTGTGTTATTTGTTATAATTAAGTAGGGGTTAGTAGTAAATCCAACTTTTGTTTAAGGCCAAGCAGAACAGTTATGAATGCTGAATGCAGTAACGAAAAAATCAGAAAAATAGTACAAAGATTTGTGTTATTGCAATTATTAAAATTTGTGTGTTAAATTCGTTTAAAGAACAGCACTATAAGCAGTCGAACCATCGGAATTTTTTAAAATTACTGCTAGTAGAAAACTAATCGATGAAATTATAATTGCAGCAGGCGATCGCAGTGAAAAAGAGAATATAATTAAAAATATTATGAAAAATTCCAATATGGAAAAGATGATATAACGTGAACCGACTAAAATTCCGGGAATTCATCGCCGTAATTATGAATATGGCAACAATGCCATCGGGCAAATATTCAGGAGCGCGGTCCGATGCCTCGTTTACCGAACGAATTTTTTAGAAAAAATCCTCGTATCTTCAAAATTGATATTGAAGAACAAATATCCACTTTTTATTCCCTAAATTACACGAGCTGTGATTAGTTCAATTTGTTAAAAAATTTTCACACTGTCGCAAAGAGATATTCTGACATCAATATTCATATTCCTAGTTACTCGGCTGCGGATTTTATATACAGGATGTCATGTAATGAAAAAATAAGTCGAAAATGTAAAATTAAATTTTTTCATTCGACACTTCGTTTTCGAGAAAATCGAGTTTGGAAACGCAGCGAATACGCGTTATTCGATAGAAATCGTCTGCTGTGTCTGATCATGGCAGACTTATTCTCCTTCCTACCAAAGCACGCGAGCCTGACTTAACCTCGATTTTCTCCACAACGATTTTCTCGACTTATTTTGTCCGTTTAAACAAATTCCAAGAACTTGCTGGGGTTACTTTCAACCTACTGGACAAATTAACAAATAAATCTGAATTTGTTCCAGTTGGTTGCAGTTAGACCGCCATTTATTTTGCATAAAGATCTCCGGAGTCTGGTAGCTAGCCTGTGCTCTTCTCACTCTCCCCTGTAAAATTGTTCCGTTTTCGCAGAGACTCGCGAAAGTAAGGAAGCATTTACGTATACTCGCGCGGTGACATAACCGGGCCTAGTAGCTCGCCTAAATCCGACATTGTTTCACGTTAATTTGAAACCGTTACAGCCCCCGCGCAAATATGATTCCGAGCGGAGCGCAATCTGACGATATACACCGATAATTTGAAATCGACGTCGCGTCGGCCCAGAAGAGACCGTCCAATTCATCGGCGGTCAGATTTGATTACAGATCGAATTAATCTATGCAGATTAAACGCTTACCCGCACGGTGGAAACTGCGAAACGCTTTTCCCCGGAATGACTCGGATCGGGAGGGTTCGATTAAACGCTTACCCCGATGAGTTACAGTTCTGTTTGGAATAACGAGTGCTTTAAATCGGAATTAATATACGAGATTTATTAAGGAAACGCCCATTCGAATGTGCGCAATAAATCGGCTACGCGAAACTGTTCCCGGAATTCCTAGTTTGCTCGTCCCCCAACACCCCCTTCGCTTCCGCCGCCGTTTGTACACACACGCGCGCGCGCGCCGGGATTTAGACTGGCTAAGTAAACTGCGGCTCGTACATAATTCTAAGAGAATGTTAACGTCTCAGGATATAATCCCTGGAAATCCGCGCGTACAATGAGACCCGACCGAGCAACGACCATATTGCACGGTGAAAAATGTCGGTTCTTAACTGTTCCGATTAATCCGACTCGACGGCGTATCAATTATTTTCACGGCGAACAACTTGTCGCCGGAAATATGGACAACCCGCCGCTCTCTCTCTCTCTCTCTCTCTCTTTCGTCGGTCCGGATAGATTTGTTTGTTTATTTACGGTGCTTTGTTGCATTTCAAAATATGCATAGCGGATCCGAGAGTTATTTGAGCACTGCGAGTCTCGAGAAATTGAACTTGCATTTTTGTTTGCGAAACATTGATTGTATATGCTTATTGTTAGCGGATTTTATGGGAAAAATGAGTAGGTGCAGAATCTTTTTATCTTTATCTAGTCGTCAGAAATAATACATATTTAGGCGACTACATTTAGGTGGACTACCCTGTAGATACGTACACAATTTTCCAGATTTTCTTTCGAATCCAAGGAAATTTAATTCTCCCGCCGAACGACTTGTAATCGAATATACGGCATCGAACAATCGACAATAACCGATGAAACACGCGCGATAAAACGTATCCAGTAGCAGCGAAACAATTCAATCTCGCAAAACGCAGGCCACGAAAAGATCATGTCGCGGTATCGAACCAGAACACTCGTCTGCCGTGGCGGCGCGCCGTTCCCGGTTTACGACTCGATAAATTTCTATCGATGTCACGTTGACTGACGAGCAGCGCGAGGCAGCCGGTGCGGCAATGTACACGAGCTCGTAAGAGCCAGGCACGGATAAGTAAGCCGACCGGGCCGGGTCGGGTCGCATCTGGCTCGAACGGGACGTAATGCCTGAGAATATAGACGTCGTGAATACGCGGGCACCCGTAGTCGTAGTTGGCCAAGGAGAAGGTGCATTTAGCGGCCGCGGGTGCACCCCGACCCGCCTCTCACCCAGCAAAACCGACAGCTCTTCCGGAGATTAACGCTAAGCCACACCTTATCATACTTTAAGCTCGTGCCGCTATCGTACATCCGATACACCGCTCGAAACACGTAGCACCGGAGCCGGGTAATGAGTTACGACTCGTACCGGCACTGCCATCGGTACCGGCGCCGGAAGGATAGGGGGCTTCCGGTCTGAGCGACAGGTCGATTTCAACCAATCGGTACCTATTGCCAGAGTTTGGCAAAAAGTAATTTTTAATTACAATTACAATTACTTACCAATTACTGTAATTTGTAATTGCAGAAATAAAATTACAATTACAGTCATTGAAAGGAGTAATTGCAATTACTTAACGCGATTACAGTAATTGTTCTTTTAAACCACTATTTTTATGTTTTGGACCATTTAACTGTTTTCTCATTGAAAATGTAGTCCACTTTTGCTCATGTAATTGAAGATGTAATTGAAGAGCATGCCTTGAAATATTCGGTCATTGCAGAAGTCCCCAGGGTATTAACAGGGCCGGGACTACAATAACCGAAGACCCCGCAACGTGGGGAAGTGCCAAATTTATTTTCAAAATACTGGAAAAGTAACGGAGTTGGTAGAAGTGAAAAATCACGTCCAGCTTTCAAACTACAAACGAGTTAGTACTCCAGTTGTGGATTGTATTTTATTATTTTACTACGAAAAATTTTCCAATGGAACAATACAATAGCGGAACATGTTGATATAATTATTCGCATACGGTAATCCTATTATATGGTGTAGTTCGTGATCCAACCACTGCGCCAGCGTTGAACACCATTGTCCGCGCAGCGCGTCCCGCAACATTACTTTGTTTGCATTTTGAAAGCGAACGTGATTGCTAACTTCTTTTAATATTGTCAGTGACATAAAAACTCGTTCTATCGCGTAGTATACTTTTAGTATAAACTTTTAGTATAACTTTTAGTATACAATAAAAATTACAATTTCAACACATCACAGGAGGTACAAAAGTTAATATTTTAGTGGATATCCTTTGTTTTTTATTTATATTTTATTATTATATATTCACATGATGCGACGTTTCATATTGCCAGGCGCAAAAACAAAAACAACAACACAGTTTAGATTTTTTTAAATTAAAATTTTAAAAACATTTACAAACCAAATCACGTGAAAATATTCAGTACAAACATTATAGACTACAATAAAAATATTACGGTATCAATTTAGCATAGCACATTTTCTGCATAAATATGAAATAAAGAATATTTTTATTCAAAGTGACCAGAATTAATTCCACCAGTGTAAATACATAAAATCCGTTCCGTCCAGACATAAGGGTTGGTCATTTACTTAGCGGACGGAGAAATGATTTTCCGGAATCCTTTGAACTGGCGGACATCTTTCAAAGAGAAAACTCGTGGAGCGTTTTGCGTCCAGCGAGGAAGGACCATGAAATGCTCAGAGAACAAATATCCAGCCACGGTGTGACGGTCATTCGTTTCCGTGTCCGCGTTCGACCACGTTTCTATGTTTTCGCTTGGTCGGATAGCAGTGCGACGATGTCACGTAAAACTATCTTCGATTTGCCATGATCAGTCAGAATGGAACGAGAGAGCGAGAGAGAGAGAGAGAAGGAACGAGAAGAAATGGTGGAGAAAGGATGGAAAAGCGTTGTACGTGGCAGATTTCAAAGTGTTCGCGAAACGGGGGAGAAAAGCACAGCGATGCACAGGGTTGACTGATAAGGGCCGACGGTGATTCATCACGATCCGCGATTATCGACCTGTCACTTCCGGTTCGGCTGTCCCAACGACGAATCAACTATCGTTGGGGGGGGGGGGGGGATTGTTCGATATCGAACCACTATTTTTGCGCAACGCGCCTCGAAACGGTAAAAGAATTCAATGTTCTTTCGATTATGGTTGCCCCGGTGTATTTGCGGTATCATCGTTTACGGTAGCGACGGGTGCGTAGTTTCGCTTCTTTTTTTCCTGCTGCTTTCCTTTTGGCGAACTCTTCTTCCGTTATCCATACATATATTTGAACTGTCGCGGCAAATATGCTTCGCTGGGATCGAAAGATCGTAGATTGCGAACGCCGATCATGCCATACGCTTCCGACTACGCAAATATTTCTTCCCCCATCGAATAAACAAGACACGGTATTGACACTCGAACGGAACGTTGCGATATGCTCAGACGTACTTGTCTGTGTTAGGCAAACGTAAACGGGGCTAAAGAATTGCAGTTTATCGAATCTACCAATACTTGATCCCGTAACACTACAAAGAAATGCTTCGTCACTTGCGCTACTGGATATCCAAAACCGAAAGAAATTTGCGCTAAACGATTCGTAAAATTATGTTGAATTTTCCAGGTTAGACTCGATTTTAGAAAATTTCATCGCTCTATCTCATTTCTATGGAAAGTTCTTTGACTTTGTCGCCGATTTCGTCCGAATGCCCACTGTGCGCTATCGATATTCCGCCGCTCAGAATCAACTTCGCTTGGCGAAGCTATAATTACGATTTATTGTCCCAGCAAGAAACTCCCCAGCTATATTTCAGCCTAGCGGAATCCCATTTCCGGGGATCGTTTCATTGTTCGTTCGCGACGAAGGCGAGAGGCGTCGTTCGTAGAGCCGCGCGAGAGTCAGCGCCGGTAGCAGAAAACGCGTTTATCGCAAAGCGGGAGTCGGTGTCTTCTCGAGCGTCGTTGTTTCGTCAAGAACGCAACAAACGCGATCATGGCCGCGACGCGGCGGAACGACTGGTGGTTCGTAACGAAGCCTCGAACGATCGTTTCCGTTAGGCCGGAATCGGGCTACCGGAAGAACCACGGCGAAGCCAAGCGAGAACAATTTCCGAGACGGCATTAAAGAAAACGCAGCCGGCGCGGAACGATCTTTGAAGTCTTTTCGCCGGGAACGACGACGTAAACGCGAAACTGCATGGATCCTCCCGGTCTCTCTGTATCCCTGTGCGCCGCGCCGGTTTTACAGTGTCGACGATTCGTCGAGACCCACGCCGTGTGTTCGACAGCATCGCCCGATGCTTCACAAACGACACTCTGCGCGCAGGTGAACGCAACAGCGCGTTAATCGTTCTGCGAGTAATGGCAGCCGGCATGGCACCCGCTCAACGGTCTGGAGCGTCTTTAATTATTACTGCCGATTCGTTTACCCAACCGTGCTACTGCTGCTGCTGCTGCTGCTGCTGCTGCTGCCGGTTGCCATCTCGTCGCGATTTCTTCCTGCGCTCGCTCGCGAAATCGGCCGGCTGCTGACTTTCACTCGGATTTTCAATCGTTCGCGCCTTCCTTTGAAACCTTTCCGATCACGCGACACCGAGACAATCGCATAAATTCGGAAAATGATTCTTTAACAAGCTGCTTTTCACGTAGCACAGTTCTCGAATAAAAATAAAGATTTTTTTTCTGCGAAAATAGAAATACAGCGAGAATTTATAGTCGGGAGAAATCATAGCGCATTTACCTACCGCTGTCGGTCAAATGTCCGGTTGTGCATTTTTTATTTTACAATTATTGAAATTATTAAGTGACTTACATGAACATTCATTGATATATACAGACACTTAAGACAAGCCACCTAAATAATTTAGGATAATATATAGTGTATACGGAGATATAAAAAATTTCAATTAGCATAAAGATCGTTTAGTCACTAGATCATCTATTGAAGATAAAGTTCTTCTAGGTAATATGCGACTCAGAATTTATGAAAGTTATTAAAGAATTTACTAAAATACTGAAGAAATATTGCTTTTTAGAAAATGTTTACTGCTAAATTTGGAATCTTGGAGTTTTACGATCACAGGTATTACATTAGGTTGTTTACCTCCTCAAATGGCCACGTGTTAAAATCTGGGTTAATGAGTGTATTCCATAAAATGAAATTCGCACAAGTCTGATGGTACTGCGAGTACAAAAACGCACATTCTCGGGTTCGTTGACCGATTATCTTTAATATAAATTTGCATAAATATTCGCGGTCGAATATCAGTGGAACGGCGAAGCACCGAGAATCCTTCTCCCGGGATGATTTTCGAGCAGTTCTAATTCGGCTGGTACAAATTCTCGCGGACTTTTTTTCCGAGGGCCGGGGCTTCGGAATAGCTGCGGCGCGGCGCGGTGCGGCGCGGCAGCGCGAGGACTGAAAAAAAGCAGCGCGCCCGGCCGGATGTTGAACAAGTCCGAAAGGTCCGCGTTTCCGACGGCCGGATACGGCTCCTGCCCTTTTCGCGTGCGTGCCACGGTAACTAATTGCTCCTGCTATCGATTTTACCCGCCAACGGTATCTTGTTTGCGCGAGTTCCGTCGGGTCGAGCCTGCTACGAAAGTCGTCGTTTCGATTTTTATCCCGGCGCGGCGCAACGCAACGCGACGGCTCCGCGTTATAAATCTCTGTCCGCGGCGGCGGCGAAGAATAAACTTTCCGCGATTTTTATTGTCGCAATCCCGTCACGATGAAGTTTATACGTCCGACAGCCCCGCTGACGCGCTGATATAATTTACTTCGGGGATCGTGAAGGGTATCGTTGCGTGCTTCCTTTGCTCTTTCAATCGGCAACGAAATATTGCGTTCCCTTCGTTTAACCTCGCATCCCAGCGACCACGAACGAAAAGCATTTCGGCGAATATTCTGAGACTATTTTACGCATCTTTCCGCGAAAATCAGTAGCTGCAAATTGTTATTATTGTAAAGATTCACGGGATTGAATGGCGTTGAATATTCGAGCCACTAAAATGATAGATCTTTGTGAGAAATAAAAATTTATTAAACTAATGCACTGATGTACTTGAATTTTTTTAATGTGACCATGTGTACATCGAACAGAATCTGCTAAAGTTAAATTTCCCTAAATTATTGTGGTCAATATTTTATAATTATAAATGTCAAGGAAGTTCATTGGACTACAAATGTTCAACAAATGTTGATTGTTTACGAACTAAGATTTCTATCTTAGGGTGTACGCAACTTTAATACAATTTTCTAAATTTTTAAAGACCGATTTGGTAAATTTGGTTTTAGCGTCTAAAAATACAGTGCAAATGTTTACGCAAAATCGCAGCTATTTGAATTGAAGAATATTAGCCTCGAATGCATTTCTTAAATTTTATTTCCCTTATAATATCCAATGTTCGACGAATGCCGTAAAAACTGCAATTAAATCGTAATCGTCGTGTATACTGGCCAGCATACGAGTTCGAAACATTTCGACACGCGGCAAAAAGTCGTTCCAGACAGTTATATTGCGAGCGTATATTTCTTTTTCACATGTCGAATTAATAAAACGGCGTAGGACGGGAAAACTGTATTTACGGTGGAGATAAAATGCACTCTACATTTCTGAACTGTGACGTAACTGTGTTAGTCGGGTTACGAGGAAGGTGGTTGAAATACAATTTCGCTGTTGTAAGAGTGTACTAAAAACTCTCCTGCGCCCGGAATATGTGCAGAAATAGTCTTGGCCTATAAACTAATTTCAGTTCGAATGGAAATGCGGTGCGACCCAGTGATAAAACGATTTTGCGGGAGCGCTGCTGTTCTTTGAGGTAGACGAAAAAGTTCCAAGGTACCGTACCGATTCCTTGTTTGTTCGCAGCGACGCGACGTAGCTCGCCCCGGCTGCCACTTTTGTAAACCTTATCGTTAACTGCAGGAAAGCTGAAGGACCGTGTAATTCGTACAGCCAACGACGAAGAGGCAGCTGTCGCGCGAGCAAAAAGGTCAAGACATCTGGCTGCGAAAGCTGTTGCCAGTATCGCGCGATGAAATTAAGCTAAACTATTCTTCGAATGTAAATCAAATCGTCGTTCTGCATCGATTGATGCTCGTCCAGGCGAAAGAAATTCAGTTCGTTTCGTTCTGTCAGACACGTTTGACGTAGTGAATCTGCGGGGATTTCCATAATCAGTCTTTTAATATTTCTGTGTTTTCTAAGCCCACAATTTTATATTCAATATAATTTTATTTGAATATATTGTATTACGTTGTTCGGAAAGTCATTTCGTTTCCTCAAGGCAAAATGAAAGATAATTTTAACTTTTGAAAGATAATAAAAAACAAAGAAGTTTTGTCATTCGATTAGTAGTGATTCACACCGATACACCCGACCCGGTATCGGATTTCACTGCTCGGCGGCCGAGGCCTCTCGAGCTTCGGTGTCCTGTTCTACGTTCGGCAAAAGTCAAAGAATAGTATCCCTTCACGATAATTGTCTTTGATCAGACCCGTGGTATAGACAATTATCGATGAATTACTGTAATTCGCTTGATACATTTACAGATTTTATTATCGAAATAAATGCTGAAAAAACAGCGGCTTTGAACCTCTTAATATTAACAGCGAGAGAGGGCAAATGATTTTTCTTCGAGCATTATCAAAGCCACGGCGAAATTCTCTTACAAAAGTCTCGCCCCGTCGAACGAATCCAGTTAAAGGCTGAAATCCTGTCGGTGGAACAGCAGTAGCAAGCAAACTCGAAACTTTTGCCAGCGATATAGCGTATCGGCGCGGCGGTATCGGTGTTCCTGGGCTCGTTGAAATCGGTGCCAGAAACGATCGCCGGTCGAATTATCGGGATCAGCATTCCGACGGTATTTGCGGGCTGATTGCGGGTCAGCGTGCACCCGGTTCGCGAACTGCTGCGAAAGGGAAGATTCGCTCGCCACCGATAAATATGGCGGACGTTCGGGTAAATCGGTGGAAGAGAAAAGAGTACAGAGGAACGGAGGAGAAAAAAAAACAGACCGGAAAATTTTATTTTTTTTTCGGAACCGGACAAGAGGAAACGTCGAAAGGGTGGACCGAGAACGGGGAGACGTTTCCGGTTGCATCGTGTCACTCCTCGCGTCGAATACGCTTCCGGTGATCAAGCTCCGCAGGGTTGGCTCGAAGCCGGCCGGCTCGGACTAATTAATGGAGACTGATTGCTCGACTCTGTCCGGGTTAACCCGGTGCTGACTTCGCTTTATCGGCGCTATTTAAATTTTCGAGTCCTTCCCCGGAACCGCTGAATGACTCCAACCCTTTATGAGAACACTTTGAGCCGCAGAGATTGAAATTAATTCCGCTGAATGAGGGTTGGTCCCGTTATCGGAATTACCGGAACAGTTTCCACGCTACGCGGACTGCCGCCGCCGACGACGAGAACGGAATTTATGGTTGCGGCGTACGTTTTTGTCAGATTTGGAATAATAACACTATAGGGTATTATTATCATACTTTAATATAAATAAAGGGTGTCCCAAAATTAACGCAAGATTTCAATTTGCCGCCATTTTTCCAGTAAATTGTTGGCAACCCTGAAAATAACTAGACTAGAAACTGTGTTTACTATTTAATTCAAATCTTGCGTTAATTTTGGGACACTCTTTATAAGTATAAGAGAAATACGGACATTACACTACGACTGCGTGGAGGAGACTACATTAGAAATCGGAACGCACGTTCTAGAGGGAAAGAAACAAGCTCCTGTCGCCTGATGCGCTTCCAATATAAAACTAAACTATAATATTTAGTGCATATCGGTAACATAGAGCCCGTCTATAGCACTTATCGATTTACATTCTCTAACAGTTTTGTTGGGCATGTCACTTTTGAAAATGTGAGTTTCAACTTCGTTGGCTTATTATATTTACAGATCTTTATCATTTGCATGCTGTGTTTTTAAAAGAACAAGGGACAATTAGGGATATTAGTGAAATATTTTCAGGATCAGAAATTTTTGGTCATTGATTCACAAGATCGTCATTTCTATTTTGCGATTTTTTTACCATCGTCAAATAGTATGCTGATTAATAATCATATTTTAAAAATTCGTAAATATGCTGTTGCACCATCGATCCGAGAAGGATGCACGACAATCACATTGATTGACATTGAAATAAAAATGTAAAAGAAAAATGTTTAAATTAAAGATTGGCTTTGCTCCTCAGAGTCATGTACAGGGCGGTCCGGTTGAGTAAAAGTATATTTATACTTCAGAAACAACGACGGTAACTTCTTTCGGTTTTCATTTGTTCAATTTGTCCAAGTAACTTATAGAAAAATTTCCAGCCCAGTTACAATGGCTAACATTTTCGAAAAGAGAAATAGTTTCTCCTGTATTATTAATTTCGCGAATTTAACGGTAAAATTTACTATCATCAGAATAAACTAGGCTGTAAAAAATTTCCTAGAAAAATGTTTCCAGTGAAATTGCAAGGCTAAAGTCCACGCTCGGCTATTTGTGTTTTTCAACGAAACCGCGGTAAGCTTAAAAGGAACTGTGAAACGTTTGTTATACCAGACCTTACCCGTTTTTCGATTGCCATTTAGTCCATCCTCTTAAAACAACCGACTAAGGATTAAACGTGCTGTGAAGTGGCTTCCTGTATTTACGAGACAAATTCCTAGAGGACTACGCCCTTTACGAAAACTTTACGTTACCGAAGGATTATTAAACTGTGCTCTCTTTGCGTCGTCTAATATCTCTGGAGAGTACACAGTCTAGATATCAATAAGGAACTCCCGGGTATTCTCTAATAAAATATAAACGCTCGCGGAGCAGTTTCGTATCCCGGGTATTTGGATATTATGAGAACGATGAAATGGTTCCTTGGATGCTAAAACAAACCGGCTAGGTTTGCTCAAACAGAAGTCGGGTCTTTATTAACCTCTTGATGACCGAGGTCTCTTGAGAAAACATTCGCTATACACACGAATATCCAATTTTCTCGAAGAATTTCAGAGCAATCGTTCCGAAAAAATTGTTTCAATATACTTCTACGTCTCCAAAAAAACTTGAAAAAATAAGGTAGAAGTCTCAATGGTGTTCCATTCTTTTTTGATTATTTTTAAACTTCTCTAATTTTATTATACGATTGTCCCATATTTAATCACTAGACAGCGGATCTTTATGCAAAATAAAAATTATCTGCATCGATTGCAAGAAATAGAAACCAAATTGAATGTTATTTCTTCCCTTAACGGTTTTAATACAGAACAAATCATATATTGACAACTTCAATTTTTTGAATTTTCCAATAATTTTGAATTTGAACACAAGACAGTTGAATTTATGCATTTATCACAGAAATGAGTTTATTCAAAACAGTAAACGCATCGGAAGAATTAAAAAGTATTAAACATATTAAAAAAGAAATTTTTATCACATTACTCCAGGTCGTTGCAATTCAGGTAGATAATTTTTATTTAATATAAAAATCTGCTGACTAGAGTAATTAATAATATTGCATAATCTTTGGCGAGAGACTAAGTGACCGAACCAAATTATATTGTGGTTTTGCGGGGTGGTCGAAAACAGGTCGGTTGGTAAAATCAGGCTAGAGTTATCGAAGTAGCATTAGCAGCTAACTCAGGCCCGAACCAGGCAATTGTGCATCCTGTACTCTGTGCGCTATAAATGCATGGCAGTCTAAAACTGCATAAGAAGATTAAGAAAGTTTCAATAGCGTGGTAGATCCTCCGAGAAGCTGTACAATATTTTTTAATCAATGGCAATCTAACTACATTCATTACGAACAAAATTTTAGTGACGTTACCTATTTAATTGTGTCCGTTAAAATTAAAATTAATATAAAAAAGTATGTATTCTGAGGTGATTTGAAGCAACATTTTTATTTGCAAAAATATCCACATCAGCTCGGCGACAGGTTTCACTGAGCGTAGCGTTGGCATCGAGCCGCGGTGAAGCAGTGAACAAGGAGCAGTAATTGATTTAATTACAGTTCACTTATTCAGCAGTAAATGCACTCGCTGCTTCGAAACGTGTGTCACTGCGGTAGTGAGAACATCTCAGTGACACATTTCGAAGCAGCAAGTGAACAAGCAGCACAAATCAATTTCTGCGCCTTCGCTTGTTCACTGCTTCACCGCGGTTCGGTTCCAACGCTTCGCTCAGTGAAATCTGAGGTCGCTGTCTGATTGGTCCGTGAAAGAGCTGCTTCAAGTGACCTCGAGAAGCGCCTCTTTCAAGAAACTGCAACGTATGTCGGGGACCCTGTGGTTCGATCTAGGACGAGATAAATCTGGGAATTTTTCGGACAGCAAATAAAAACCAATCGTTGACAAGGTAACTCGCCACACAAGCCATCGATTAGCGAACAAGTGGGAAATAGTTAGGCAGGAAAATTTGAACTGTTTTTCTCGATAAAGATGACTATTTCCAACAAACCAATAGAGAGATAAAACAAATTGTTAAAAATAAGTAGCATTAAGGGAACTTTAAAGTAAATTTCAACTAAAAACAGTTGAGAGCTGCTGGTGACAATATTGAAAAATAATTCAGAGTGCGAAGGGTTGAAGGGTTGCCACTTGATAGCAAAAAAAATTTGTTCGATGCATCAAACTTGAAAAATTCACTTTTCCCGGCGAAATATGTGTGTGTGTGTTGGAGGGAACGAGGTGAAAAATGACGATCGAGCGCGTGTTATCAGGTAACCGTGAAACAGTTAAAAGCTCGGCCCGACAAGACCCGAAACGCGCGAGCCTCTCGTCGATGTCGAGCGGCGGTTACTCGCATCGAAATTTCCCTTCTGCTACCGTCAAAGCGTTTAACTTCCGGTCGCAAAATTTCCGCGAGAGTTTCACCTGCCGCCGCCGCGTATTCGCATAGTTCGTCCGTAGCGAAGTTTCTACCGCCCCTCCGCGCTCCGTTCCGGCCGAAGTCGGGAATTAACATCGCTGTAAAGTTCTCGCAGGAGAATCCGATTACGCGGTCGCAGGTAGCATCGCCAGGATTCCCGTCGGAGGCCATCCAAAAATATGTACAGGGGGGCCGCCCCGCCGCTGCGTAATCGGCCCGGGTAGCAGCCTCTCGCCCGGGAGAATCTTTTTATTCCCGAGTCGCGCGAGGAACCCGATAAAACCGCGTGCAACTCGTGCGTGGCATACTTGGCACAGACGACGGAAACAAGAATTCGCAATTTCCACGGATAAAAATTTCAATATGGCCGCGAGGTAATCCGTGGGCACGCGATTCGATAGCTGAGTAAGACGGTGACACGGGTGAGAGGGGAGGGGATCAAGATTTCCCGGTACGCATTCAGACCCGAGGCTGAAACGGCTCTGAAAATAACTTTTAGTAACGGTTACGTACCGGTTCTAAACGATTGTAAGAACCGAAACGATATTGGAACAGTGAGAGAGGTTCCACGTTCACGGATAAAACGAGAGCATACTCTCGCCACGTACAAGGTGTACAAAAATTATATGTCACGAATACCGTGGAGGGATTCCATACCTCTGGATCGGCGGAGATCTGTTAAAAAAATTGACCGCAAAATTGACCTTGACCCTTTCTTTTAAGGTTAAACAATTTTTTATCGTATCGTAAAAGTCTCACAGGAACAATGGGTCTCGAGTCAACCGTTCTCTTAAAAAACAACTTTGACGTTTCATAAACTAATTTCTTCCATATGTCTATAGGGTGTCCCAAAATGGTATAAACGTGGAGGGAATGATTCTACATGAGAAAATAAAGTGATAATATGTTAGTGAAAAGTTGGTTGAAAATATGAGAATAAATGTTTTTCATTTGTCGCCTCGGTTTCGAGAAGTTAATGTTTGAAAATTCAGCGAACACGCGTGCTCTTGAATGGCAATCGTTTGACGCGTCTGTTCATGACCTACTAATTCTACTTGTTCCAAACGTTAGGCTCGCGAACTTGACGAATTTTTAAAATCAATTTTCTCGAAAACGAGGCGTCAAACGAAAAAAATTTATTCTATATTTTCAATTTATTTTCTCATGTAGAATCATTCCCTACACGTTTGTGACATATAATTTTTATACACCCTGTACCTTTTACGTATTTTGAAATATTCTGCAGCTTATCGTGCATATCAGTCAATAAGTAAGTTACAACATTCTCTAACTAATTTTGTTTTGGGAGAGGTATAGGGAAGCGGCATTAAACTTCATTGTACGTTCCAACTCGCTTCCATCGGTTAATCGTATACCACGGTACAGTAACTATTTACGTCGGATAACAAATTGCAGTCAAGTTGGAAATTCGTGATGTTGTAATTTATGTGGGCAAAAGATCACCTCGAGCAAAGAATTCGTACGAAACTGTTGTGCGTGTAATATGCCACAAGTCGATAAATTGTTATTAAATAATGGAAAAGATAATAACCGTAAGAGATATCTCTCGGATCTTTACGCAAAATAAAAATATTCTGCGTCGATTGGAGTAGTTAAATAAAATTTCATTTCACCCCTCGTGAAACATGAATGGTGAAATCGAAAACGCGAATAATAAATGAACACTGACTCGGTAGAGTTACGGTTCTCACACTGTCTCTACGCAGGGTTTCTCTATATCAGGTGGTGGCTCGGTGGTAATTTTTCATCTAAAAATTTTAAAGAACCAGTCCCTTTTCATCTTCCTTCGAGAATTGAAAGATGAATGGGAGTTTTTCAGGACAAACGTTGGAAACCTGACGCGGCAATTTTTCATCCGCGATTTTCAAAACCTGTGTGACAGTCTCTTTGCCTCTTCAATGCGAGTAGTAATCGGAATAAAAAATCATGGGACAAGTTACGGTTTTTGGTAGACAGCCTTTGTTAATGGATTTCGAAAATAAAACTTTCGTTAGTTATCAATTAAATATACTAAATTTCGTATTTGTAGAATAATAAAACCATTCAATGTGCATTGTAACATTAATTTTTATAGTATTTTTCTATGTACATCGTGTTACAGAATACGGTTTGAATTACATTATTGTTTAACATATCTGTGTCTCTCTTGTATAGGATAAAATTGAAGTAGATAAATTAAAAAGTTTTGAATATTTACTATTTGTAATATTACATCATATCACTCGAGAAAATAAGTTTGAATTGCTATCTCCACTGGAGAGAAACTATACTCACGAATTAACACTACTGAATGAGTTTTAAGTTCTAGTTATCAAATTGTATAACTCCAAAGTCAACACGTGTTGACTTTAACAACTTCGGGAGCAACCAGAGTAGAGTTAGTGGACTCTGAAACGGTGTACAATTTCATGGTTGCTAAGTTGCAGATATCAAATTACACGACTCGAAACTGGTTCGTATTGAATTACAGCACTCGGAAGCAATCCACACTGAATTACAAGACATATGGTGTTATCGGTGTCGAATTATGCCACTCACGAATTACTCGATATCGAATTATGTGATTCACGACTCCCTACAGTCGAACTGCAGAACTCGCATTCTACGTAATAAAAGCCAAATTCAGTTTATACATGTCGATATTTCGAATCTTAATAGTCTTTAAATCTCGATGTACACACAATTACCAATTTTTAAAACAAAAAAAGACGTTATTTCCTTATCGTCATTTTCATATGGAAGGTAGCATGAAAATTTTGAATAAAATCATAAAAATTGATTTTCTATTATTTTATATTTCTATAAGCCAATGAAATGCTGCAATTCGAAAAACTATTATCAAACAGTATCAGGATAGGAATACTGCGGCGTTAACAGTAAACGTTAAAATCTAATACATCAAAGGGTAGAGAATTAAAAATGGTTATCGATCGGACTACCTAGAGCTAGATAGATTTTGAAATTTTACATGCAAATATAGGTCTGTGTAATCCGACGAGAGAGTTCTGTATGATGACAGGAGAGATTCCCAGCGCATCGCAGTCAAAGCAGCTTTGCCAATTTCCTCTCAAAGTTTCCGGGGAAATCCCACGCGGATGTGTATCGCATACCGCTGATAGAAATGTTGGAAATCTGGTCTCTCGTCATCGGCGAAAGATTTCGCGATGGTTTTTCAAACGCTGTCTGTTTTCGCGACAATCTCTGCTTGCGAGGGGCATTGCCGCCGCCGACGCATAACTGTTACGCTATCAAAGGAGAATGGCGCGCTGAGAATGTCCGGGTTCATAGTTAACCTACTGCGTGCGCACACCCGCTGCCTCCCGACCGACTGGCAAATCTTTGGAATTGTTCGCGCGTCAAAAGCCAATGGTCCGGCAACGTTGTTGCGAGAATAATTCATGGTTTGTTGTCCCGTGGATTTTCGCATGTTTTTCAAAAATTCTTCGTTTTACAATTTTCGCTCTTTCAGCTGTGGCGCACGTTGATAGGACATTTAACAAACCCAAGATTAAATTTATGTATATTTAATATTTAAATTTATTTGATAACAATTTATCTCTTTATTTCACTTGACGTTAATCTTTCACGATTATAAAAAATTGCGAGAACTATTAACACGCTCATTATCAATATTTGCATCGATAACAGCAGTATTGAAAACTTAAAAAAATAAAATTTTTTTAACTTCCCAAATATTACGCGATGGGTACTTTTTAAAATAAAATGTACGTAAAAGTAATTTATCGTTTTCTATATAAAATAGTGTTTCTAACAAATGTAAATAAAAATAATAAATTATAAACAAAAACCGACAGTACTTGTATAGTATGAAGCTTATTTAAAAATTCAGTGAACGAATTACAATATCTTCACGCGAATTTAAAGAATCGAATAGCATTGTATAAAATTAGATTACACGCTATTTTTTCTATTCTTTCGACGGGGGATAAAGTAGCAAGCGCGAGTTTCATTTGGAATTCGTCTCGCGTTAAAAGTTACCGTTCTACCGCGCCAGCGCCATTTTTCCCCGATTTTTCTAAATTGATTGTCCTTCGGCGTGAACCGTGTGACACCGGTTTAATGCGTGTCCCTCTCCTCCGTTCATACATGGAGCGGATTAATAAATCGATTCGGGCCCGCGAAATGGAATCCGAAATCAGGTTTTCGGAAATGAACAGTCGACGAGTGAAAAAGCGAAAAAATATCGTTTGGATCTGCCGCGTGACAACTCGTTTCCACCGTTATCTAGGAATCACTCTTGCGAGAACGTGAAACATATTTCTGGTGACAATATTACCGGAAATGTAAATCCAGTGACACAGTTGAAACTCGTGGGAAAACACGTGTCCGCTAATGGGACATTTACAAACCCCGTATAGCGAGACAAAAAATCGATACAGAAGTATTTGTTAAACGTTCAGTGGGAACTAATGTTGCAATCATTTCCAAAATACATATTAATCTATTAAGGGAGGATGGTGGAAAATGGTCAAAATCTGGACAGCTACTCAAAAATCTTAAGGGTGTCTTTCTATGGATCCCAAAGAATTGTAAACCCACAATTTTTTGGGTTGCATCTGGTGGAAATGTTATGAACAATGCACGCAATATTGTTACTAAAAGTCGACAGTTTATATCCTACAGAAAAAAATTTAACTTCCATTTGATTATACAAGTTACGGTATAATGTAATACCAATGTAATGTAAGATACATCTAATAATATTGTACTTGCTATATAAACGTTTAAAGCAATAATAAATAAATAAATAATTACTAGAGGACTCCTCCTCTAGAAACAAAGACGAATTAAATTCTACGGGAGCATTCGCAGTCTAATCGGCATCATTATCCGCGGACGTGCATCGCGTTAAAGCGCACTCCACATCCTCCGGAAGATTTTTCGCGAGCAGGGTTTATTTTCAAGTATGCAAATCTTTCAAGTTCCAGGTATTTCAAACTCCCAAATTCCTAATCCCCGATCTGTATAATGCGAGGTTCTCGCTTTTCCTCACGCGTACGCGAAAGCGGAACGTTTTCCGTCTCGGTATGGTGCACCTGTTACCGTTCACGGCTGTTGAAAACTTCAGCGTTCCACCTGTCATCGTTCTCACCGTGAACGTTAATTGGATTAAAAAGAACGAAAAGAGAAAAAAAGGAAGGGGGGCGGTGGGGAGCGGGGAACAAGGACGAGCGCCAGCGAAAATTCGCGAGAACGAAAGAGAATGGAGAACACGCGGAGAGAGTCGGTTGTCGCTCACCTTATCGCCATGCTCTTCGCCTTCAAGTGATGCCATCTCTGGTTCATCTCGTCCAGACGCCGTTGCAGCATAACAGCGTCATCCTGGCTGGCCAGAGAGCTCAACAGCTTTCGCCCTGTGCCGTTCAGGGACGCGTAAACGTCTCGATGTGTTTCGATTTCCGATTGGAGGTCCTGCAACGGAAAACAAATAGCTCCGTGAGATCCTCGAACTACAGTCAAAATATCTGATGTCTGTTTGCCGATTTTCCGATCGTTGTCCCTCCGAATTTCCTCGAGAAAATCCTACGAACTGTTAGCATTTTCCCGAATCAGTAAAAATGTAATTTAATCCTTTCGTTACAGCAGCTTGGTCGCGCAATGATGGAGCATGCTAGTTTTTGTTTGGCAAAGACACAAAAATGTATAAAATGTTGTAAGAAATGTAAAACCACCCTTAACAAGCTGTGGGCCCGATGTCCCTTCTCTTGCACCCTTATTTGCGCGAAGGGTGGGAGTGAGTAGAGATCCTCTTTTCCGCACGTGGTGGACGGTAAATTCGCCGAATGACTCCAGCGTGTGAACCATCAAAAAATTAAATTAACCCCTTGCCCTACAATATCGAGTTAGACTCGTGTTGAAGATTCTGCACAAACTCGAATAAATATGTATGTTATTGTTTTTCCTTTAAAACGAATTAAAATTCTATTTGATTCTAGTCGATATAATAGACCCTGAAGAAAAATAGGCATCAATAAATATAAACTTTCTACGTTTTCTATGAAATTCTGAACGATAAATAACTTCTGATCGCTATAATCACAAAATAATTAACAGGGCAAGGAGTTAACCGCCTTTAATTGCTAGCCTCGACAAGCTGTGTTATAGTTATGTAACTATTCTTGCCGGAGTGGGATACGCAAAATAATTAGTACCCGATACCCACGTGAGTAATGACTGTTAACTGATATTAGGGGCGAAAGGATTGATCGTTCGTCGAATTTTTCTCTTTGAGGAAACATATTTTCTTCGTAGAATTACAAGAATTTATGCATCGAACGTCCAGGATTTCCTCTATATGGGAACATTCGGGGCGTTTCGTCATCGCGATGACGTGAATTGCGGCGAACGCTTGGGCAAAAGTGATTTATGCCCGGTTCTCATGTAAATCGTCGGCAGGGGGCTGCGTTGACGCGCGTCGTCCGCCGCCAATGAAAATAAATCGAGGCCGGTGCAACTGAATTAAGAAATATTCACGGCGAATAACGTTCGCGTTCCCACCCAACGTATTTTTCATTAACCGATATTCGAATATCGTAGTTTATTGCGCGCCGCCGTACCAAGAGTTAATAGCAAAAATTGACCCCCCCCCCCCCCTTTATGCAGCCACACTTTCGTAATCAGAAGTTAATTAGTTATTACCAGACTGCGGACTTCGTTAAGGTGTAGTTGACACAGCTGGTCGGAACACAAAAGATAGGGGCTTTATTAAAGTTTTTTTGTTGGCCCTTTTATTTTCAACCCAGTTAGAGCTTTAGTGGAAAAAATTAATTTCGGTTGTTGTAAATCTGTCTGGACAAATCCGCGCTTCTTTAAATACTGCGGAACACGCTGGCGCACAGTAACTGGTTCTGATGCCGCGTTCATTTTAATATAAAATATGTGAATACATTATTAAAATATGACTGTGCTATATTAATATTTTCTAGCAAAGTTATTACCGAACGCAAAGATTTAAATAAAAATTGCAAAATAACGTGTTCCATGAAATAATTAAACCCCTCAACGTACAATATGAAATCAGACACGTACAAGAGATTTCAATCTGAATTTAATTTCGAATATCTATTTTCCTATTATCAATATTTCATCTATAAAATAAACATGAATATATTAGTGGGACCGAAAAGTAATAAAAAGAAAATGATGGAAATTATTTTGTTGTTGAGTATTTAGAATTTTTTTAATAAATAAATGTTTTTCGCCAGTAGCCTCCCTAATAAAATACCATCTTCTTCTGATAAATATGTTGCTCACTGAAGACCATTTTTTTCGAAAATACACAGCAACAAAAATTTCCGAAAAATAGCTAAATTTCAGCTTTTTGAAAGTTAAAAGCTTCGTGATTAAACTTATGCTACGTTTACAGTCTTTCTGACTGAAAGTTGTTGAACAAAAATGCTTAAAAATTCTGTATTCAATAGGCAGTGCTGCTGCGTGTAATAAATATGTTTTTAGTACTGTTTTCTTCGGCATATCCGCAGATGCTTGTTTGTTGGGAATTTACGATGTTCGCTAGTTCCTGATACGTTCGATGAAAAAAAAGTCGACGAAAAATAGAGAGAGAGAATACTGTGGCGTTGCAACGGTGGAAGGAAGTTGCAACGAAAGCAGCAGCGCCACATCCATCAAAATGCTTTTCGTCGGGGCGTTTGTCGAAAGTGCGAATCGGTGACGTTTAATTGGAACACCGGATGTCTGCGTCGCGGACGATGAAGTTTGATGGCTGACGTTGGATTTATCGTCGGGCGAGTTTACAGGCAACACCTACTGTGCTACTAGTGAATCTTTCACAGTTCTGGTAACATAGTTTTGACTGGCCTGAAAATCTGTTCCAAGTAACAATCACGGGATGCGACTTGGTAGATGCTACTGCTTCGAAATATTGCGAAACAAACGGTGGATTCGTAGAAAAATTAAAAAATAATATAATTAAATATTATTATAATTATAAGATAATTATAAACATAATAATAAATTAGCACTATGTTCAATTTGGTGATTTTTACAAAATCAAATTCATAATTTGTTATAAACTATTAAAAATGGTGAAAATCGCCAGATAACAAAATAAAATGGTAAAAGCAGACTGAAAATTTTTAACAGTTTATGACATACATACCAATAAATAAATTGTATATTTCCAATGAAACATCTGCATATAAACGAACACAATTAATTTCGTCTAGAAAGCAAAGGGTACTCCAAACTTGTTTGAACAGTTCTGACGTCAATGGCAAGAAGTGATCGGCCTGGGACAGTTTTATACACATAAGAAGATTAGATTTCGCAAATAACAGCTACGTCTTATCGCTTCAATCAAGATTATTGATCGGCGAACGACAAACGAAAAGATGAAAAAAAAAACTTTGTTCAGTGGCTCGCAAGTTTCCTCTTTAAATTCCACTCGATTTTCTTGGGCACGGTCTTTCAATTTCGCGGGAAACAACGCTTGGAAAAATAATCATCGGCCAAAGTCTTCCAATCGGCCGTCAGATCGTGCGATACCAATCGATTCCGAAGAGGATCGAGACGACGGCCCGGTGTCGGCGCGACGCGACGTCTTAAAAGTGCACTTTCGATGCAGATTAGATTTTCCAGGTTAATGAGCGCCTACAGAGTGACCCGGCAGATCGGCAGAGCAGGATCAACCAAGGGAAAAATGGAAGGAACCGTTTAGGAAAAATTCGACGACTCGGATAGGCCGCAAAAAACAGGTCGTCGAAGCGTTTTTTGCGCTTGCGCTTCTTATCGCGCCGCAATTACGCAAATGCGCGTTATCAACGCTGGGCCTCGAACCCCCATAATCGTATTTCTCTCTCTCTCTCTTTCTCTCTTTCGATCTTCATCTCCTATATCTCTATCTCTCTCCCTTTATCTCTCCCTTTCCTCCTTCGTTTTATTTTGCGATTTTTATCTTTTTTCAAGGATAAACGACGACCGTTACGGAATACGGTGCGACGATTTCATACTCGATTTGCAAAAACGTTTCATTGGCAAGGGAGGTCAGTTGATCGGAAAATTCTGGTTTTAATTAGAATACTGCTTTTCCCAAAAATCAATTTTTATATCAACATTGCCAGTCAAATTTAGAGCATTTTTCCCTGGGCGCCATGATTTTATTTTAAGGAACACACATAGATTTTCACAAAATATAATATTTAGTTGCAGTATATAATATTTTTTATAATTTTTAAAAAATTTTCATTGCACGTCATTCGGTAAACTTTATTAAATCAATTATTCAGCTTATATCTTTCAAAGAAATGTCTAAATCGATAAATAATTTTTGCAAGCACATTAAGTGCTCATTACTTGATAGTTGATGGATAAACGTAGTCTCGCGAACTCTAAACGTACTCTAAGAATCTTCAAATATTTCCTGGAATCTGTGGAATAACGAACCCGCCCGGTGACAAAGTGTTAAGGAGCTCGGCCTTCCAAGAGAATCCCTTCTCAACTGTTGTATTCCATAGATCACGTGGATTTGCCGGCTTTATACCCGCGGGAACGAGTCTGAGGGAAGTGCAGTCAAGCAGAATCGCCGTGAAATCTCGGTATCCCGACGGGTAATCGGCAATTCCTCATTAGAAATCCTCGACGGTATGCGCATCACCGGCTGCGACCGCCTAAGTGTCAGACATTGATTAAGCTCGGCACCGCCGATTAAATACGTCTCACGTGGAACAGCCACGCTGTTCAAAAGACGCGAAACCCGTTGAATTATGCCGACCATTCCTCCGGTTGGTCGTTCCTTCGCCGTCCCCGAAAATTTATCCATCGCTGGACGGAAGATCGATTCGCGACCGTTCGGCTGGATTAATCTTGGATTACAGTGGTCTCTCCGTAACTGTCGTATCGTCGGGTCTGCCGAGCGACAGTTCCAGTGGAGAAGGATAGCGAATGAAAGAGGGCCGTAAGTTTGGCCTTTAAAATTCAAAAATCAACATTCCCAATTCTTCGTCGGTGAAACTTTCCCCGTCGTATTCCTATTGTTCCCTTTTCTGATTAAAATGGGAAGAAAATTTGAACAGTTACAGTAGAGATCTTTGCGACAGTTACGGGGACAAAATTGTCACAGTTACGGTAGAGATCTTTGCGACAGTTACGTAGACAAAATTTGAAGAGTTACGGTAGAGATCTTTGCGACAGTTACGGAGACAAAATTGTGTCAGTTATGGTAGAGATCTTTGCGACAGTTATGGAGAGAATATCTCGAAGAATATATCGAGAATATATCACAATATCTCAAATTCTTACTAGTTCAGGCTCTAAGTTGATCCGAAGATTTTCTAGACAAATAAGACAAAATAAAATATACCGTGAATTCGACGAACCGTCGAAAGATTCGAATGGAAAGTGGCTGTTACACCACGTAAGCGTACAATGGGCAGGTCGCTGGGCGGTTGGAAAAGTTCTAATTAACCGACAAAGTCGTTGGCTTGCGTTTCGGAACGCTCGAGCTCGTTACGTGCGCACGATGATAAATGAAACGGGCGGGTATCATTCGTGGGAGGCGTGCAGCTTCGTTCGTTCCTTTGCCAATTACGTATACCATGTGTTCGGAATATTATCAGGAACCATAACGTCGGGCAATAAAGCAGTCTGCGACCCCGGGAGACGTAATATTACGTCCTTAACACGGCACGGCAAGGCAAGGCATCAAAACACGTAATATGCGTTTCTCCACTCTCTCTCCCGCCGCCCCCTCACCCCCGCACCCTTTGCCGCGGGGCGAAGCTGAACTTCGATTCGAGCGTAAGGATCCGCAGCTCTAATTGAATCGGAACACGCTGCACGAACGCCCGTGGAATTGATTTAATTACTGCCGCCCGCGTGATCCAACGAGAATAATTGAAGACGTCGCGAAATTGTTTAGGGTTTTCCTGATGCATTGTTCGCCGCGTTGTTAGCTTCGTTCTTAACGCGTTTAACGTGCTTGTTGTCTTCCCTAAACTGTGCGAACATTATGCGCGCCAGCGCGAAGTCTGCGGGGAACGATCGAACGAACGAATACATTTGTCGTTTTAATTCTACTTGCGCGATTGCGATTGCGGCTTATGGTTGTATCTTACGTATATTCCAGGTAAACTGCATTGACAAATTAAAATTAAATTAAATTTTAATTGCAATAACAAGTACTTCGTACAGAACTTCCGTTTGGTCTAATTATTGAAAATCCTATCAAAAGGCTTTCGGTGGATAAATCCTTCGATATTAAAATCGATTAAAAAATGATTTAAATTTATTATCGAACCTCCTTGAAATTTCATGCAAATATTGATTGTTGTCGATAATTGTTGTCAATAAGAGTGCCGGTGACACTCGTATCGCAATGCAACCGGATTTAACGGTATCAGAATCGTTTACCTGTTCGAAGAGATGTAGCTCTGCCAGCAGGGTGTAGGAAATGTAGATGTATCGCGCGTCTTCCGCTGTCCTTCGGGCACGTACCCCCCTCGAGGGATTCCCCTGTAGGGTGGCACGCCCCCCGGGCCAAGTGCCCCCCTTGCGGACACTTTCACGATAATCCACCGTAATTACGTAGCCGTGAGTTCCCTCATCATAGGACGGAGCCACGCGTGTCTTATATGCTCCTCTTGTCTCGTCAATGTTTACCTGTTCACCTCCGACACTTTGACACTTGACGGATATCCGCGGCCGCTTCCGTCCCGGTCCACTTTCGTCACGAGTTCTCCGTCGTTTAACACAACACAAGGCATTTTTCGTCTTCCGCGATTCTCGTTTGTACTCCACAACCGACCGTATCTCTCCCAAAAATCTATCCGATCAACGCTGCAGCGGGGTCACTGCCGTATCTGCTTGAATGATCCGTCGATTATTATAAAAATTTTCGTAAAAAACTTTTCCGTAAAAAAATTAATTTTCAGGTGTGATTGTTCACTTATACGACAAGCTAGAACACGTTCCGATAGATCTTTCTTCAGAAATGGATCCGACGTTAATCCATTTTTTTTTCAAAGATTTTTGGGCATCTGCTTTAATTATTGATCACTGGACTGCGGATGTTTATGCAATTTCCAATTTTTATAGACAAATTTTAAGAGAGTGAAATAAATTAAATTAAAAGTCGTACGCAATTCTATCGAATTTTATATTATAGCATTTTTCGAAAATTCTCATAAGCCATAAATGCATAAACATCCGCAGTCTATTAATCGCCATTAATTATGCAGGGGGATGAAAGAGGGTTGGCGAAACGAGCGCGCGGATTTTGAGGGAACAGAAAATTGCGAGAACATGTGTCGCTTGGCAAAGGGTTGTTTTTAAACGATTAAATGATTTTTAACGATTAAACATTATTTATGACCGACAGCGACAGGGAAAACATACGGGGGTGTGACGGGGAAAAATATTTGAACGCGTCGGAAGACACGTAGTTTCAAGAGTTTTTCAGTTCTAATATTTTCCTTCGTTATTTTTCCAACGTGGTCGAAAATTATCCGTTAGTGCTGCAAGTCTCCGAGATGACGCGACAGTGCAAACAATGTAAATTTGCGCGGTTAATGAACCACCGGGTTGGGTTTAGTAAATTTACTCGGGGGTGTCGCTCTTTGATGAAATTTCTTATTGCGATGGAGTTCGTCGATGTGTCTTGCACCCTCCACAAGTATGTTGGCTTTGCAGCAGATAGAGTGTAGAACACTGTTTAAGTTGGGTCTTCCTTGCCTTTCTGTTTAGTCAGCGAGCTGTTTTAATCTCGAGCGTAAGTAACCAAGTCCGTGCGAATTTATCGAGAGATATAACGTTTCACGATGATAACACTTCGAACTTCGGAATATCGTCGGGAATTATTCTAGTTACTTCGACTATCGAAGTTTCTAGACACCAGACGCTTGCGTACGAAGGAAGGAACGAATCTATAAATGTTGAACTGTGTAATGTAATTTCACAGTATTCTCCACTGAGAAACCACTTAACATACCTAGTTTTTTCAGAAAAATTTTTTTACAAAAAGTAACAGTTTTCTAATGTCTCTTTTCAATTTTAATTATTATGCGAACCTGATGGCACCGAACGTCACCGAAGTTGAAAAGATTGTTCACAGATTGGTATTTACCGTTTATGGAAGGAATATGTGTTCGATTGCTTGTTGACAACCCTGATTTGTGTTCAGTTCGCGTGAAAAACCGATTAGCCCGTAGAAATTCCTATCGACGGAACTATATCAGTCCCATTGTTGCGGCGAATCCAATTCCACCAAGAGAAATTATCCCCTTATTCTCAAAGGGGTTGAGCAAACGGCGGCCAGAATGGTGGACACCCTTTATCTTGTTAGGAAATCAATGACGCGTGTCCAGCTCCTTCCGGGGAGCGGAATAAAACGTCTCTCGAGGGATGGAACGGCACATTCCATCGGATTAGAAGCAGCGCCATCGGCCAGGCTCTGATTGAAACTAGGGGGTGAGCGTGTCGGCTCGATCGAAATAAAATATACGAGACGCGGGAAGGACCCACGATGATGAATAATGCATCCCGGCGAACAGCTTGCGGTAAGTAACGAGGCGGATTTGTAAAACATCACCGCGACACTCTCTCCAATGAACCGCAAATAATTTAACCCTCTATAAAGGGGGGTTCACAGGCCCAAATGGATTCTCCGATTTGCCTACTCTTCGATCGGCAGACGTATCGTGACAAGAGGATATACGTTACAAAAATTTCTCCCAAAATCTAGCGAGACGAAATAATTGCACAAAGGGATGGAAATTTCAAATATTACCGCAACTGCTGAATGTTATTTAACACTAAACCTGCCACTGCCGGTCGAATCACCGGTTTCATATTTTTTATTTTACAATTATTGATATTCTAACGATATTGGAACATTTAAGAAAAACCATTTCACTAAAAATGACTCGCACTACGAACGACATTTGTTAGATTTGATTTTTCCCGAGACCAGTCTAATTTACAACAACGAAAGACGGAACTGCACAACTCTCCTCTGCAAATAGAACGAGCTAACTGACTTCTAAAAGTTGGTCGCATCGATTGATCGCAATATCGAATCCAAGGACGCGAGAGATTGAATAAGATGTCCCTGGCCTCGGAATATCCGAACAGTTTCCTCCAGTTTTCTCCGACTGCAGAATTCATCTTCCTCACAATGGTTCTGTCATTGAAAAAGAAAAAGAAAAAAAATATATAAAGAAAAGAACCACGGCGGTAACTCGATTCGACGTTAGTACGTCGTTCCGTCCGAGAATCGAATATTCCGAAGTTTCCTGGTATTCGAGGAAATTGTCGGAAGCATAAGGCATGCTCTTTCTAGATTGATAACAATTTCTAGAATGAAATGCAAAACGAATGTCGTACTTTCAAACGAGTTCGAAGGGAATCTTCTCGGCCGTTTTTCTTCGGACCTTCTTTTGCAGAAAGACTTCTTTTCTGAGGCGAGAATGAAAAGTTTCGGGAACGAGTTAACTTCCACGCTCAACGATTTCTTCGTTGTTGCTATGTAACGCGATTGTAACGTGCTATGTAACGCGACTTAATGAGAAAGTGTCGAAACTAATTTCGCCGATAAGGCATTTCGCTCATTTTTTTTATTAGGTGGAAATCTTTCAATCGGACAGGGGCTCGATGAGGATCGCCAATTAAAAGTTGGACGTCGGGTCTTCACTCTCGCGTAGCTATAGTCGGCTATCGCCAGATCAGGGGAATTCACGAGAATCGAGGGGAATACGGTTACCCCCTCTCTACCGGGCCACTCACGTGATACATGCGTCACGTGACCGGGCCGTGGCGGAAGCGTGGGGGAATAGCGTGGTGGAGGGGGAACTGTGGAGTGGGAGACAAGTCTTAATCGGGCAATACTGGACTAAATTATAAAGAAACGACGATAGCAATAGCGTCAGAACGATAGCAATGGCGGACACTTTGAGTAATGCAGTTCTCTTTTATGCATATTTAAAAACTGACTTGTGGCAGAGATTCAAACTTGTTAAAGGACATTTTTCAAATTTACACTAACGGCGCAATAATATTTTCGCAATGTTTTTAGATTGTTTATAGGAAAAGTACGATAAAGCCGACGATGAGTAAACTTTCTGTGAATTTTTATACAGGATGGTCCATGAAATTATTTCAGAATTGTGACGAGAGTAATGCAATTGTCCTATGCACATGCACAATTCCAAAAAAGAATCCTACGCATTCGTGTTGCTCCTTTGAGATTTCTCTTCTGTTCCATTCAATACACCACAAAGTGGTATCAAACAACAACGTCTCGCGGATGATAAACTGTGGGAAAAAGCTGAGACACACAATCGCAATTCGAAAAGAAAAATGCATGCCTAGGCAAGAAGAAGGCGCCGCTAACGCCGAATACAGGGAACCAGTCGTTCGTCAGCCAAAGAATGTTTTATTCAGCGATTTACAGCTCCGATGCTGTCTCGACTTCCAACATCGGCGCGATCAATCTTTTTCTAACTTCCATCCTCGAATACTTTCCGTTACAAATTTCGTATAATTTCTTACGAGACGACTCGGATTTCGTGGAAACCGTATAGTCTTCATGAATTGTTTATTTATTAACTTGTGGATGACTGAGTGGGAGTGTTGCGTTAACGTTTTGTTAACAAATGCCAACAAAAATACCAACGAGCCTTGTATCAAGCCAAATTATTTGCGATCGTTTAACACAAGATTCAGGCCTGTAGCAGATGTAGTTTCATCAAATCAGAGAACTCCGGAAGATTCGTAATACTTAAATGAAGTTGACAGTTTTCGGCGAGCCGCAACAATTCTTACAAGATTACTATGTAAGTTTCCAATGACAATAATTTTGAAAATATTTTAAAATTTTCGTAAACGAAAATATTTTAAAGCAATAAATAATAATAATATTTTCGTAAAGTTATCAAATTCTTAAAACGAAGAAATAAATCCCTCCCAACCAGAGAAATATGAATGCATATAAAGTCTGCTCGTTAGACTTACGAAGCCTCCCCAGTGTGCACAGGAATAATAAACCGCGAGAAGAAAAGGCATCCCTTGCGTATACATGAGGAAACTTAATTTATCTAAAAACTGTGCTGCTTGTAATTTATTAGTATGCAAGGGGTGAAAAATAACAGTACATTCCGTAATGAGATCGTAACAAGCTCTTTAATATACCCGCAATCTTCTTCTAGACTTGCTCAAGAAGAGGATAATTTCTACTTTATCCCTCTTCGTATGAAACATAATTATTCATCGAAATCCACACATTATTCCTTTGAATAAATTACTTTTGCTAACTTGTTACAGAATATAACATGAAAGCGTGCCAATATTTTACTACACCGCAAATTTGCTTAGCGTTCGAATTTGTTGCTCTTTAGATATTTCACGAAAAAGAAAATACTGACGTTTTTTCAAGGACTGATTTCACCTCTTTAAAATGGGGTTGTATTGGGCATAAAAAGACATATTTTAAATTGTAATTATAAACGCGGATAAAAAAGTTAAAAATCGTAACCATTACTTTCCTGGTTATTTTTATATTATTAATTATTTGATTACTTTTTTTCATAAATCGCCTAGCAAATTAATCGTTGATATATCTCCAAAAAAAAGCTCAAGCCGGTGGAAAAAATGTAAAAAAAGTATCTAAAGGGTGGCCTGACAGTTTCGCACGCCACTGTACGTATCCTGGCTCGCCCTTAGACTGTTCACTCAATCTTAGCACCCATAATTCGAAGCATCGCATCATCGCCGATACGAACATCAATTTCAGCTTGATAACCATTACCGGAGGCAACGAACCTTCGAAAACTGATTCAAGCAACGCGAGCCATTAATATTTCAGCTTTCAATCTCGGCGGGCGCGGCGGCGGCGTACCATTTCTCGCGGCGCGTCCCTGCGTCTGTCAGAGCCGCGTTCCTCGATTTTTCTCGTCGCCGAGAACGTGAACTACGTGGACGACGACGAAACCCATTAACCGCGTCCACGGTTCGACACTTTTCTCCACGTTTTTTCGGACCAGCCAGGTGGACTGGCTTTTCGAGCAAACCTACCGGTCGGACAGCGCGTCACAAAACTGGAACGTGCCGCGCCACCGCCATCGCGGGGACAACGCGACGGGGAAATTTCAGTTTAATATCATCTAAATGTCACGGCGAGGCGCACCGCCGCGACCAAGGAACTCTGTCGTTTGCCTTCCGTCGAAAACACGCGGTCGAAATTTTCCCGACCACTGACAGATTCACATGAGAATATTGTACAGGGTGATTCACAATGCACTGCATATATCACGTGTATGTATAATTGTACAAAATAATTATAAATCTTCAAATTTGCTGAACAATAAATCATTTCGGAATACATATTTCCAAAAAAAGTGCAAGGATTGACTCTCGTTCGCTGTCAGCGTTACTTTGTACTACATGTCAAGAAAATCAAATTAATTTTCTGCACATCAAAATGATAGCGCGCACAGTATTCCGAGAATTTATAGCTTTTCTCTAACAATATTATTTCTCGTATATCACAATAAAACACGCTGGATTCTATAAAATTTTATAATTATGACGAGCGTTGTCAAAGTAAATATTGATTTAATATATGCAAGATGTTAGCATATTTATATCAAAACGATGGAAACGAGATGACACAGTGTATATTTTTTATTTAACTTAATATTTATATAGGCTTACTTATTAAATTGCTTGTGAATAAATAATCAAAATAGAAGTTGTCCAAATTAATTCTAAAAAACCGAAGATAAATGAAAATTTGTTTCCCTGAAACAATTTCAACAATTTCCTGAAAATGTTTTTATCAATTTTATATTTATGTTATAAATGCATAAATTCCGCAGTCTGATCGGTAGGTTTTGTCCGACGCAATCTCCGGCTTGCAACGTCTGAAACATTGTTTGGAAAAAATGTGGAGCACATTAACTTTCTCTCTGGATACTCCAACGAAGATCTTGGTTAACGCACGAAGAGATCGAGGCGGATGGTAATGTCGGTGGTTCAGGGTCTGATGGAGAAATTGGTGTACCAACCGCCGCCGTAATGTTACTGAAAGAGGCTGATGCGAGATGAGGGTTGGGTTAAGCGGCTTGCGGGCGATTAGAGAGCGCCGCAGCAGCCATCGTCGCGCTCTAGCTTCATCCTCATTCGCGATCACAACCCAACTACCCCGTAGTTCGGTTTCCTTCCAATTACCGAAAACTGGGCAGCTTTTCTTATCTGCATTCCACTCTTTTTCCATCCCGTCTGACGATATTTAATTACACTCTGGGGGAATGTTGCTAAATGCGTAGGTACCGATCAACTGAATCGAATCCGTTGAATTAATTCGTCGACTTTTCTTATATGCACGGAACATTTAGAATTTAAAATGTTAGGTATGATCGATGTAATTTTTACTTTTTTTGGAATGTCCATTTCGAGGTAAAATCATAATATTTTATTTCCATAATATTGTTCAAATAAAATAATAAATAGTTTTACCTGGAGAAGGGGTTATCGGCGCAACTGAATTAATTAACAGATTTACATATGCTACGTTTTGTAGTTTAATTATTACGATTTGGCTGCATCCGATTTTAAAATTGTTAACCCAGTTGATGATGTTGACACGAAATAAATAGAATTTTGGAGAGTACGAATTACTTGCTCAAGTGAAAGATGAAATGACAAATTATTTGAATTTCACTCGAAATAATTCTGAGAAAATCATTTGGCTGTTCAAATATGCAACTAAATAAGATAAGATGTAATAATTTAATATAATTAGGCTGTGGAGCTTTGTGTAAAATAAAAATTTTCTGTAAAAATGCATCATAAACGCATAAAATCCGCAGTCTATAATAAACTTCATCGACTTTTATTAAACCTTTTATTCCTGTATTGTATTGTATTGTATTTCCTCATTTTCCTGCATGCAGAGAGATCCGCAAATTTAATAACGTTAAATAATGTTTGCGGCAGGCAATTTTTCACGGTGTTTTATCGAACAGCGATACGACAGAGCCGGCTTTCTTCTCGGAGAATCGGTTCTCATTGTGGGAAAAGGCGTGAACGCGAAACACGTCTATATCGGATATGAAACTTCCTGCGGTAGAGTGAACGGACGCAGGACATCGTATGTACAGGGTCCGCGTGCTCTCGAGATATCTGCGGACTGGTAGTCAAGATCCTCGAGAAAAGTTTCACGGTAGAACGTCGTCGACAAAGCGCGCGGAATTGTCGGACCAAAGGCTGGTCAAGTGACTCGGGAAACTCCGCGGGCGTACCTTCGAAATCAAATTTCCTGCCCCGTGACGAAAACAGCCGTCTTCAAACATGTTTCCCACCCCCGAGGCATCCGCCGCCCGCGGAAAAACGCAAAACTTCGAGCGGAAAAACTGCACCGCGCCGAAAGACGGAAACGCATTCAACCAGTTAACTGCGTTCGAGGTGTATACTCGTCAATCCAAATCTCTATTTTCAAGAATGAATTGTTAATTTGTGGGCAGTTCAGACGAAATCGGCGACAAAATCAAAGAACTTTCGATAGAAATCCGATAGAGCGATGAAATTTTTTAAAAATTTCATCAGAGATTTCATCAGACTTGCCCACTGTGCGGCGTACCTTGTCGATGGTAGCGAAGTGGTCAACCGGTTTCGAAGGAACAATTTCTCGAATTTCGAAGCGTTCCAGCAAAGAAAAAAGAAAACAGGAACGAGAGTCACGAGTTAGCCGGTTAGTTTTCGAACAAACTGTTGATAGCGATCTGAATAGTCGATAAACGGGGAAGGAGACGTTACCCAGGTGCGGGGAATCATGTATCGATGATCGATACGATTCGATCCTCGATTCCTACTGGATCGAGAGTGTTTTTTTACTCGCTGCACGCGAGAGGAACGAGCCATTAAGATCGCTTCATGATCTCGATCGGCGTCCAACACTTTCTTCTGTCGGTGATCGAACGACTGCCGTCGGGATTTCAGTTTTACGATCTACCAGTCGGGTTTACGATTTCGTCAATTTCCCGAACGTTTCCCGTCCCGCGCCGTCGTAAAAATTGTACTGCTTGGGAACACGGCTCGAGAGGATCCTCGCGAGGATAACTTGGCCCCAGCTCGCCGTGACGTTCATCCGATCGACGGCTCTAATATCGTCGCGTTTTAAAAATATGACCGAGTCGCACCGAACTTAACAAACTCGACTGCGCGGGGGACAGGCTATGCAAATGTTTGGAATATCCGGAAATATCCCGTGAAGCGAGCTCGTCGAAAATCCCGTTCAATTTCCTTCGAAATTCTCGGCCACGATGCATCGCCTAAAGACGCGAGGCTTAGAAAACCGAAAATATTTTAATTTACTTATACTAGTTTATAAGATGAGAAGTGTGACGTCATTATTAGACAGCGGAGGTTTATGCAAAATAAAAATGTTCGAGACATTCCCCGCGTGCCTCGCGAGTAAAAATAAGAATCTCATACACAGGGTGTACCGAACTTATAAACCGTCAAACTGCTAGGGATTTAATCTACGCGTAAAAAGACGAAAAAAAAAGATATGAAGTTTGTCAGACAACTACGCACGTTTCATTAGAGCACACACCTGTGCCAGGGCTTGAAGGAAAGTGTTAAAATTTTCAATTTGTTCTGATGTAACATTCGTTAGCTTTTAAATTGTTCTAAGAAAACGGATCCACTGAAACTTTTATTCCATATATTTATGCATAAATGGAAAATTTTTACTTTTTTGGAAGTGGGAAAAAGGTTCTAGTTGGACAGTAACAGTTATTCTGTTTTTAAAAAGTTTAAGTACTTTCAAACAAATTTACCGAGCATTTAGTGCTTTGAAATTTCTTATCAATGATCTTAGGACTAGTCTTAATGAAAATTGGAAAATATATTACTTCTAAAGCAGTAAACGCTTTAACCCATTTTCAATTCCTTAAATAATAAGTGAAAAATAATTTAAATTTTTATATTTTAATTTAACATGTCTGTTAAGAAATAAATGTTTTGATTAACCAAATATAAAATAACTGTTAAAATTAAAATGTTATAACACAATTAAAGTGTTAATGTTCAAAGTTAACTTAAAACAGAAAAGAAATAATTTAAAAGTTGAAAGTTTACGAAATAACTTTTATTTTCAAAAGTTTACAGTTTTCGAGCCCTGCCTGTGCGGTCATAAACAGTTCTAGAATAATGTAATAAAAAATGATTGCAAAGTATTTTTAAACCCTGATTTCAAACTATTTCTCCTTTTCAGATTAAACCCTAGCAGTTTGGCGGTTCGCCACACAACAGGTTCATGCACGCCTCGTTAAAAAGTTCTGAGAAAAATATGAAAAATGCGCGAGGTAATACACTTTCTCTTAGTTTAATACAAGGTGGAACGTTCGTGTTGACACGAGGTGGATTGTGTCTTTATCCTTTTCGCGCGTGATCCTGTTACACGGCGGCGAACGCGCGTTACTTCGTTTCAGTTCCGTTCTGGTTTAGGAAGAAAGCGGTGGCCACGATACCCAGAATGCCCCAAATATCTACGAATCAAAAATATGCTGCTACGCATTACGAGTTACGCGCTGGAAGTTTTACTGCGAGGATGCTGTTAGCAAGTGTCATGAAATGACGCAAGTAACACTAAACTGCCAGTCAAATGACCGGTTTAATATTTTTTATTTTGCAATTATTGAGATAATTAAGTTACATGAAAATTGATTCGACAAATTCTTTTATCCAAGCACATATTGAAATAAAAATTGCACAAATTGTAAATAAATAGAGCCTCGTCATTTTTATAAGCTGAAACATTTTAATCGCTTTGGTTTAGTGTCAAATGCATAGTGTATATGTCGTTGCAAACTTTACGAGACTCGGAGAGCAAAATTAATTATAAACTTACCAAAAATATTGTAATATTTAATTAGATTAAAATAAAAACATTCGTACTTTTCAAATAAATAATAGGTTTTGTTAATAAATTAAAATTTTGAGGTACCGTTTGTTATAACTACCTCCAAGTACAGAAATATTAATCGTTGAATTTCTATTGTTTATAGCTTCTCTGAACGATTGACAGGGATATCTTTTTCGATATTTTTCACAAACGATTTAGCCGAAGTGCTCCACTCAACTCGTTTAAACGGCTATCAACAATTAGACAGCCACATTACGACGTCTGCGAGGTAAAAAATTTGCTGAGTGAAAACTATTTTCAACGATGGATTGGTCGAGGAGAACCAATTTCCTGGCCTCCTGGGTCATTAGCTCTTACACCCCTAGATTTCAGCGTGAGTGAGGGAGCAAATGTTTATCGCGCAGGAGTATTAACGCGAAACGAATTGATGAAAACGATCAAAATATAGTACGTGCAATGGAATTAATATTAATATTATTAATATATTCAGTAGCACACCCATATCAACCCTGAATTGGAAAATCAGGAGGTGCAATTTAAAACAGTGCAAATAATTCAAGATTTATATTTAGCTCTTGCAATTGATGAACAAACTTGTTATTCTACATAAAAATCCGGAGTGTAACTGTATAGATATACGCTTCATTTTTCAAAATATTTGTCACGAATAAATAAAATATAATAATCAGGTCACTATGCGGCTAAGCAAACAATATTACCGCATAAAGAGGAATTACTATTCGTGTAGCAAAAAGAAAATACTAAATTACTAAATAATTACTAAATTACTAAAATTACTAAATATTTCTACCGAAACACGATGGAGCGAGTAAATAAAAATTCGTAAAGCTGATCTTATTTATGCTCCATAAATACACTTTGATTAGAAAATACACGTTGATGAAAATCTAGTAATCCGTTACACTTCAGAAACCAGTTCAGGGGCGATTGCGTGGAGACGTGGAATTCGATATCCGCGAGATTTTGAAATTCGACAGCGATTAACAGGCCGTCGATCCAGCGGTGTTCTTGTTCCATGCACAATCGTCACGGTAGGTCGACGTTAACGACATCACGTCGGTACACGATGGAGCAGTCGACGAATTAACGCCCCATTGATGTTCCGGAGAAACGGTCTAACTCGAATCAACGATCTGACGCTGTTTGTTCGACGAATTCGAACAATACGATTCGTGCGCGGACAGATTCGCGGCCGCAGAATGGTTAGCATTGGCAACCAACTGTTACTAAATCATAAATTTATGGAACTTGTTCAGCAGATTTCTCTTTTTTTTTTAACAACGATGCAATAATATTCGTTTAATTTCACTTTCTTTTTATTTATTGTATAGAACTTCGACACGATGCAATGTCGATCAGTCATTCTCAACGTTCATATTTTTACGTTTAAATGTACCGTGACTCAACGTATCCTACTCATTAAATTGTATTGTATAAACATATTAATGTATCGTTTAGTGTTTCTAAATGGTTTATTGTTTATGCTACGTACACCTTCGGTTTTTTCGCAACATCCAAATAAATAATAATAATAATAATAAATCTAATGTGAAAGTATATGTTGGAAACTGAGATTAGACAAAATAAAAAGTATAGCAAATTAATTATTCGTTTATACTATCGTTTCATTCTAATTTCTCTTTAATGTATTCGTAATGCGCGCTGCTAAAAGGTATTTATGGGTGAAAACCAGAATGTTAACAATTAGTGGTTTGTATTACGTCGTGTTGAGGTTTCACAGCGAAGTAGAAAAAGAATTAATTAGTAGAATAAATGAAAATCGTGAAAAGTATATAATTCAGATTTTCATAGGGTAATTAAAATGAATTGAAGTGAATTAAAGTTAGATTTACTACTCCAACGGTGCCGGTAAATTAAAAAAGAAGCGAACCTCTCTGAAATTCGATTAAAGTTTGTGTTTTATCATTTCCTGTAAACTCCTACAAGCTGTAAATGCGCGAAGTTTCGCAATCCGATAATAAGAGGAAAAATGAAATGGGATTGATCAAAGTTTTGATCGTTTCCATTTACACGATTCCTCGCCAGTTTATATTCTATTAGAAACCTATAAATTTTTCTCGATACAGTAAACATTTATGGATCTGGAAAATATGCATTTTCGAACATGTTAATTACGCTGGTCATACTAATTACGTTGATTATTTTAACCCCCTGAAGTGTTCAGTATCGCAACATGTTTCCATATGCAAAGTTATTTATTGTAAAAATTAATTCCCTGTTTAGTTCGGGTAATGGAGGTTCCACTTTATACTTAGTTCAAACATCATCTCTAAAAATGAGGATAACCATTTTTTTTAATTTTACTGTAAAGTGTAGTTTCATACAACAACATTTACATAAAAACGTCAAGACGAGCATTAAAATTGTATAACAAATAAAAATCCAAAATTTATATATTTACGTCAAAGACCACCGAGTCTGTATTCTGCATTCTCGATACAGTAGTCTCTCCGTAACTGTTGTGTCGTTATTCCAGCTTGTACCGCCGTGATCGTCTCATTTTTCTGATTAAAATTGCACCACAAGATGTAATTACGATCATAATTACTTACGTAACAAGCAGTTAAAGTTTCGTACTTAACATTTATGGTAGAGGTGCACGAATTCTTAACTTCGCTTGTTACAGAAGTAATTATAATCGTAATCGTTTCGAGTCATTTTAATTAGAAAAACGAGACAAATACGGCGACAAAAGTTTTATAAACGAAATAAAAAATTGGTAAAGTTGCAATCTTTTACTACGCTTGCGTTAGTGCGAGCCTTACCGATAACCTACCCCTCTCTGGAAAGAAAATTTGAACAGTTACGGTAGAGATCTTTGCGACAGTTACGGAGACAAAATTGTGACAGTTACGGTAGAGATGTTTTCGACAGGTATGGAGAGAATACTGTACTACTAAACTTTCAACACTAAATACCCGACTCTCGAAAAATTACCAATATTTAAACAGTAATAATTTTGTAAAAAATGACCACAGGATCATAAAATTTGACTCATTTTAAAGCTGAAAGCCTCTACTTTCAAAATCCATCGTTCATTTTATTCAAAGATCTTTTTTCATGACGTAGCGAGCGAGAAACTGAAGACGCGTTTCTTATTGAAAATGTTACATATTCAAACGTCTGTAAAAACTTTGAAAAATTTTTCTTGTGACTGAAACCAACATAGATTTCAAGATTGAAGCTTCCTCTTTCCAACGACGCCTTAAAAATTGATGTACGATTTTTTTTCACTGTTTTATGCAACAAAAATGAGGAACAAGTTCGGTCCTGTATAGCCCCCTTGCTGTAACTTATACTAGTGTAAAGTTGACGGCACAGCTCTCATTCGAAGCTCGATGAAACGGCTAAAAAAAATCGTACATCAATTTTTAAGGTGTCGTTGGAAAGAGGAAACTTCAATCTTGAAATCTATGTTGGTTTCAGTCACAAGAAAAATTTTTCAAAGTTTTCACAGACGTTTGAACGTGTAACATTTTCAATAAGAAACGCGTCTTCAGTTTCTCGCTCGCTACGTCATGAAAAAAGATCTTGGAATAAAATAAATTATGGATTTTGAAAGTAGAGGCTTTCAGCTTTAAAATGAGTCAAATTTTATGATCCTGTGGTCATTTTTTACGAAATTATTACTGTTTAAATATTGGTATTTTTTCGAGAATCGGGTATTTAGTGTTGAAATACTTCTTGGATCCACTGTATATAACACTTATATATTTTATAATGTATATAAGAAAAAAATTGAATCGAGAATCGAAAGACAAGGTTCGTTTCTCGGTTGGCAACGGCTAGAAACGCGAGTCGGCCATGAAACGTCAGTCCTCGATGGGTTTTTCAGTCGGACAGTTTGCAAATAAATGAAAATCCGCGGCGGTAATAGGCCTCGATCGCATTACCGTGTACTCGAACAGAATAAATAGTGGCTAAAACGCGGCGAATTCAATTGAGCCGACGCGCTGCGTAAAAGCCGTCGGTGTTCACGGGCCGCGAGTGTTTGCGCGTTTCCCGCGCAGATCTCGGCTCGCTGACGTGAGCGTGTAAATGCGCATCGAATATGCCTTTTCACCCGCAGCCCCCATTTTCCCCGGCTTTACACGGGATGCTGCCTCTTTTATTTGTTCCTCGATCATTATCGGACGCCGATGCCTATAAAACTCAGCGAGCACCGATCGTAGATGACTATGCCTAAAAACATCAAAACATTTTCAGCGAGAAAAGGAATTCTATCAATACCGAAGAAATATTAGAAAAGTTTCGGCAATACTCCGAACGAAACGAACGTTGGAAATTCAGATTTTCTTCCAAAAACCGAATTTTCAAAATAGTTTAATAACACTGTCCAACAGCCAGAAAGTTTTTCGATTCTCACTACGCAATTCTCTAGACGCACAGTTTTTGAGAAATTTGAGTTTGAAAAAAAGACATATTTTTCAACTTTGAACAAATATTGTGATGTTACTATAAAAGATATTGAATTGGTCTTTACAGCAAAAGATTCCTTAGAGTTTCCCGAATACAGTGATATCCAATATTAATACATTATGATTGTTTAAACATGTTTAAACGATCATTGAAGACAGAGAGACACCACTTAGGGTGTCTGTTCAAAGTTGAAAAATTTGTCTTTTTTTCAAACTCAAATTTCTCAAAAACTGTGCGTCTAGGAGAAAAATTAAGGATAGATTCGGAATCGGCGCAAAAAACTCTAAATCGAAATCACCAAAAAAGTTGAAATTTGTTGAACAGTGTATTTAAGTGGCACACTTAGCTGGAACCTGTATAAATATGTATATAACCTAAATCAGAGGATGTAAATATAAGTAGAGTGTGGCTCTTTATGGAAAATAAAAATTTTCTTTATTAACTGCGAGAATCGGATAAAAATTTCATTCCTTCGTTAATGTCGACAATCGAGGGGAAGATATGTATTAAGTTTATTAATTTCGGGAGCGAAGCACCGAACCGATTTTGTCCGGTTATAGCGGATGGGATTCGGGAAAGTTTGAAGAGAAAACGAGAATATCGAAAGCTAAACGGTAAGTCGGACACATTTTTCACTACAGAGGCGAGCAGGAAATTTCACCGAGGAAAGAGAAGCGTGTGTGTGTGTGTTTTTTTTGCCAGGCCTCTCGACTAATTTCAGGAAAAAGAGGAGAAAAAAAAAGCGGCAGGAGGAAAAAATAACGAGAAAATAAGCCGCGTCGTCCCGTGGAAATCTAAAACTCGGTGGCCGATGCCAAGGGGACGTCCAACTAACACGGCGGCTCTATCGTTACGGCAGAAAGTTCCACTTACGCGCGGGCGTGCCGGGCGAAATGAAATTCGCACGAACTTCGTCCGACCGGGCTCCGCTCTCCGCTGGAAAATGAAAACGTTCCGGGAAAGTGATAAATTGTAGCGCGAGTAAGTGGCGTTAAATCTACCTTGACCAAAAATCTAGGGGAACTTCCGACCTCTTCTTTTCCGCTTCTTCTTGGGTATCGCATTACCGAACCGGCTGCTGCGAATCAGAACTGAAACCGAAGCAGCAGCCTCCGAAGATTTTTGCGAAAATTTCAAATCTCGAATTTCGACTAATCATTGGACTGCGCGGATTTATTGCCACATGCGAATTTCTGAAATACCAGAACATTATTTAATCAACTAAAGAAATATGTTAATTTCCATAAAATCGGACATAAATTATTAACAACCGAGTAGTTCATAGTATTGTCCAATTTTTTAATGATCTTTCTCGCAGAGTATTTTTTCTTCATTTGCATTTTTAGCGTTCATTCGGTGTTTATCTTTTTTTTTTATTTTCGCTAAAACAGAGGCACTTAAATAGTTAATATGATCAATGTAAAACCGAATTTTTCATGTTGTTCAACAAAATGGAGGTTACACTAATTGTTTAATATGAAAATAATGGAAAAATAATAATTTTGAGTTCATTTCTGAAAAATGCTAGTTGCTTCACAAAAATTTATTCTCGTTCTCTGTTAAATATTTTCACGATTCGTCACATTTATACGTTTTCCGTAATTAATTGCGATACCGAACACAAGTTTTTCATTGTCACGGAATAATAAAGAGAATTCATCAGAAAGCACGGCGGGCTTTCTAGAAAATTCGAAGGATGTCCCGAAAGCGTAACCTCGAAAGGAATGGTGCCCGGGAGCATTCGAATTAACTGTGCGGATACATATTTAGCGAGGCGGATATTAAACGCATAATTGACCACCCGGGGGCCACGCAATCACGCGCACAGTGTCCGCGGGCATCCGTCATGGGTGGCGCGGCGTCAGCAAGGTGTTGTCTATGAAGGGGGTGGATCAGCAACGTTTGGGAACCATAACGCGGCGAATGCGTCGGCTCCTCGTCACGTATTCAGCCACCTTGTCCCTGTTCCTGGCCGCCTCGAGTAAGTAAACTCGGATATACGGTGTATAGTGAGCGGAG
Source organism: Lasioglossum leucozonium (assembly GCA_028454225.1). Taxonomy (NCBI): domain Eukaryota; kingdom Metazoa; phylum Arthropoda; class Insecta; order Hymenoptera; family Halictidae; genus Lasioglossum; species Lasioglossum leucozonium. Next base: position 1,295,809 of record CM052218.1, read on the forward strand.
GCACGGTGAGAAAGATAGCGGGTTGCGCGCCGTGCTGCGCCGCGCCGCGCCAGTGAGGCATGACTGGTGCCCATGAATATTTATCGGCGCCACTCAGTGGCAACGGCACACTTCTCTCGTCAGCAGGCCGGTAAGCACGCTGTTGCGAGGAGACTTGCCGCGTTGCACACAGCCCGCCCGAAGCCCGAAGCCCGGAACCCGGAAAGTATCCTCGGACGGAGGACGGGGTGAACGAACGCGTGACCGATTCGCGAACGCTGCAGAATCCGTCGCGCGCCGTCTCACAATCAACCGGTTCGACGAACGGGGATTATGGGGAATTATAATTAGCGGCGATAGGGCCACGGTTAATTGAATTGTTACGCGATCCGGGCGCCGCGACGCGCCGGTCAGAGGTAGGAGGCCGCGCGGGGCTGCGCTGGATAAACGGTTCAAGTGGAGGAAAGACCTGCGGGGGGTGGTTTTGAATATTGATTGGAAATTCGACCGACGTGGCTTGCGCGCCACTGTGTATTCAACATTGCTAATTATCATTTCGGTAACTGCCCCTGGCCAACAAATTCCTCTTTCTCCGGTTTGTTGTTCACCCGTGACGAACCTTCGGGACGTTCACGTTGTGGACCGCTCATTAGGGCAATCGCGGTTCCATATTCGAACGTTGTCCTCGCAAAAAGCTGCGAACGAAATTCGAGTGCGATTACAGGTTTCTTTTTCAGAAAGTTTTGGATCTCTAAATTTTTAACACGATGTCGAAGAAACAATGCTATTGCAAACAATGTTGCAACAATGCTAGAAATGTATAGAAATTATGACAATCAATATTAATCAGTTCGAATGTATTTAACACTAGTTTATGCTTGCCATTCTAATTATTAGATTGCCAATATTTATGCAAATCTACATTTTCGTAAAGAAATTTGGAGAAACTTAAATGAAATTACCATTTTATAATGAATAGTTCTAAAAAATTCAAAACGAAGCATGTCTATTAATTTTAGACTGATTCATGTTTTATTTATTTCCTGAAATATAATTATGCATTATAAATGCGTAACGTTTCTCATTGTACCGATTACAAATAAAATTATATCTTATCTCCAATTATTTATGGAACTGCAACGATCAGTATCCATCTATCTTTCAGTGACTGCAGCGACTGCAGTAGAACAAGTCGGTGCTTGGTCAGACATGAACCGGAATTCAATTGTTAAAGTATCTAGCTATAGTTATTTTCCATATCTTGCAGCAATTTGATAAATAAGTAAAAGCTCGACTACACTTTTTACGTTTTATATCAGATAGCTGTTCGGAACTATCGATCGCGAGCCAGGCCATCGCGGAACCGATTTATAATTCTGCGCGTAAGCGGCCGGAAGATAGCGGTTTATAAAACAAAGGAGAGTACAAGTTTTAATTTGTATTCATACTCTTCATTACGCTCGAAATTAGCTGGAACGGTGTTCCGTGTTCCAATCCTTGGAGACTAAAATAGAATAACTACGAGGCTGCGTCAGAGTTGCAGGCAAGATTGGATCTGCGATTCCCAAGTTAGGACACGACCGAATTTACGTAATGCGTGCTTCCATTCCGTGCTCGCTTAGTTGCCGATGAACAATCACAACAATTTATCCTGTCGATAAGAAATTATAATCGTTGAGATAGCTCGAGGAGTTCGCTAATCTCTAGGTTTACGTCTTCTGATTGACAGATCAAGGTATCACTGTTCTCCGGACGGATGTTAGCTTGTTTAGATAGCGATTCATTGAAAAGTTCTGCATAGTAGAATGTTCACTCCTCGGTGTAACATCTAATTGACATAATTTAGTAGAATTTCAGTTTTAGAGTAAATTATCTTTTGAATTAGTAAAATCTGCATAATTTATCTTCACTTCTATTTTGCACATATTAATCTCTTGTTCTATTTAATATGTATAAAAAATATAATAAAAATAAATATTGTACTTATACAATAAATTAAATTATTTATACTATAATTATTGATACAATAAAAGTAAATATACTATTTTAATTATCTTAATATTTTCAATAAATCTTTTAAATATTAACTAAATATATTTATGGCATATGAAAATTTCGAAATATTAAATCATCACAAACACAAATGACTACAGTCAATTATTTCAGAAAAATTTACATTTTTATAATAATTCTAAATACGAATTTTTTTCCTACTGAAAAAAATGGACGGCAAAGTGGGAAACCATGTTCTTCAGTGAACCGTAACAAGATGAGATAGTTCTAACAGGAACAGCTGTTTTTATTAAAATGCAATACTTTAAAACTGACTTGAAAATACTTGAAAATCGAAAGATCTCGTGGTGCTCTGTGGGCAACGACAGGGTAAACAAATCTGTAAAAAGATTTTCTTCCTGTCGAACGCTTCACCGCTGTCGAACGTACGAAATGAAGGTAAAAGAGCTGTCTAAACACAGATAGAAAAGGACGGTAACGTTCCGAGGATCTTTACGACGGGATCGTCATCCATCATATCGTTGCTCCGTCCATCTATTTTGCGGCGCAATAACGTCAAGCTCTGAGCCCCGTTGCAACATTTCCGAACACAAGGATCCCGTATACTTAATTAATTACTGTTTCAGCTTGCTCCTTACTTTAAAGGGACGTGGGCAGGCCGCTTCCATCGTCCCCGCGGTTGAAGGATGAACGTACACGATCATTCATCGCGATAACGGGCAATCCATTTCAGAAAAAGGGTTTTAATTAACGCCCGACCGGCTTTGAAATTCATTAAACTTTCCGCAAAAGAGGACGGGAACGTCGGAAACTTGCGAAGAAGCCGCCAAGAACGATACTTAATATTTTGCTGGAGAGTTTTCCAAGTTTCGAGCCGCGTTACTATTGTTCTTCCACCCTCGTTACTTCGTGTCGACGCCTGTGACTCTATCATCGACGCGTGGCTCTCTCTTTTGTGCTGAACAATGTTCGATGCATCGAAATCTTCACAATTGTGTGAAGCAGCCTCTCAAATTTTATCGACGCTATTAATCGCAGTACACGGCGTACAGTATTTTTAACCTTGAAAAAATCCGATTCTAGAAATCTCCAAAAACGTACTCGTGGCCATTATACTTATACAGGGTGTCCCGAAATTCCTTCAACTCCCGAAAATTGGAGGGTCCTGAGGTGATTTGAAACATTTTCACGCACTCAGAGAAATTTCAGTGTTTTCTTTTTAACTCGCGGAACAACAACAAAAAGTAGTTCACAAAATATTACCTTTATTTTATTATAATATTTATAATTAATTAAAAAATAATTGAAAAATCTTCAAAACATTTTTTTACGAATTTTGGGATCGATGGTATAATTTCGATCGTTAAAATTCCCCCGACCGATTTATGTCTTTCTGTTCGCGTGGAATACAATATGGTGGAGGAATAAGGAACTCGACAATAGGGTCTGGAAATATGGTAAGCTCAAAAGAAATGAGGACGATTCCGCGCAAGCTTTACGAGGTCGTGAGTGCATAGATCGAGGACAATCTTCGCAGGTTGAAAGCTTTAAAGTTCAAGGTACAAGATCAATACGTCACACGCTCAAAGGGCTGAAAGGTTGAAAGCTAGAAACTCGAAGCTCACGCGTTGAAGTTCTCTGCCCACATTTCCTGAAACGAGGTCTCCGGTTTCTAAATGTCCCCTTTTCACCATTCCTTTCTTCTCGTTCCATTCTGTACTTCTTTTTAGCGATGATAAAGGGATTAGATGAAACTTATTACATAGGTTATGGGGTAATCTGTGTGAAACATATATATATATTTTTTTTGAAAATACGAGACGTCTTAGCATCGCTATCCTTGGCATTTTTTATGTCGTTTTATGTAGATACACATTATTCTGAATCACACCTAGGATCAACAATTACTAGACGGATTTTTATACATTTATTAAGCCATTGACTAAATGTGAAACAGTGATTAGAAAAATTTAAATAAATTTTTATTTTACTCTTGCTTCCCACAAACAATGCAGAACTTTTTTATTTTACATGAAGATCCGCAGTCTAGTAAAAATGAGAAATATTTTTTCATAATATAATATAATTTTGAAAGTACACAGGAACATAAGCTAATACCTAATTATAAATTCAATGTTCAAACAATCTTTTACATTTGAACTGACCACAGTCTCTGGTATTTAACTGCACCATAGAATCTGCACTAATATACATTAAATTTCCCTTGCAATTATTATAGTACTGACAAATAATACATACTGAAAAAGTAATATATTCCACGAAGATGTTTAAATGTTAAAATGTGAGAGAAAAAATATTCTCTTTAACAAGACAAACATTGTCTGATTAACAAACATCGTTCGGATAAAAATCGTGTGTGTCTACAGTTCCACCAATAAATTAATTTGAACACTATAATCAACATTGTTTCTAATCAACAAGTTTCCGCTAAAAACACCTTTCCTTAGTACGTGTTAACCGTAAGTTTGGACAACACAGCCATATAATTTCGCGCGTAGCAGCCCGACATGCAACGCGGTAGCAAACAGCTATAAAATGAGAGAAAAACGGAAAACAACCCGTTTCGTGTGTTCTTACCCGTGAGCGACGAGACGAAGCCGATTTAGCGACCCTGACGATGCGGTCGTATTAGATTATAATTTTCTAATTTCGCCCTGTCAGCGTAGCACGTTTAACAAAGTTACATGATTACGCTATAATTGCCAGCCAGCCGGTGTAATTCCTTTACTGTGCGCCCTTTACGGCGTACTCTTTCGTTCCGCTTTCTGGTCCGGAGCCTCCACCCCTTCGCCACCCTTCGACCCCTTCAACTATCTGCCCCCTTTACACCTTCCTTCGAAGATAGTGTACGCTCGGCGGACCCTCGTCCTCTCGGCGCCGGTGTAGCGGCCAGACGTTTCAATTAGCGTCCATTTTGCGCCTCGAAAATATGGAGAATTTCGCAGTTGGTCGCCTCCGGTGGCTCGAATTTAACGCACCGAGGTACCCCCGGAAATTCGATGAAACAATCGCGGAGGTCGGCCACGCCGAGCGTGGATAAAACGATGGTGGGGGTGGATGAGGTGGACCAGCGGGGAAAGGGGAGGGGAGCGAGAGGGTTGCGCTTACCAGTCGTTCCAAATTTTCTACCGAGGGAGGAGATCGATCGATGCCCACGAATACAAGAACTCGCTCTGCTGACGGCAATCAGTATTCGGGTATTCGAAACAAAGTTGCAACGAATTCACCGATCGCGCGGGAATCGGGATAATCCGGCGCGCTACGTTTCGGAATGAAAATTTATAGGCAATATTTTCGTCTTAACTGTTTGCACTATAGAATTGGAAAATCGACGGACTATTTGAACTGGCAGTTTCAATTCGCGTTTCACCCGAATACTTTCGATTTTTGATTTGTGGACGCCGAGGTTAGCGGAAACAGGAGTTTCATTATTGATGGACTATGAATATTGACGGAACAATTTGCAGGGAGATCGAACGACATTCGTTTGGCTCCGCTTATTTATTGTCCCGGTAGCCTTAAAGCAGCGCGTTCTAATTTACATTTTTCGTCGATAATTAATCTATTGATTTCGAAAGTGATGTAAACACGATGTCAGTATGTCGAACCTTCTCTGCAATAAACAACAGCGAACAGCTTAGTATAACAATAATGGCGACTTACAATTACACTGAAATATCACCTATTAACTTTTCAGTATAAGTAGGTTCAATACATTTTTTAAATATTGTCGAGCCGCATAGATTTAAAAAATACATCATTTCATTAAAAAAAAATCTGACCTTCATGTGACCTTGAAAATATGCTCCTCAACGATATTCAAATTTTTTCTGAAACATTTCTTGCTACGAGTGATGGTAGCGAGAAAATAAAGATCGAAAACGGGCGAGACACCCTGTATAAAATATTTTTAACATAAATTATAATTACACTGGGGCTTTCATGCAAAATAAATATTGTCCGAACAAATTGCAAATCACAGCAATGGATATTGATTTCAATATAATAATAATTTTATATATTATTAATTTCAATCGAATGGCACTGGTACAATGAAATCTAATTATTATGTCCTTTTCTGCTTTTGTAATGGAAAGCTAATCAACGAACTTATACTTTCATGCACGCCATTGGACACAGTGAACGGCAGTAATTGTGTCGCGTCGGTGACAGAGTGCACTTTCATTCGCCGAGAAAAGATTCCTATGGAGATGGAAATGTAGCGTTCCATGGAATTTATAGGCGTTCGCTGAAAGCGACATTGAGAACAATGCGATGGCATGGTTACGTCTTCGAACAATGGATCAAGCCACCGACCGAACGAAAAGAAAAAAGCCGCGATAAACATGTCAACAGGACTGGAAATGCAATTAAATCTGGCGGTACAGCGGGCAGAGTTAAGCTGTCCGCGTAGCTTAAAAGCGCTCCGGACTATTAGCTAAGATGACCGATACAGGGGGGATCATCTCTGGCATTCTGCCAGAGCTAGGGCCGTATTTCGGGAACGTTGCGCGGCTTCTACATGGACGATATCGTAAAAAGTGAACGGTTCTCTGGTGGCTCAGTAGGTCGAAAGGTGAAAGGCTACCGATTTAAAGCTAGACGTGCTCAAGGAAACCAAAATAGAGATCACGAAAATTTTAGACGGTTCAAAAGATGGAACGCGGAGTTCCTTGCAATCTGAAACTTCGGGCCGAAAATTATAAACATTTACTGCATGGAAATCTTAACGTGCACTTGAAATCTAGAGCTCTGTCATTATTGTTAGAGAAAATACAATTATATTTATTTTTAGTTTCAGTAAATAACATTATATTTATTTTTAGTTTGCTGGATAATGTGTTTAATATTTAGCAATACACCATAAACTAACATAGTTCAAAGATATACACAGTTGAAGAACTAGTACACTTATCCCAATGTACCATTCAGTTAATTAACGAATGATTTGATTTTAATTTGATTTTTTAGAATATTTTCTCCAAGTTAGAAATGTTAATATTTCACAATAATGTAATTAAAATAAAAAGAAGGATTTTCGTTCCAATTAGCGAGCGTTTAAAAATAAACAGTTAATGTGCTCGTTCACATCTGGTTCCAATTAATGTTTATACCTTATATAACATAAATTATATTAATTCCCTATTTATTTAATTCTGTCAAATTCCTTCACCCTCAAGGAATTCACGTAAAACCGTCCACACTGCAATCTGCATTTTTGGACAAATGTTTAATATTGGAATATTTTCCTTTGCAACATGTACATTAACAGTGTCATTCAATTTCGAATAAAATTTCTCTAAATTTCATAATTATCGAAAATGAATACACTATAAATTACACGAGTCTAATCTACAATGTTTCAAATAATCGATCCACGTACAAAAAGTGCAAGTCTACTAGGATAAAAAAAGAGCATTCGAATTTTCGCAGATGGACCGTTGCATTCACGGAAAACTAATGGGAGTGTAAACCGTTCGAAGCCATTCAACATTTTTCCTGCGGGATTTTTTCTATCCGCATCCACACTCGAGATATAATCCGTTCCAGTTGAGTTTGCTTGCTCTCTGTATTCGAGCGAAAGATCTCGACAACTACTCGAAAGCTATTGTCGCGGCCCGTGCATCGCACAATAATCGTGTTTACTGTGCAAATACATAACATCACGCTTGTTAGAGCGCGCGTGTTCCATTCATCGACGCAATTTACACATTACTACAAGTTCCGACTGCCTCTAGCGCGATGAATTTATCCTAGGAGCAGCAACAGCAACGGGTCACGCGTCGCGAGAAAGGATCGGGGCCATTAATTCCTCGACTCTATGGGAATCCCTATGGAATTTATCGGAACGCTTATTTCGGCGATTTTAATTACACTGTTTGCCCGGAGAATTAACGCCATTATCGTTCCGCCGGTGTCGTTGTAAACAATATTGCGCACGATTAATCGGTCGTTTTCAGACCGTGTGAACCGCGTGCACCGTCATTTACAACCTCGTCTTTCGCGCGCTATAAATTCGCAAAAACATTCCCGACAATTTTTGAATGTATTTTATATTCCAGTGACAGTTTGCCATCGCGAAGAACGACACGCGTTTTTCTATCGATCGGATAGAACGATTATTCGCGGCGATACGTTGTTAGCAGAAGAGCCGAAACGGCGCGACTGTGTCGTTTCCACGGTGGCCAAATGGCAGCCAGCCGACGCCGCTTTCCACAAAAAAAAGAGTGACCAGAAATTATATACGCAATTTATCGATTGCGGAAAATTGGAAACTCGAGAGAGCGCTTGCTCGCCGCTCTTTAAAAGCGGACGGCGGTTGTCCCGGCGGCGGCGTTTGCATAATCGGATATTTTTTAAGTTTACGCGATTAACCACGCTGTAACGCGCCCCACATAAATCGCCGCTTAATTGCTAATTTCGTGTGACGATCGATTACTGGCTTTTTCAATTATCGGTGAACCTTTAATTAGCGATCGAGAGAGCCTCGCGTCGGCAACGATTTTGTCGGTGGCTTTGTACGTACAGCAATATTCTTAAATATTGATTCGAGATTAATAAATATCATTTTTATTTTGAAAAAATTTTAGGGGCTTTGTTGTAATAATGATTGACAAGAGTTCATTTATACTGCAAAATATTACGTTTGTGACGAAACTGAGTTTGAAGAATTTTTTTAACACACGATTTAAGCATTCGTTAAATAATATTGTTAAATTATATTAAATTAAATTATGCTAAATAAAGAGCAAATTGTGTTTTATGCATTCATCGCGTTGTATGATTACTTATGACAAAAATGAATCAAATCAAATGAAAAATTTAAAAATTCATTAGAAGAATATAAGGATGTTGTTATACTATTTTAAAAATTTTAAGACGAACAATCTTCATAATCCTCAATCAAAATCCTCAGTCTAATGATTAATTACATGAATTGAACGCACAGAGTACAAAAATTTTACAAAATGATTCATATGATTTTCGCGCCACGTCGACTAAATGTTTATAAAGAGAACAATTCACTTGACACAATTCCAGTATAATCGAATGATAAATGCATAAAATCTCCAGTTCACGTACAACTATGTCAAGTGGACGCAGAGTACACAACTCGAACGACTTTGATCACCAGCAATCATAGCTCGCGATCAATTGCCCCGTTCCGGATAATTAACACACCCCGTGGCCGATATAAAGCTCGATCGATTCTCGATTTATCAATACTATTATCTCGACATTTCTCCGTCTGCAGTTTCCGTTAGACCGATCTCAATGATGCATCGCCTTGGGCAAGAGCAATTCCTCGGTGCATAATTGCGACTGCACCGTTGCATCCGAGATGCGCTATCGGTTCGCGGCGCAAACGATCACTGGTGTGCGCGCACGCGCTCACGATCTACCGGGCTCCAGGCAAACAGACCACCTCTGCACCGGCTGTCTACCAACCATCAATCATTCTCGATATCTGAGACTGTTGGCTATAGGAGACATAATTTGTAGGAGATATCTACGTCCCTAACTATCCAATGGAAATTCAAGAATGAGAAGCACTGTGTTGGAACTGCTCCAAAGTGTATTTGGATGGGTGTCTGGAGGAACGGCCCATTTTTTAGAAAAATTTCATGGAAGACTTATTTAAAAACCGTAAATAAAGTCTTTCGGTTTTCAATCTTTATTAATGGAAGAAGAGACTGTCACTTTCAGCTAATTTTTAATTAGTTTTACTCAAAATTGCGCTCCTATAAAATTTAAAAAATATGACATAGTCCTTTTTTCAGACGCGTATCAATTTAACTCTTTGCACTCAGAATGATTTTTCAATTTTGTTACCAGCAGCTCCCAACTGTTTTGAGTGACTGCTACACATTTTTAACAATTACTGATTATTTAACCCTTTGCACTCGGAGCTATTTTAACTTGAAAATTAAACACTTCCTCCATCCTAGAATAATTGCATTCTATATTATTTTTTTTCATTTTATGAATATGAAATTGATATAATATCTCATAAAATACTTAAATGTTCAGTTTATAACACTTAAAAAAATGAATTTCTATCTCGCTTGAGCTCGTTGGGATAGAAAATTTGGATGTTGCATAAAGTACCGCTGTCCAGTATCGGGAGGAACCATACAACAATTGGGCCCCGCTCAAAGCAAGCAATCTTCGCTGTGACACTTGTACATACTGTCTGACAACAATTGAGGATGGAGCCGGGGCCGCGATACGTCGTCCGTCAAAGATTCATCATCGTTAGCCCGTGCAATTTCTCGACGCATAATTGCAATCGCACCCTCGACGCGTGACGGTATCGGTTCCAAGTGTAGGCGACCGCATGCGCTTCGGGCGGCCTACTGCGAGAGGATCTCAATCCCTATTAACAGCCGGTTCGGATAGCAGAGCCGCGGGGGCGGAGAGATCGGAGGGAGGATTTGGCAGCGTCGAGAGGAGACGGCGGCGACCCTCTATCGAAGGTACGATGGCGTTGGGGACGAAGGGGGCGAAGGCGAGGGTGCATCCATACCGACACCGCAAATGATTACATTGCGGCCGTCCGCTAACTGGCCAACGACCCTCCACACCCGACGTATCTGTCGATCAACAGGGGGATACCAAGCGAGGTGTTGATTTCCGTGGTCGGAGTTAGTCAAGCTTGTCACTCTACACGACCACCGGCCACGACTTTTCGCAAACCGCTGTCCAATGGGTCCAAAGTCCCGATACGATCGTCTTTAATTTCACCTTTATTATACAAATTATGGTACAGTAGTTACTGTTGAAATGTGTTTCGTACATGAGATACAAAATCAATCTATCACACTGTCCAACAGCCAAAAATTTTTTCGATTCTCACTATGCAATTCTTATAGAGACTTTTGCGCTGATTCCGAATCTGTCTTTAATTTTTCTCATAGACGCACAGTTTTTGAGAAATTTGAGTTTGAAGGAAAGGCATATTTTTCAACTTTGAACAAATATTGTGATGTTATTATAAAAGATATTGAATTGATCTTTACAGCAAAAGATTCCTTAGACTTTTTTAGGCATTTATGGCAAAATTAAATATGTCTAATGAATTACTAAATATTTAAGTATCGTGTGACATGTTATATCAATTTTATGTTAATATTAAGTTATATTAATTTTCAAATTAAAATAGCTCTCCGACTGCGAAGAGGTAAATCGACAGCAGATTTCTATTTCATGGAAATTTGTTGTAATTCGCGGTAAAAAAATTTAGTGAGTAATTAGTACTCACTTTCACGAGTTACTTGGACGTATAAATTCATTTGGTAGAGGACTGAATGATCGACTGCTTCGTCTTAGGTGTTTCGAATGATTCAGCTTGATAGCGCTAACTGTTTTAGTCGTGTAGCTATAGTTTGAATAAGGGATACAAAGAATGACGTATAGATTGTAATTGATCACCGTAGGATGCTTCGTCGAACGTTGCGCTGCTATGTGAAATATAGACTGCTGTTGCATTTTTTTTTTATTGATTACATAGTCAGGTTCAAAACTTTGATTAATCTTCTGATGTAGGAAAAGCTGCTGCGAACGTGAAAAGCAAACTGGGGCATTTAAAAAGAGTACACAGCAGTTTTGACTATAAATATAGGTTTCGCAAGCGCAAGTAAATTAATATTTACAGTTTGATTGTCGAGAAATTTGTTTCAATATTTTCAACACACGGAGACTCCCACTAATATTCGGACACTCTTAACAAGGCGAAAGCTTTTTAAATATTGGACAATAGGATTTGGATTTTTTTTTAAATTTTATTTTTTTTTTGAATTTTGGATTTTAACTTTGAAAGAAAGTTAGAACAATTGGCTTTTTACGTAACGTGAAAAGAATTTTTGGAAAAATTGCTGCTAGTAGAAATTGCAGAAAAAATACTAAACGTTATATTTTGCAATTTTTTATGCGGGTTTAAAATTTAGAAAACACGTTTCGTTGATCTGTATCAGTTAAACGTATTCGGAAAATTTCATGAAAATTGTTCAACGTTGCAACAAACGTTTAAATATGGTAAAAATTGCAATTTTTCACGATTTTCAGCCTCTAACTGCAATAAATTTAAGGATTCTCACATCTTTCAATACCTGCTAATTAACACAAATCTACATAAAAAAAAGTTATGAAATGCAACTTTCACTATTTTCTCTACAATTCCGCCCAATTGAAATTTTAAAAAAACTTTCTTTTCACATCATGTGATAAACTAATTCTCTAACTTCTCAAAAAAGCTCACACGGTCCAATATAAAAATAGTTATCGTTTTTTAAGAGCGTCCACATATTAATGGTAGTGCAATTGTTACTAAAATTTGAAGTTCGTTCGCGCAGAAATGTTTATGAAATCGGCCAGGTCGTGAATATCATGTGCGTAACTATTGCGGAATATCCGGTACGTCGATGAATGTTCGTGACAACATTCGCGTCGGGCTGTACAGCGTTCTACGGTGGTCGCGAAAGTTTGACAGCCTCGGAAATTGAATAATATCGCCGCATCAATAGAGGCCGTGATTCGCCGCGATTAGTGCGGAATTATGGAACGCGTTAAGTGCGATTGTGTCGTGTCGCGTGGCAACAATCCGCCACGTGACGCGCGACATTTACTCTTGTTGTAAACCTCGCGCGCGCGTCACTCGTGGCACGGTCGATCGTATTAAAATTGTAAATCGGAGACACACGCGGCTCTTACCAATTTAACCTTGGCGCCGAGTTTGCCGAACTTTATTTAAAACTTCCCAGCCGCATCCGATGAGATTCTCGGCGCTTCGTCTCCCATCAAACTTCTCGCAACCGTGTATAATTTTTAATAAAGAGGACGGCTCTCGCCGGACGCTACACAGCAAATTATTTACATCGTTACCGAACTTTAACGAAACTACTTTCCCCCATTTCTAATTGTATACTGAATTTTTATCTTAACGGGGGTATATTCATAGACCTTCATTTTTCTGGTCATTTTAGGGAATTTTTTACAAAAAACTTTCTTAATATCGGCATTTTGCATACATATTTATTTATACTATATTAATAAATACCTAACCCAGACCATTTTCAAGAAAAATAATAATTATTTTATTATAAATAATTATTTTTCTTGAAAATGGTCTAAAATAAGACCGAAACATGCTATTAAATAGTAACAATTGATCGAACCCGAGCGCCGAAAACATTAATACAGATTTCAACATTTAACAATTAAACGATTATTAAAATGGTATATTTTCGTTTAAGGGCATGCTATTAATTTCGAATTAAGGTGCATCGAACAAGGATAATTGCGGCTTTAAACAAACTTCACCGTAAGATATCGAACGATCGGGAACGTCTCGCAGCCGCCGAGAACCTGCTTCACGATTCACTCGAATTACATACTATGGACAGCGGAGAAATCGCGATTCCCGCGAGCGATTCCGCGATTTCTCATAAACATCCAGCGGGCCGATGTTCGACGGACGCAAGGCGTTCACTTCTGGGGATTAAATCTACAATTTCAACGAACGCCTTCGGTGGTGTTGGGGAGGGACAGGGCGGAGGTCGTAAAGCTGGTCGTTAGCCATTACTCGGTATCGTTCGGTGGATCTTTACACGACGCACGGCTGTCGAACAGCCGGGCGGACAGTGTTGCACCTCCGCGAACCGATGCGTCCGAACCGTGCCGCTCGTAAATTATTAATAGACTGCGGGTTTTATGTATTTACAATATATTGGCTGCAACCGACGGCCGTATACTGGAAGAAAAATCTTACTGGTGCTTTAGCTCTGCGATTCCACACCACGTGGGTAAAAACAGGGTGCATGTTTTAAATAAAATAATCTTTCGAAGCGACGAACTATTTTAAACACTATTATTTACAATTCACAATATGCAAAATTAATTTTGTATTTGACGTTTAAATCGGATAAATAATTTTTCATTTCATTTGCCGACAAGAGATTATTGAAGTAACTAAATTAATGATTAAATTTCAGTGTTCTTTCGTACGAAATACAAAAAATGAAATAATTAGAAAAAATTATTTTCAAGTAACCTTACGTATAATAATAGTATTTTATTGTTATTATATTGCAATTAGTAACTATTAATTAAATTATTATCATACTGCAGATCTCTAATCAGATATAGATATCTTCACATTGTTCAATGGAAACCTAGCCACAAATTTTAGTGTTCCTATTAAAAATTTTGAAAAAATATAAGAGCAAACTAAAAATCACGATATTGCCCAGTAAGACAAGTACTGTTTCTTCCTCTCTGCATTAGTTCCTTCTTAATTAAACCTGATATAGAAGGTCCGAAAATAATTTATAATTTTCTTAAACAATGTTCCGTAAGAATTTAGAAACAATGTAACATCTATGCAATGTAAGATACATGTAATAATATTATATTTGCTATGGAGGTTTAAAGCAATAATAAATAAATAAATAAACCTCCATTAAGAAGTAACGTCTGTTTTATTTTGAATACTGGTTGAACGCAATGCATAAACTTCACAGCTATCGATAGTACAGTGCATCGATAGCTGTCACAGTGTTTGTCCCATTCCAGTTGTTGCACGTTCATTTCATAGAGGCCGCAAGAATAAAGGTAGTACCATTTCGAAACTTTTGTCAGTAAAAACAAAGCAGAGTCATTTGGGCAGCGGAGTACTCTCGCTGTCGAAAACTCGTTAAAAAGTCGGCATTACACACATCCGGGAAGTTGGCTACGTGAAAGGAAATCGGTGTTCGAAAGCGCGATGGAAGAATTGCCACGCTGAAGGATCGTCAAGGAACGTTAGCAGGAAACGAGACAAGGAACGGGGATGATGGATTGCCGGTCCGACCAACTAAATCATAAGCAGATTGCGAATCCCTTCCTTCTCGGTGGCGTAGGACGCGTAGCCGTGCAGAACGGGATAAGAAGTGGTGTGCCGAGTACCGGGTAATTTCAGCGAGAAAACAGGAATACAGGAGTACAGGATACTGCAATTATGGTATCTTCGCATTGCAAAAGTCGGCCCACGTCGCGCGTCGTACTCTACCATCTCAATAAATCGACTCGTTACTGTTATTGCAAGAATGACGATTTTTAAACATAGATTTTCCAGCTTTTTATACAACTTTCTGTGAAAATACAGTTTGACGCGAATTTTTAAAACGTATTACTGAAGTTTGGATATTGAAATTCGCTGAAGGTAAATTCGTTTCAATTTTGTAAAAGTATTTATAAATTTAAAGTTAATAATAATTTTAATATAAAAATTAATTGAATTTGATAATTAATAGTAATTTATTGTATATCTAGAAGAATAAATGTAGTGTCTATCTTTTTCAGAGTTGTGACTGTTCGACACGTGGTTAGTAAATTTGTAAAAAAACTGTAAAATTGTAAAAAAATTGTCAATTGTAAAAAAACAGCGTTTTGTTGTAATTTAAAATAACACTTTTTAATGGAAGACCCCTTCTTAATGAAAGTCTCCTAACCGCATGCATTATGTTAAAAACAGTATTTCAATTGTTGTTATTAAACCACCAGCTATTTCTGATTAGATCGTTTTAATTCAGTTTTCATGTCGTACAAGAACCGAACGCGAGAAAACGCATATGCAGAATGGAAACGCGCGACACGACGACCATTTCTCCCTTTAATAGAGAATAGTATTTGCCTCGCAAAGTAACTTGAATGCAGTAAACGTACACCAGCTGCATGCATTGCGAAGCACGAACGACGTTTATGATTTACGATGTAACGCGAGTGTGACATCATACTTTGGAGGACAGTCATAAGTTGCAGAGGCAATATTATATACTCTGCAAACGTGTCTCCTATCGTTCTTTCGGGCAAAGAAGACGAGCACAAAAGACGTGAAAAATGTCGAGAGTAAGGTAAGCAAGTACGATGAGATATTGCGCTTGTTATATCGCGTTTTTTCCCCCGGAGTCATGCCTGTTGATGTATCAAAGAAAACAGAATTTTTATACAACATCTACCTATTCTCGGCTATTACGGGCTGTACCGAACCCGAACGCATAAGAGGCAATGAAAACTTGAAGGGCTCGAGCGAATAAACAAGATCCAAACTGTGAATTTTCTATCTACTTGTCGAGTCACTTTTCACTATGAAAAGATTTAAAGTGTTCTACTATAATATCAACAATTATATGTCGTGGATAACCTGTATTTTATCATATTGAAGAACTATCATTTAGATAGCATTTTTATGCTGCGAATTTCACTTGCAATTCTAATACTCTAATGAAAGGTATCGTAACATAATGAAGGGCAATTAGGCGAACCGTTCTCGTGTTTTCATGGTGCAATTGAATTTAAGAAAAAATCTATTAACGTTACAATCTATTAAACAAACAAAAGGTACGAAGTATCGTTAAGAAAAAATCTTTTTCACCGATTTATCGAGCCGTAGCGATGTTGTAAAACCGAAAAATGGTGAGACGATCAAATTAAAAAAATGATTTTGTTTATTATTTCATGAATAAGCGCGCCGGATGAATGAAACTGATCGAACAAAGTGAAGTCTCCGTTCAACGGTGACAATAACATTTCAAAATGTCTGTATTTCCGCGTCGGTGAATCCGGAAAAGACTCGAAGGCGAAGAGGGTCGGCGACGATCGTGGAATTTTCGGTGGATAGACGCGGACTAAAGAATTTCAGTGGCAGCAATTAACGGGAGCACTTTAGTGTGTATTACCTCGTGGTCGGAGCCAGACAAAGGGAAGGATTCGTTGATGGAGGCACGCGGCAGTGGCCGTTACTCCGCCAGCCTCTCGCGAAGCAAACATTGTTGCGCCGGGCCAGCGGAGTTTCGTGAGCTGGGCACAGGGGGGTGGCCGGCAGGCACACCTCTCTCCACTACCCGAAATCACGGTGAACACCAGCAGCAGCAGCCCCACGGCTTTCTTTTACACGCCACTTTCCACGAATCCATGGACCGAACTTCCGGCCCCAACTATATTTTACTTTACATCATCAATCCACGTCGCCCGCCTTATCTCGCTCGGGCCAGCGGCGCGGTGGGGGGCGGGGGCGTCTCTGATGGACGTTTCAATTTTCCGACAGAGTTTATTCAACCGATCTATCCGGTGATCGAGCGAAATCAAGTTCAAGAATTTGTTCGAACAACGTTTACCTAATCCCACCTACCCCGCGCGCTCGATACGCTGTTATTCTTCGTCCGAAGGGACACCGCTCACAATCTGATTTCACTGACCATCTGTCATCTTCGGCTGCGGATTTTACTACTGACAGTGTTACCAGTATTTAGCGTGAAAAGTGAAGACGTACTTGTAATTAGAGTGTATGCACTTATGGCTTATGGAAATTTTCGAAAAATGCTGGACAAATTCGACAGAATTTAGTACAATTTTTATTCATTTTCGATCCACAAATGCAACTAGGATTTGATTCCACTTAAAATTTGTCTACAAAAATTGACAAATTCATAAACATCCGCAGTCGACTTACAATTAATGCGAAATTGTATTAAAATGATTTTGGTGATCATTATTGCAAAATAAAGTCATATTTCATATGAAAAATTTATATAAAATTTATATTAATCAGTCAAATGTTGCTGCGGAACTCAAAGGGCAAAATTAATCGAGAAATTACAATTACCCTTAAATTTTACGTTACTCAATTACGATCGATAATTCAGATAAAAAATTTAGATAATAGCTGAACCTAATAATGTAGCCTACTTATATATTTTTTCTATAATTATATAATGTATAAATCTGGAGACATACATTATTGCAAACTTAAGCACACTTGCACGTGTATACTTTTGGAATTTACTATTCTATGGAAATCGACCATAAAAAATGAGTCTGCATTTAAAAAACCGAAAGTGACCTTCGTACCTCCTATACACGTCCACTTGCCAAAAAATTATCATTACTGTATTATTAATTGTTTCAAATTCTATAACTTTTATCGAAAAAATTTTCGCGTATTGTTTAAAATAACGAAGATATTTCACGTGGACAAAGTGTATTTCCTCTCGCCAGACAGCTGGTTGTTCTGAAGAAAATCTAGATTGATGAATTGCGTGTACAACGTGTTCTATATAAATGGAAATAACTCGAAATTCGTCGAAAAAAAGTTACGGAACATTTTCTAGTGAAAATAAATTTTTTGCATAGATGGCGAGGTAAATTTTCATACAGTCAGTCTACACGGAATTGAATAACTTTTGACCAGAATGTTTCTGAAAATTGTTGCACGCATCGGAAGTTATAACGATTTTAAATTGTGCATTACCGTCGTGCAGCCAATTTTATTATGGATAATTCGAACTATTAAAACTTCTGATACATGTGCACTTTTGAAAAACGTTAACAGTAAAAGTTATCGGATTTGGTAGTGACAGTGTAAATAGCCGAACAATTTTTTCATACTTTCAATATTTTAAAATTTATTTATTTATACTAAAAATTCATAGATGAAATATAAAATAGAGAGTTAAAAGGAATTCGCCAAGTTATTAGAACTATTAAAAGAAGATACATTTTTTTATGATTTCAGTATCTCGTAATGGACATAAAAAAGTAGTTTGCATAAAAATCCGCAGTATAACGATTACCGTCACGTGAAACGTGTTTTATTTACCTGGTATCTCTGGAATAAATCTTAAGCAATCATAAAATGCATGGAAACGTTTAGATCAGTAAAGATTAGTATTCTACTCCATGAAATAAATTTTTCCTGTATTTGCATAAAGTGTGTTACGAAAATTTGAATAAATATGAATAGTGTGGTGACGACACTGATTAAGATAAGTAAAAATACTAGCACCTGATACTAGGAATCGTACTTCACAAAGTGTTGACTTCGTGCGCATCAACTTCTGACACGTCAATTTCCATCGAGGAACAAGTAATCGGAACACTCTGAATCAAGATTTGTAGTTCGCTTCAGCTGGAAGCAAGGAAATAAAAGTCATATTGTAACGTGATCGTATATTGTATAATCTGTAATGTATAGACTTCGGATTTTATGCATTTATGACAAAAATGAGTGAATGTAATTTGAAACAGTGAAAACATTAAGACGATATAAGAACGTCCATATTTATTTATTTATTTGTTTATTATTGCTTTAAACCAAATAGTCTATATAACGAGTACAATATTATTACATAGGATGTTACTTTCAAATTATTAAAATTTTTAAAGAAGGAAAGAAACTTTAATATGGTACCCGAGTCTTTATCTGCGTAATTGAAGATGACAATTTCTACTTTGCATAAAGATCCGCAGCCTAAATGCTATATAAACCTTGTATGGTTTAATGCAATAAATAAATAAATAATAACTCGAACTGAAATCACAATCTGAAGAATAGCGAAGACGTTGGTATCGTAAACCCGTCCTAAACTCATGTGTCTCCAACAGTTAGAGTCTCCTCTGAAGGGAAAAGGCGCGAGAGAAGACTCTTCGCGGAGGAAAAGAGAAATATCGAATCGCATCAGCTAAAAGCCAGGCTTCTTCCATCTTTTAATTTCCCCCCTGCTGTATTTTCCCAACGAACCGCGTCAGCCGTTCCGTACCCGCCCTTCCAGACATTTTTCCATCTTCCTAAGTACGAAACGATCCCTGAAAGAAAGCCATGCCCGGAGCTTGTATCATCTATTTCCATCGATGCGTCTCTTTCTACCGACTGAAGATCGCGAAGACGCCGCGCGTCGCTTCCTCTCGTGTCGCGTCGCATCGGTTAAATGACTTTCCGGAGAGCTCCAGTCGCGGTGATCTCATCGATCGTTCTTCTCCGTTTAGTGGTCATCGCCGCGTCCCGCGCCGCGCCGGTTCCGTTTCTGACCTCGATTTCGGCGGCGTTATTTCGGTTGATCGATGCAACGCACCTGCGTTTGCACACCTGATTTATATCCACGCCACGCGGCTCGTTTTAATCCCCCCTAGCAGCGCCGTAGCATTTGTAATCCGAGAAAATCGGTCGGCGACCGGGGCTACTTGCGAGTCACGAACCGCTGGACGTTTAATGGGCTCGATCTGTCGATCATTTGTCGAGTCGAGTCGAGCGATCGATTCCTTGAGTGATCACTAGACTGCGGATCTTTACGGAAAATAAAAATTTTCTGTAAACATTGCAAGAGTCGGGACCCAAAGGGTCTTTCTTTTTTTAATTATTCTGAGGAGTTGAAAATAATGACGTACCGACATTTTTTTAATGGTCAAATTTAATTAATTTTAATTCTGTTTTCAATTTTGTCATAAATGCATAAAATCCGCTGTCTCGTGAAGAGTACTCGATGTCGAAATCGGGTCGGGTCGATTACCCGAAATTTTATTTCAGAAAATTTAGAAAATCAGAAAAGCTGCAATCGTTTGCTTCGCTTGCATTAGTTTGAGTCCCACCGATGGTACTGTCGTCGAATTACCGCTCGACTGGTTCCAAAGGGGACCACGCCGGAGATAATATTTTAACAGTTACGGTAGAGGCCGTCGGTACAGTTACGGAGAGCTTACCGACCACAAGCTATTAGAAGTTCTGGAGCTCGAGAATTCTAGTGGCTGCATAGGAGACTCTCGCGATATTTACGAAGAGACCTGCGCGACAGTCACGGAGAGAATGCAGGCGCTTCTTTTGCGTAAGTCAGTGAATTCGTTAAAGATTATTGTTCCTGGCAGAAGATGAAAAAATGGTAATGCGATCCGCGGTTGGAACGGTCGCTGCCTGAACCGACCGACAACGAGCAGAAAATATCAAGCTGCGGTGTCTGGGTTAGGTTCGCAGAGAGGCGATTTAGCGGGGAAGCTGCTGGTAGGCAAGTGGGCACCAGTCAGCAGAAGTCACGACGTTATCGCGGTCGGGACGCGCGTACGCAAACATTTTCGTTTAATGCAAATGTAAAACAGGCAAGCAGATATAATGAAGAAGATTACGCGGCATGTGGTCAGCATAGATAACGAAGGCACGAGCCGCCGGGTCTCGCGCGCGCGAACAGTTACATGTTCACGATCGGTACACGCATTCCTCTGTATGTGTGTGTGTGTGTGTGTGTGTGTGCACGCGAAACGGTGAAACTATGCTAATGCCACCATAACTTTCTACATTATCATATTCGATGTCCCGACGAGCGCATTAAGGCCGTGTTTCCGAATCGATAAAAACTGGATCGAAGATCGAGCTTACCCAATGATCGCGGTACACGCACACCGGACTGATATTAAAATCGATAACGACCCTAACTCGATGCCGAAACTGTTCATCGAAATCGTTTTCGAAAATTTGTTCATCGGTGAATTGAAGTCTGGACGATTTTAGTCTTGCCTTTGGATATTTCACTTTTCACTTATTCACGAGGAATATTATTGATTCTCCAGGTTATGTTCTTCTACGAAATTTTTCATTTTTCTATTCGTAAAGCACGTTCTATGAATTAAAACTGTATCAGAAAATGTTATACATTATTAGAATTTTACTATACGAAAGATCTACTTATTAGTAAAATGTTTTCTATGTTCTAATTTTTATACAGCTTAATTACTTTAGTGTGACAATTTTCTGGTACGTGAAGAATCTATGTTGACGATGCATGTTTACCGTAAAAGATGCCTAATAATAAATAAAATTGATTATTCATATTAGTTTGTATTTGATTAATATTATGTGTCTCAATTAAAAAATTTTTTTAATTGAAATTGCCTCAATTTAAAATTTGTCTGAATTAAAAAAATATCTCAATTACAATGGTGCTTACTTCGATTAATAAGTTTTACTTAGAAAAAATTCACGTTCGCTTGGCGTTAGAATGCCTTTGTCGCACGTTTGATTCGTCATTACGAGGCAACAGATTAATTTGATTCTCTGTTAAGCGAAACTGTGGAATTGAAGTAGTCGCGAATATGCGACGCCGGTAGCGATCGTGTTAATTTTATCGACAAGCAAACTTGTTAACGGCACTGGATAAATTATTGATAGTAGAAACGGTCCAGATGTTCGCTTTGAACGCCGCCACCTGGTACGCCGCGTCGTTGTTTTTACGATCCCGTTAACGCCCGCGTTCACGCGCGGCACGATTAATCAGGTTCGGTTAAAACTTACAGGGGAAGTTTATACGGGCGGGCGTTAAACGTTTCCGTCTGGAAAAACCTCGAAATGCACACGCAATTCGTCTTGCTTCTTTGCGCGGAGCACGGACAAGACGATGGTCCAGTTCTTGCGGATATTTCTCCGACCGACGAGAACGCTGTTACTCACGGGGAGACTAATAAATATTATAGTACGAACAACATTCTAGACAGTTTGAAAAAAAATCGATTTTTTGACATTTTTCATTTCCTTCACTTCTTTCAAACTATTGACGATGCAAAAAAATAGTGACAGTTACGTCGATTAACTCACTCGCCATTGTTGAAGCTTGCCTCGTCGAAAAATAAACTGTACGAAAAAAAATATAGACTACGCACATTTTCTGTTTTGTATTTCAAACATTTTTTTGCGTCGTCAATATTTCAGCAGATATTCGAACGGATCGATTTGATTCCTGTGCAGGGTGTCTAAAAACTCCTTCGACACCCTTAAATGGGCGGTTCCTCTGGTCATTTGAAGCGACATTTTCCTTTTGCAAAATGTCCGCCGGGGCTTCGTTTAGGAGTTATTAACGAAGTCTCGGCGACGGACATTTTGCAAAAGGAACATGTCGCTACGAATGACCTCAGAAACTGACCATTTCAGGATGTTGAAGTAGTTTTTAGACACCCTGTACAGCCGGCTAAAGCTGTTATGTGCGTTTTTTCCATAAAAAGAAATGCAGTGAATAAAACACACAGAGACCGATGAAAATTTAATATCACAAAAAGCTGTTGATGCAAGAGATTTAAAAATTCTACGCTGGAACCAAAGTATTTGCACATTTGAACACTAAATTTCTGATTCTGAGTAAAAAACTGTCAATATTTCACCGGTGGTAAATTTGTAAAAAAACAAAAGCTTCTCGATAACAAAAACTGTTAGGTACCTTAAAAAATGTCGTCCAACCGTGAAAGTGTCACTTTCCAAAGACTTTTTAAAGAACATTTGTCAAGGAATTATTAACGAAAAACACGCGGCAGGTTTCACTGAGCGTTGGAGTCGCGCCGCGGTGAAGCAGTGAACAAGAGGAGAAGCCGAAATTAATTTAAAACTCGCTTATTCCGCCGTAAATGCATTTGCTGCTTGGATCGTGGACTGGGCCATTCGGAGACGAACTGCACAGCTGACACCAAGTATACGGCAGTGACGAAAGCTCAGGGACGTACGGTGAGGTCAACGAACTGCACAGCTGATAGTAAACAACATCCGCGAACTTCGACTCTCGTCGTTCGACATGCGTAATGCCCTCCTTCCCCACTCCAAATCTTAATCAGTGTCGTTCGAACCGCGGTAGAGGGAATTCGAAGTTCACGGTTATCTACCACCAGTGCAGTTCGTCTCCGCACGGCCCAGTGACACATATTTCGACGCTGCAAGCGCGTCCACGGTTGAATAAGTGGGTTCTAATTAAATCTACTTCTGCTCCATTCTCTTGTTCACTGCTTCACCGCGACGCGGCGCCAACGCTATGCTCAGTGTTTTTCGTTGATAACTCCTTAAAAAAAATTAGTAAAGCATTGGAAAGTTTTTTCGTGGCCGAATTCATCACAGATTTGACGATTCAAGCCCTTTTGCAACGACCTCTTAAACATTTATGATTTTTTTTCATTGCTATGTAGAACAAAACTGAAACTCTATTAAACTTTCATTCAAAGTTTAATAAAACGTCCTCGAAAAACATGAATTTTTTTTTACATTATTGCAAAGGGGAAGGGGGTTTGAATCATCAATCAAAAAAAGTTTCAATCTTTTTAAAGACGCTTCAATTGGTAGTATTTTCGAGGGAAAACGTGACAAGTAGAAATCTATTTGAAATGAGACCGAGTTCATTGTTGTACTATTTTTTTCAACGGAATTGTCACAGTTTAAATATCGTCGATTGTTTATAAATACACTTTATCATCGTATTTCGGACTACTGCAAAAATAGTTGCTTGCGTGGTTCATTAGTTCAATTTACAATTATCGCGTATTATGATCGTAAAACCAGTGTACAATTGACACAGCCCGATTCTTACTTGGCAAATAAATTCAGTGTCGCCGAAATAATCGATAGCGTTGAACGTATTAAGGGCGTAACGGTCGAACCGCGAACTCGCTCGATTCACCGATGTCGAAATCACAGCGATTTTTAATCAAGCCCGTACACTCGCGTTAAAACTTCCGCGTCTCGCCCCGTTTCGAGCCGCAAATTCTGTACTCTTTGAAACGGCAACGCTGAACTTTCCGCGGACCACCTTTCGTCGAGTCAAAGGATCGTCCCTCCGTCGTGAGTGATCAGAAAAACGAGGCATCCGCATTCTGCTCTTTGATGTCGTGCCTCTCAGTAATTAACGAGTGTTTAAATGCGACCCTCGAGAGGAATGCGAGCACCTTGTTGCCTCGTTCGTTAATATATAATTTCTCCTAGTTTCTATTACTTTGCATAAAGATCGGTAGTCTAGTAATCATTAATTTATTTTTCTATTGTGTGAATGGACACATCACTAGTGTCCAATGCATCTCAAGTTTTCAATGCATTCGTCAGTATGTGACATACAGTAAAAATCGTTCAGCTTTCGTGAATAAATATGCTGAAACATCTGTAACTTGCTTACCAGCGAACTGTCAGTACTAATTGCAGAATTAACGTATAGAACATGCTTGGCTCTCGTGTTCCAAGTTGAATATTCCTAGACAATACCATTTCTAGAACCGTTTCTAGACAAACACGTTCTCTCTGTCGCTTAGAAACATCTAAAACGTACATACCACCGGGGAAAACACGTTTCCTCGTTTAAGGAGTCGACGTCGACGATATCGGGGGCAGAAGGATTACCAGACGGCGCAGCGGTCTCAATTCCTGCGGCGCGATTCGGATCACCGCGATCGCATTATCGGCCAGCTCTGCTAATGGGTTCGGGTTGGCGTCATAAATCCCCCTGGGACTACCAGAAAATTCCACACAAGGGGATAATTTTGTCGTAACCAGTGAACGGCAGAAAGCTTTTCAAAAAATATCCGAATACATCATCGCATAATATTTTTTTTCGAACGCGAAACATATTTATATATTCGATATATACTTAGGGGGTTATATAGAAAATATTGTTTAAATTTAAAGTTAATAATAGTTTTTATATAGGAATTAGTTTTATTAAATAATTAATAGTAATTTATATGTATATATTATTTTTTCTTCATAAATGACAAATACCTTGGCATTTCGTATTTAATGTATTCATATCCTTAAATTCATTTAATGTTTCCACCAGACTGTTAATCTGAAGCTTAAAAATTTCCCCTTCTTATACGACATCCATTCGTAAATATCTCGAATATAAAAGAAAATGCAAACTTGATTAGAGGCGTGAATCGTTCGTCTTGTTTGTGACCGGATAAAATCCTCGATCTCAAGTATCAGTGACTAATTAATTCCAATTACTGGAAAAGAGACAGGAATAATATTAATTTGCATGAAGATCCGCAATGAATTTATCACCTTCAGCGTCCAATTTAAATCTTCTTCGCCGTCCTCCATTAGCACTTGTTCCTCTATTTTTCCAGTTTCTTCGGCTTCTTCGCTTAGACCTCTTTTAAATACTCTGCTGTTTCCCTTTCTTCCCTGCATATTGCGCAAAGTTCCTTTTTCTTTTCTTTCCGATATCGATTTGCCTTTCACCCATCGCAGCGTTTGAATCTCGCTGTCATTTCCAATTGTTCCCACCAGGATTTCACTTGAAATTATTTTGATTTCTTTTGCTCTATATTTTTCAGTTCACCGTTGATCCATTCTCCATTCTTTTCTTTTCTGTTTGCATATGCTCCCTTTGTATTCATCCAAAGTCTTTATCCCAAGATCGTATAAAATTCTCATTTACGGTTTTTCTTACAAAAGCTGTGCTTTCCTGCGTTCTATCTATTGTTTTTCCTATCTATTTGATGCTTCTAATATATTAACCCTTTGCACTCGGCGCTATTTTAACTTGAAAATTAAAAATTTCTTCCAACACCTAGGACAATTCTATTCTATATTTTTCTTCATTTTATGGACATTGGTATAATACCTCATAAAATAATTAAATGTTTAGCAATTGATTAGATCCCAACTTATTTAATAATGAAAACAATCTTTTGAATAAAAACACAGCAATTTTTAGTTTCGACTCTGAGTCGCCACTCGAGTGCTAAGGGTTAATAAAGTGAAACGGAAATTTATTTTCTTTCTTAATACATTTAGTGGGTTGAAAATAATATAACAATATTTTTGTTCAAATAACACCTACTCACTTCTGCCATAAATGCATAAAACCCGCTGTCTATTAAATACATTCACTCGGCGCTACATAAAAATATAAATTACGAACTGAATGAAGAAAAATATTTGCATCGAACAATTTTCGAAAGAGGACAATGAAAAAAATTCCGATGGTGAATTAATGAAATGTACGAAAACGCTGTAGATGCATTTCATTAACATTTTGAATGTTCATCGGTGTTCCAAGCTGTTCGCTTTGGAAATAATAAACAGTGTTTCGTGAATGCAAATAAATTATCATAAATAGCGTCGTTTTATAGAAAATCGTTCGGATTTTTGAAATAAATTTCGAATACGTGTACCGATAAATACGTTCTCGCTGTTAATCACAATCGGAGAGGTAGAATTAAAGTTCACCGCTTGAAATTTCACCGGCGAAATTTTCGTGCAAATGAAACGACCAGGAGCTTGAACCGCGGAGAATGTTTTAGAAACTTCGTTGGACCGTGACATTCGCCATAATTAAAATCATACGAGTAACGTTTCATTGATAAATTATGACAAGCCTGAGATTTATAGGGATTATAATCGGTTAACGAAAAATTTGCACGCGTTGTCGTTATTATCGCGTGGGAATGCGTTAAGAATAATATTTTATGAATAATATGGAATTATTGCATGGAAACAATTCCACAAATTTCCCAATATTATTTAAGTATTCTGTAAAATGGATTATCCTCCTCAATGAAAACCGTGAAACGCATATAATACAAATAAATTCATTTTCCACGTTAATTTCGATCGCATTACACTTTTTGAATTATTCTCTTTGTACGTGCACATCATCTTGTCCTTTTGACGCAGCAGTAATATGCATCGGTACAATCGAATCGAAGCCAAAAACTGAGGATATATTCTGTATTTTAAAGAAGCATTAGAATGTCCGATTTTAGAATGCAAATCTTGTAAAACGTTCCCATCAAGAAATGCTGTTACAGTCTACAGGTTCGTTATACAATACTTCGAGGTACAAAGGTAATCCTTAATATCCCATCTTCAATCTTAGTTTCGTGGTCTAATTTTACTTTTAAATAAATTCGATTTCTACGTGAATCAGTGCAACTGGAAAATATGGAAAAACATTATTGACGATAGCATTAAAAATAACCATTGAATAATTAAAGTACTGTTCGTTGATGCTAAAAAAGTCTACAAAGTGGAGATAACAATTCTGATCTTTATTAACAGAATACGTTCATTTAGAAAAAAATTTCATATGCAACAATCGAATACATATTTGTAATTTGAGACAATAAAAACATTCAAAGAATTTAAAAATATTGTTATATTATTTTTAACCCACTAAATGTGTTAAGAAAGAAAATTTTCTATTTCACTTCAGTTTGTTAGAATTTTGGTAGAAAATTTTTATTTTGCATAAATATCTACTGTGTAGTTGTAAGAAAATTAACATTGCAAAAATTTTTTATGCTTTTTTTTTTGTTTCAGGGTGTAATCTATTGCTACTAGATACATAATAAATGTTCGTTTTGTTAGTAAAACATCAGAATCTGAATTTTAAACGTGTTCTCAATGCAACGAATACTACTCACACAGATTAATATTCCATTGCAATAATAGAGGGGTTTTCTGGACAGTTTCTTCCGTTCAACGAATAATAAGTGGACCGACCATCCCAACGAGCACTTTTTACGTTTTCTCCGACTCCTTGACTTTTTCTGTAGCTAAAAAAGATCATTTCAACTCGAAAGGAGTCTGCGGATTTTAAACATTTATAGACGGCACGTTTGAAACTCGGAGTGGAAAGAAATTCAATAAAGTTTAAGGAGGTTTGAATCCTGTTTAGAACTTGTAAGACTTTTAACTTGCCAAATACATTTCCATTGAATATTGAATACCTGCCATATCTACATCGAATTAACTAAATTATAACGGAGCAGCCTGTATTTATAATAATATACACATCAAACAATTTCTAAATTATGCTTAGTTAGGTACACTAAGCTTCCTGTTGGGAATTAAACAAATTCCAAAGAAATAGAAACATTAGAAAATCCACAATCAGTTATTATGAATATAATATTATTAGTACGTTATGAAATGGCATAAGCTCTATTAATTTCTAAATATTTGAAAAGCAATGAACAAATTGCGGAAATTTTTTAAAAGTTTCAAAGACTAATTGCGAAAGAGGAGATTTCAAGCTTTAAGTCCAGGCTTATTGTTGTAAATTAACATTACCAAAACTGTTTTAACTTAGAAAAATGACGAGGTTGAATTTATTTCAATTTTGTGCAGAATCAATTTCCATCAACCAATTTCAAGCAACTTCGTATTCTCAATAATCATAAAATGAAAAATATAAAACCGGTGACTGGTGCAACGGTGGGTTCAGCGTTAAACAAAATTATCGCAGTTCAAATATAAACGAGTCTGTCCTCGACAAACAACTGGTAAAAATCAAACCAGAGGCGGAGAGGGAAAGGTAAGACGACAAACGGAATGATAACGAGGCAAACCGATCGACGGTTCCGGCAAACATCATCGAAGATACCTCGACGGCCGAGCGTACGACAACGGATGTGTGTGTTCGTATCGAATTTGTCAGGGCGGAAACGGGACGACAAACAGATTTCGAGCGACAGCGTGAAGCGCGCGAAATATTTGCTTTGCCAGTTTCGCACTTTCCGCTTGCATATATTTCAGGGAAAAACGCAGCTCGCGGAGAGTCTGGCTGTGTTTGCGGAGCTAGTTGAATCGCGACTGATACCGGAAAAGTGCATCGCGCACGGCTAAAAAGCTGATCGTCCCCCAATGTTTATCCGCGAATTAAAATAAACGAGCCTCGTCGATGCGCAGTCATTGTTAGGCATCGTTTGCGTGGCACGTTTCAACTGATTCTTTGATATTTTTCACGAACGGCATGAATTAATGTAACCAATTAACAATTATTTGAATTTTGGCAGATCATAATCCTCCTTATGCGAATCAATTTTTCCTGAACGTGTATTGAGATCTAGAGCAGGATTTCAAACACTTAAATCCAGATCTACATATGGATTAATTAATCCAATAAATTATAATATATAATATACAATAATATAAATAAAAATATAATATAATATTATATTTTTATTATTATATATATAATATTTTACAAAATATTACAAACATATTAGACATTAGAACAATAGTTACTACATTTCAGATATGCCATATAGTTTAGCTACACAAATATAATCTACATGGACGTTAATATTTGAACATTCATTAAATATTTACATTGCAACGTTCAGTGATCAAGAAAGAATTAAAGAGCTTCGTTCATTAGCATTCCTGCTAATTAACGTTGCTGTATCGTTTACCAAATCGATAAGAGAAATCACGTTACAACCGATTCCTCATTCATTTTTTATTAACCGATAAATCCACTAAAAGCATTTCCAATATTGCTTCGCGACGTCACGAATGTATACCGGCCGTGTCATTAATGAAGAATGACAAGACTGCATACATATTCGCCGGCTAAAAGCGCGCGCGAGAACAAATTACAATAAAATACAAATTCCTTGATTCCCGTTTTGGTAAATTTCACGGTGAAACGTTAAACCTTCGCGCACATCGATTCCAACACGTGCTAAAACATATATATCCCATCGTAATCATCATTAGCAAATTTACAGCCAAAAAGTTTATCGAATATCTCGTTCGCGGAGTGACGAAAATTCCGATATTGTAGAAACCGTCGCGTCGGAAACGCCGGGCATCGAAATCTGCCGGCCTATCGATAGCGAATTCGAATTCACGTCGAAATTCCGTCGACCCGTTCGGCGACGGATTTTTCTGTTTTTATTTAAATAGATGTCCAGTGATCTATTTAAATCGCGCGACAAAGAGGAAGAGAGAGAGAGAGAGAGACCGTGCTGGGTCCAATGGAAACCGATCGTAAAGCATCGGATCGGGGACGATCGGCCCCGGATTCCAGGGAACGATTCCCGGTCAGTGAACTTTCATTTCGTACGTAACGCAAACGGAATCAGCCGGGTAGCATCGTGTTTGCATGACTAAACAACCGGTTCAATTTCCTTTCAATAGCGCGGCGCAACAAGAAGCCCTGTCCAGATACTTTTTTCCTGGCAAGCCCCGACAAAAGATCCGAAAGCTGCCGCGCGATACAATTCCGCTACGCCTTTCAATCCCGACGCAATGCAACCCCCTGTCCGCTGTTCCTCCACCTCCTCCCCTTACTGCCTCCCCCCACACCCCGCTTTCCTCTTTTGCACTAAATGTATCCCACCGGTGTGTATGTTCCCCAGCGCAACGTGACCGTCCGTCTATCTGTTCAATGCAAACAACGCGAGTTCAATTAACACGTTCCCCCTACCACCATTTGTTCCCGCTGCGACGTTCACCGTTACATTTTATTAATTACTACGTGCGTGTCTCCTCTACGAAATATGAACTTAGTCGAAGAAAGAGAGAGAATCTCTACGGTTCTCCCGATGAGACAATTCACTTCACGTCACATAACACGTTCTAAATAAGTCCGCAAAATTAACAATAATTCTTAGATGATGATTAGACAAATCGCGAACGATACACTGATAGCTCGAAGTCAAAAGAAAATGGAAACAGTTATAGTGTCTGTAATTTATGTTTATTAGGGGTGTGAAGAGATCGAGTCGGACTGGGTCAGGTTAGATTCCCGAAAATTTCGAGTTTCCTGAAAATTTCGAGTTTCCCGAAAATTTCGAGATTCCCGAAAATTTCGAGTTTCCCGAAAAAAATCGAGATTCTCGAAAATTTCGAGTTTCCCGAAAATTTTGAGATTCCCGAAAATTTCGAGTTTCCCGAAAATTTTGAGATTCCCGAAAATTTCGAGATTCCCGAAAGAATCGAGATTCCCGAAAGAATCGAGTTTCCTGAAAATTTTGAGAATACGACATGACACCATGAAATCATGAATGCATTCATTAAAACTAAAAATACTTGCTCTGACATCTCGAAAAAGTGCATATCGTACGATCCGATATCGAGATAGTTATCCTTTTCCTTTTGAAGAGCGTCCGAATATTCACGACAGTCGCTGTGGGTATTTTCGAGAAGTGTTGACAACCGCAAAGTAGAAGAGAGGATTGCAGGAGAACGCAAATATTTGTCGTCGAATCGGTTATTTCGAAGGACCATCCATTTCAGAGGAAAATATTATTTAATGTTTTCCCAGTAGAATATCGTTTAACCGAAGAGCGAATGTGGGGCTAGGGGAGGGGAGGGGGGAGAGGTGAATGAAGAGGAGGAGAGAGGACTCGTTAAAACCGCGCGGTTCTTCAAGATCGATCGAGTTCGCGGCGGAAGTGCACGCGGCGAGCAAACGCGGAAGGCACGGACCATTGCCAAGCCTGCGATCATCGATACGTCCGACGTTACCCGCGATAAAGTATCCCCGTTGCCTCGCTATTTGAACGTCGCCGACCTCCTCGGTTTTCTAGATAAAAGATCGCCATGTTCCACGCGGGATCCTTTGGACGGAGCCACGCGCGACTTCCATCCCCCTTCTCTTTTTCTTCCTCATTCTCATCCTCATCCTCCTCCGCCTACTCATCCTGCTCCTCGTCGAATACACGAGATCGTCGACATGGACGAGAATCCCTTTTGTACGAACAGGGAAGCCCCGAGACACACGATTCAGGAGGATAACGCTGCTCGATTACCGCCAGTTATTTCTTGTCCAATTGCTCGCGAAAGAGCCCTTCCCGATGATAATACATACTTCCTGCTCCCCTTTTTTGCTCCTTCTGCTCTAACCTCCTATTTCTTACTGTATCAGATGCGTTCTAGGTCGATGAAACTTTGTGCATATAACTAGACCGCGGATTTTATAACAAAATTGGCTATGGTTTTAAACAATGCAAAGATTGAAAGTATTGAAGAGTGGGGATATGTCATTGTTGTCCATTTTAAATAATTAAAGGAACAAAGCAATTTCAGAGGCAGAGAAATTTTTTGCAGTATATTACTTCGATATGCAAAAGGTATTAAATTTTCACTATAGATATAAAAATTAAAAATTGCGACCTTTACTGTTTTAAAATGTATTTACGTATTACTCAATAATTTTGTTAACGTCTCAAAAAAAACTCAAGCCTTCTGGTTCAATCTTAAACAAGTTATTCGTTTCTAAAGGGTGTATGAATACTTTTTACACTGACTGTATATTTAAAAAAAACTGTAATAGCCTATTTTATGGATTTTCGCACTCAGTACTATAACTGGTAAAACTGGCATGTATCTTCTGCGTTTTAACATGTTATGAATATACATAATAAAACACAGATCTTCATATAATAATAACTTCAAGAATACACGGTATTCCCTTAAAATTTTGATCATGTTGACGCTTACAACATTTGTATGCCTGGTAAACAAGTTGTACCATGCAAAAATAATAGTGGTTAATATAACAGAATACAATCAACAACACTTTACATGAATATTAACGACGGCTACTTCTCATATAAATAAATAAATAAATAATAATACAAACTGTACATGTCTTCTCGAACAGAGTTATTCACAGTTTGCTATTTAATTTATAAATTTCATGATTTTCTCTCTGAAACGCTTTTTCCAGAATTTCATGCTCGCCTATACCCATTTATTTTTGATAACCCTCTAGACGAAGCAGAACTGCCAATATATTAAGAGGCTGAGAGTCCACGAATAGATCGCGGTGTTTCCGGATATTGGATCCTCGAATTATAGCGTCTCGTGAGGACGGAGCTTACCGGTATATTTATTTTACGTCGTCCGAGGGCTACTTAGCGGCCGGTTAATGGAGACACGAAATACGAGCTCAGTGAAGATTGCTAGTAATTGGCTTAAGTCTGTCGTTCGAGGGAGGTACTTAAGGAATAGAGTATCGCTGAGTATAAGGTCGTTGACGTGTGTCCGGCGAAGATAGTCCATTTTAATTGGACGTACTTCTTGGCGTATTCTATTCGATCGTAAAGGATCACTTTCCAACTCGTCGAGTAAGCTTCAGAAATCTAGACGAGGTTCCAACGTCTTTTTAGTGCAGGAAAGAATACAGAAAAACGAAGGCTTCTTCGAAATTATTATACCAAAATGTACCAATTTATTATCATACATTTACTTGAACTGACTTGGAAAAAAGCTTATTTATCTAAAAAGAAAAATGTTGTCCTTGATATTGAAGGTCAAGGACAATTTTGCGGTAGGTTCATAGTATATTTACTTGCATTGACTTGGAAAAAAGTTTATTTACCTAAAAAAAAAAATGACCTTGATATTGAAGGTGAAGGACAATTTTGCGGTAGGTTTATCGTACATTTACTTGCATTGACTTGGAAAAAAGCTTATTACCTAAAAAAACAATGTTGACCTTGATATTGAAGGTCAAGGTACATTGTGACCCGACTCGCACAAATGTATACGTTCGAATGTAAATGCAAACGTTAGAACCGAAAAGCATCGAGCAATGAACTTTCGCCGCTGACACGCCGCCGATAAGCTTAATCGGCAAACCGGTAGCTATCGGTTTTCGTTCCGTTTACCACGACGACTTGGCCCGTTACATCGAAACAAACACTTGCAACGTCGGCGCGGATAAATGAGAAAATGGGGCAAGGGGGTTCGACATCCCCGCGAAAGGGAATCGAGGGCTGCCGCCGCCGAGGCATCCCGGTTTGTCCCGAAAACGCCAATCACAATGGTGAAACACGGTCCTTTTCTTCGAGCAATCGATCATGCCGCGGAGAGGAGAGAGAGAGAGAGAGAGAAGGCTTGCCTTTTCGGAGTGTTTCTGCCAGGTAACTGGAAACTCACTCCGAGTACGTGACAGCTTTATCCCGATCAAAAATAGAAATAATCCGTCGAACGGACTGGCCCGATACGAACTCTTTCTACTTCTTTGCGTGAGAGTCGGTCTGGATTAGTTGAAACGTTTCGATGATCCAAGCCCCCGTTGGAAATTCTGAGAAATGTAAGCACGTCACGATCAAAACTGTTTCGTGATATTATAGTTAATCGGATATTTTATACAGGGTGTTAATTTTAACTCGAACACACCTAAATTATTTCCGCTACTATTAAAAGTAAGAAAAAATAACTGAGTACATGGTTCTAAAGCGTGCATCGGATAGTAATAAAAAAAAATCCTTTGAAGGTCATTTTAACGGTTTTTTCAAGGTCACCGTAATTTTTTTTGCATATTAACATGTTTTTTTTTTAGTCAAGATGACTTCAACGACCTACATGTCAGTTTTGAAGTGTCCACGAAAAGATCAGTTTCAGTTTGAAGAATACAAAAGTAATAAAACTAAAAGGGTGATATCATTTTATTTTATTAGTTTATTAGTTAACTAAACTAAAACAATAAGTAATAAGAAAACAAAGGAAGTAGAAAAAAATTAGTATTAAAATTGAATTAATGAAATTTTTTAATTTAATTGATTTTGTATAATAAAATTATGATCTTCCAGGGAGAATAATAATAACTTACTTATATTATAGTTTATTAGTTAACTAATAAAATAAGTTGATATTACCCTTTCGAAACGAACATAATTTCAATAATAAATGTAATCTGAACAACAACTCTACTGCCGATTCTATATTATTTCCATGAACCTAAAT
Organism: Lasioglossum leucozonium; assembly: GCA_028454225.1. NCBI lineage: Eukaryota > Metazoa > Arthropoda > Insecta > Hymenoptera > Halictidae > Lasioglossum > Lasioglossum leucozonium. The sequence continues at coordinate 1,330,853 of CM052218.1, forward strand.
AATTACGAAATAATTAAAAATCTCCATTACAATAAACTTTTATGAACTTCTGAAATCTCTCTCAATTTTTCGTTCGAATTCGATAATAAAACTTCGCGCTTCGAACAATGGACTCGTAGAAATATTCGCAGACTCGTAAAGGTGTAATAAGCAAAGAAAATTGTTTGAAGAAAACACGGAGCCAATATCGGCTCGTAATAAAATCAGAGTCCAGCTATGGTTGACAAGAAAGCCGTATTATTTTTGCGCAAAAGATTCCCGTCACGTATCCGTTACGTGAAATTTCTCTTAAGCAGAATTTCAGGTATCGGACGTTGTTTCGTAACGCGCCTTCTAGTTATTTTCTAGGAGAATGAAAAAAATAATAATTCGTTACACTTTGCCACCTAATGTCTAAGTACAAATATTATTTAAACAGTATTTATACAGCGGATCTTTATGCATTTATAACAATAATGAGTAGGTGTAATTAAAAATAGTGAAAACATTAAAAGAATTTAAATATACCGTTGAAGTATTTTCAATCCATTAAACTCTCCAAGTTGCTGCAATTCATGTTGAAAATTTTTATTTTGCCTAAAGATCCGCTGTCTAATTATAATATTTAAATTTAGTGTCACCGAATGCTCCCTTTTAAACAAGGTTCCACTCGTAAAAGAGCCTAAATCTCCGAAACACAATTATTTCTATACACAGTTGTTTGCTTGCATTTTATTACAGCGCACAGTTGTCCTCGCTGTAATCCTTTTAATGCTGAGAATTTCAGCGAGCCGCGCCGGGCAAAGATATTTCAGAGACTACAACGGTTAAAGGACCCGTAAAAAGAGAATTCGATTTTTGACCTATAAAACGTGAAATCACCGCGAAGGCGTACGATCCCGCGGAAGTTTTTCGACGGTCGCAAGTTTTCCATATCAGCGAATTCCACGTCGAGAACAGGGTCGGCCAGGCGAAACAGGCGGCCGCGGAAAAGCTACGAGAGGTCAAATTACGCAATCAAGTGGCTCGCAGATGGCCATTTCCACGGGTGCGGCCGGTTTGGAAACGACGAAAGTCGCGGACGAATTCAACGGCCGGGTGTAATTGCACGAGCACGAATACAATGGAGGCCGACTGTGAACCACGAGAGGCGAGAGAAGGATTGACTCCTCGCAGATTAATAACTTCCTTCCTCGGGAGAAGTTAGGAGCCCGTGACTAAATGCCAGGGAAAAGAAAGTTCGTTGTGAAACATTTACGAGAACCCCCACCAACCATTCTCCCGACCTACCCGCGAGAGCGCGAAACTTATTTTCGATTCACTCGAGGGTTTTACAAGAGCGGAAGTTATGAAGACTCTGTTTGCTGGACGACTATTTCCAGCGAAAGTAGAAAGATAGGTCTGTGGGTGTGTGCGTGCGCTTAGAAAGAAATTTAATATCAATTCTCCCTCCGTTGCGTTTACTCGAATGATGAGACTACGGTTCAAGAAATCTACCTATCTACCTTGTTCCGGTCCCCAAACTACATCAGGTTGTGTAATAAGTACGGTCGCGTAGCAAGTTTTCTTTAAATGTAACAGATTTACGCGATTTCTTCCTTGGACTTTTCCAGATTAACTCCACAGTTCACTTTAATCATTGATTAATGCCATTCCATCTTTAAATCCTTCGATTCAGTTTTTAATGGTCCGTTTATTGATAGCAGTATCATCATAAACAATAATTAGCGGATCTTTATGCAAAATGAAATTTTTTCATGTCAATTACAACAAATTGAAGTGACATAGAAATTTATTTCCTTTCTTAATATATTTAATAGGTCGAAAATAATATAACAGTGTCTTTAAATTGTTCTAATATTTTTACTGTTTTAAATTATACTAATTTTTGCCATAAATGCATAAACATCCGCTGTCTAGTAATAATCTTCGCATTCTTTTTATTCAGAATCTATTCTTATCTTGATATTATATCGTTGCATTAATTAACCTGTAACTTTTTTCTAAATAGATTCATTACAGAATTGTAATTAACGTTTGATTGAATTTTTTGGAATTGAAAATTTATTTAATAGTAAAAAGGTATATTTCAATTAAAATTGCAATAAATAAACCCGTAAACTGTATTAATATTTGCTTTGCAGATCGCTTTATTAACATTTGCATTCTAAAATCGAACGTTTCATATGCCACAACCAGATTCGGACTTCTCAGCGAATAATGCGAAGGTAACCGTAGATATAGATTAACACAATTTCACTAAACAATCTAATGCCTCGTATAACAGAATTTCCCTTTGATATTCGGTACCTGGAATTTGGATTTCGCTTCTCTGTACATACATGGATCCTCAAGGTCTCAATAACTTCACGATTACCGTTCGCAGAAAGACCGCAAGGAGCCAGAACCCACTGATCCGTAATAGCAAGCCACAAGTCGGTTAATTGTTCTCAGCCAATGCCCAATAAAGGTAATTAAAAGCGCTAGGTGCATTCAGGTGGCAACACGATTCTAATTGAAATTAATTAGCTGGATACTCCGATAAAATCTTGAAATTCTGTCGTCGATTAAAACAAATGCGGATCATTAAGAAATATTATTTCGAGTAACAGTAGTTTTCAAACTTCTCTAAAAAAAGTAACAAATGACTCGTAGTAATTTGTGTCCACGCAAAAACTGAATCTGTACATCTGACAGGCTATTGGCATTTTCACTGTTTTTCGACAAAGTTGAAAATACTTTGAATAAATAACAAAATATGGCAATTGGTAGAACCTTTTGCAGCAAATCTACGTACAGGTAGATAGCGGATCGATAACACGGCAAACAGTGGAGTCACGAGGACAGGGCGACGAAACGATAGAGGCAATTCAGTCCTGCGTAATGGCGGCTTACAAGACGCTCTCGAGACGTTCAGGAAGCCGGGCTGCACCGGTCGGCGACGCCTCGCGCTCGCGGCCAGAATATCAAGTAGACCGATAGAGAAGACAGTCGAGCATGTAAGATAAACGAGCCAATATGGGCCATGACACTCGCTAACTGCTGGATTTAGTGAGCCCGATAACCGATAACTTTCTTATTAAGTCTCGTCGTGCCAAGTTATCGCGGCGCGCCGTTTCGTGGCGGCCCATTGCTCTTCCTGAATTTATACCGCGTCCACGTTCCACCGAACGGATTCAATAAAGCATCCTTCGGGATCTCGGCGCGCCGCACTGGCCCCGCCGTGCTCCACGAGACAAATCACAGGAAAATTAGCCGCGAACTCGACACTTTGCGGCCAGAGAAACATTTTAATCTTAATCTCCCTGGAGTGAATTATTCAAATTAATGCGAGTTTCAGGAACTTTATTTTCTTTTAAAATAGCTAAGCTCGTAAATAAATATGGAGCGACCCGAAGACGAACGAATTTACAAACTAAAAATTGAATTTCGGCTAGGCAATGAATATGCATACACCGGATATACGTGTACAACTAACAAATATTTTAACAACGATTTATTCGGAAATAAAGCTTCGTAGAAAAAATATCACTTTATGACTGTTGTTCGGTACTCATGCACAACTCCGCGAGAATAAATCTACATGGGAAAATAAGTGAAAAATGGTGACATTCCTGTGATGTGAAGTTGCCATTTGTAACTAGAATATGACACGTATGCATGCAGAATTCAGACTTAATTTTTACGGAGATCCCTTTTCGAATTGTTAATTCGGTGACACCCTGTATATTAACACTTTTGCTATCGGTAGTCTAATAATAATCCTTTTGATATTGTTTGAACATTCCGAAAGAAATTCTTAGGTCACAATACTGGATATAATTTCTTAGTTTAAGAATGAGATTGCCAACACCATTGAAAGATTGATAATTAATGATCGATTGATCATTAGTAGACACCGGATTTTTCGCGTTTATGGGAAAAATTGGTGTGTGCAATTCGAAAGAGATCCAAGATTGAAATAATTTATAAATATCAATGTTAAAATGTATAAAAATTCTCCATAAATAAAAATAATATATTTTGGAAATTTTCCATTCGGCAATTTTTCATGCATTTTTAAATATTGTTCTTTCTAATTCCTCGAATGATTTACAAAATTAATAAATCCTGCGATCGATGGATTATGAACTTGTTGTATAAACAAGATAATTTAATGAACATTAGAAAATCTGTTACAGTGCTAAAGAGGCTGAACAATGTCTCGCAGTGGCAGCGAAGCAAGCAAATCGAATTGATCCGGGAGATTGGACGAATCAGGGACGAAGTAATGTTCCCGTTCGCAGGAAGCATTCTTGGAGGTAGGTAGCAACGCAGCAGAGAATCGCGGATCGTTAAAAAAGTGCAAGACGAATGGATAAGTGCCAGGGCGTTGACCGACCGCGGTGCTACGAGGAAATAGTTGGCCAGGCATTCGGTTAATTGAGTCGGAACCGACCTTCGGTCGTCCCGTTGATTTCGGGGCAACGAGAAAGGAAGCGGAAAAACGAAAGTCAGCCTGGCGTGCGAGAGGCAATTCAGCTCCCGCTAAATCGGTGCAGAACCGCTGCAAAAAAGAACCGCCGGAAAGAAGAAGTGTCGCCGGTTGCTTCGAGTCTTAATACACCGGCAGGAATTAAGGCTACCGTTTTACGGGCATTAAGCGGGGGTGAAACGCGCTGAAAACTTGAGCGCGCCCCCCTTTCTTTTTTTTTTCACCAGCAGTAACCTCGAAAACAAAGAAGCGATTACGTGAAAATCCTGCTTCCGACTATTTCATTCTTTTTCATTGGAATGTTGCGCTAATTAAGGCCGATTTATCCACCATCCGCACGCTCCCGTTCGATACCGATCTGATGAACATTCTTTAACTATTCCACGACTAGTAAGGGAAACATTTTTCCCCATTTCAAAATTGGTGATTGTCGTATTTAATTATAATCTTGTGTATTTTTTATTGCATTTAACTAAACGTAACGTAACTGAATATTTACTCTTAGCAACCTTATGGTCGTGAAAGGGTTAATGCATTTGAATTGTATCTTAAATTAATTAATGAGTTTTTGCCGTAAGTAACTCAGTACTTGGAGAACAACGAGTAGCATCGAGTAATGCATGGAAATATATAGGATTCTATTAAAAACAACAAATTTGACCTTCATATGACCTCTACGCGACCTCGTAGAAAAAAAGATAGCTACTTCAAAAAGTATACCTTCTGACACCGTTCAACTTTTGTTCGAAACTTTTTTCAGTGTCATCAACAGTTTCGGAGATATTTGACGGGTCGATTTAAATGGGACACCCTGTAATTTTTGGAAACCTTGAGTTTGTCAATGCGAATAGTATAAATCGGCTTTTATTATCAACACGTTAGTTGCCAAATTTGGAAAAATCCGACATATTTTTAACATTAGTTTGATATGAAAATGTATTGTTTATCAATTTTGTAAAGAACACTTGAATGTAGATAAACGCAACTAATGGAAACATATTCAACTCACTACATAGAATTCAATCTACAATCGGAACTACGATAGATCCAAAAAGTATTTGGACACTGAGTTTGTGAAAAATGGTCGATATTTAAACTGTGATAATATTGCAAAAAAAAAAAAATACAACAATGAATTTGGTCTCATTTTCAAGCTTGAGCATTCTACTTTCACAAACTATACATGTATTTCCTCGAAAATGTTACCAATTGAAGCATCTTTGAAAACATTAAAAAATTTTTTAGTTTTAATTTTTTAGTTTACACCTCACCTGAGCAACGAAGAGTTAACAAAACTACTAGCCATTATTTACAAATATTTTTGATATTCCATATTTGTTTCTTGCACAATTAAAACTACTTGGAAAACATTTTGCAGATGAATTGCAAACGATACGAATTATTTATCGTGGAATAGAGAGTGCATTATAATTTTCGTAACTAATTTCTCTGATTAAAAATAAAGTATGAAAAGCAATTCCAATTCATTAGAACGAATGAAAGCCCGTGTATTATAAAAATTTTTATGAATCAAAGAGGGACTGCGTAATCGACCTAGTTTTGTAGAAACAGTAAGCTCCAAATTTAATTGTAGCTCGCAAACTCATAATAATCCTGAAATGATAAGTCCGGGCGCGCTTATGAAAATAGCATTTTCTGTTCGCATTCGTGATTGTATTCTATTTACATTTCAACAACGAATGTTTAATTTAATATAATATAGTCATCGTTAGTCTTCGATTTTTACGCGTTCCTGTTATGGAGAAAGTTGCTCGAAATTCCGCACGATCAAAATGTTGAACGTAAAATATTTTACTTTACTAATTCCTCCAGAATGGTGGCATTAAATTGTTATTACAAATTACGTTTTATTCCTTTAAATAAGACTAAAGAGATCTGTATTTGCATAAATACCTGCTGCCTCGTCGTCGTATAAATCTGGAAAATGAAACATCTTGTAAGTATGACGAAGAAGCGAAACTCATTCAATTTTCCAATTTTAATTTACTACTACGTTCATTTCTACTACACAGTATTTGCAATGTCTACTTTCATAAAAAACATAAGAACATAGTTATAATAACTTTTAACCTACTGGTGGATTGAAACAAAAAGTATCTTTCATACTCTCTCGTCCATACATCTACACTACACTTACAATTATAGTAATCTATACTTCGTTAATATAACGAGAATCTTAGCCCATTCGATTTTCTACAATTATTTTAGAAATATTTATATATATATATATTCGTGTTACATTGGATATGGAGAAAAAGTAAATACAAAACACTGTAAGATTTTTTTACTACTTTCTTTCGTGACCACTATACAAGGCGTCCCAAAAATGTTCTACTTCCTTGAGGCGAGTGATTCCTGAGGTGATTCGAAATAACTTTTTCCTTTGCGAAAATGTTCTCCGCGGTATTGTTAAGGAGTTATTAACGAAAAACACGGACCAATCGGAGCGCGGCAACGACAGGCTGAGCGTGGCGTCGCCATTGGCTGAGCCGGGGTCTGTCCGCTCAACGGGGCCTGTCGTTGCCGCGTTCCAATTGGTCCGTGTTTTTCGTTAATAACTCGTTAACCAAGCCTCGGAAAACATTTTCGCAAAAGGAAAAGTTACTTCAAATCACCTCAAGAATCGCCTCTTTCAAGGAAGTACATCATTTGCGGGAGACCTTGTATTTTTCTGATATATATTTTTCTTTATGCTTGCATATCATAATAGAAACTTTTGTGGGATTTGTGGACTGGGATAGCCAAAGTCGATCACGATGATTCTGATTTTATTTATCCGGTGTCGGAGCGTATTAGTATTTAAAATGTATTTTCGATTCATTTTACGTTCTCTGCAAACGATCTTTCGCAAAGTTATCGTCAACACGTTCTCGTAGGACAGAATGTGTAATATTACAGCAATAATTCTCCGTTAAATTCCTAAATGGTTTTATCTACGGTTCTCTGAAAGTCAATTTCGATGCAATTCCGCATAAAAGTCAACAATACATTTACACGGAGTAACACCGTCGTTAAAAAACTTCCCTAACCCTCCGAATCGATAACCACGGGTATCTAAAAAGCGCTCGGTCGAGTCGGCGTCGCGTCGTAACTCGTCAATATTTCCGGAACAAGTATTAAACCATCAGCCATCGGATGAACTTGTCACCGTGTAGAAGATGTCGGCCGAGGCTTTCCGGGCGACTTATCCTCTCGGCAAATCCTCGGACCCGCGCGGAAATAAGCGAAGGAAGGCTAGCTACCGGCGCGACGCGACGCGACGCTGCGAGGCGCGGCGGTAGGTGCTGCCTATAAATAAACCGTCCTCGGTGAAGTGCTATTCCCTGTTCGCCGGGAATAGGCAGTGCTTCCAGGTGTTGGTTCAAGGTGGCCAGTTGCTTGCCGCGAATATGGAATTTTGATGAAGCTCGACCGGATATTCCCGATCGGTTTTATCGATTCTTCGGCCGCGCCGGAGATGGAAAGCCGCCCGGAAATACGGATAAATCGACCGCGGGCTGTCGGCTCGGAAGGCTCCATCACCTTGAACCCGGAGGTAGTCTCTTCGCTGACCGATTACAGCGGGCTCCGGTGTCCGCAATAATTAGCCACTTCGTAAACAGACGTCGCGCCGGCCGTTCGATCCGAGACCAATTACAGGCCGACGGGAAAATTTTCAGAGATCAGCCTTTAATTATTCCAGCTAATTAGCCGCGCTCGCCGGACCGGCTCTCATTCTCACGCCGTCTCACGCGCGTCTTTCTCGTCTCCCGATACTCTTATCTAGGTTCGATCAACAATTATTACTATATGGTGTATAGAAGCTCGAAGATTTTTATCAATTGTTCCGACAAACAATTTTCTTTACACCGAATACAAAATTAATTATTGTGGATACAATCTCAGCCAACATTCCAAAAGAAGAATAAACGAAATGTATACATATCTATTTCCACGCACGATTTTTTCCCATCAAGATTGGGCACTTGGCCCACTGTGCGCCATTAGTCTCGCATCGACAAGGACCTGCGAGCACGTAATTACACGGCCAAGGGCCGAGATCTGGTACCGTCTTAAACTTAATCGACTATCAATGTTGCCTCTAATCCAGGAGTGCAGCGGGGATGGGGGTTCGGGGTTCCAAGGAGCCACAGAGATCTCTAAAACCGGGGGAAATTATACACGCGGCCGGCGGACGTGTACGGTGTGTCATTAATTAAAACATGCTGCCGCGGTGCACTGGCCCGGAATGCCTTAATAGTTCGCCGCATTATACGGACGGTCCTACCGACAAGATGTATTACTCGCGCGCTCTATTATGCGGCCTAGAGAGCTGCCCGATAAAAGCACCGCAAAGCTGTGCCGCCGTTTTGCGACGCATTGGTCGTAGGTGCAGTAGAACTTCGCCAGTTGCACCGGAACGGGACCGGAAATGCGTGCAAAAGTCGAGATTCTGCGACGAAAGAGGTAGCCAATTGGTACACGATCTGTTTTTCTATTTTGTCGATCCGTATGTCCCCTACGTAGCCACCAGAATCCCCACCACCATCTCCAAAACTTCTAACTCATGGTGGGCGCCACTATATAGTATTCCCTCCCTAACTGTCGCGAAGGTCTCCACCGTAACTGTGAAAATGTTATCCCCACAGCCGAAGAAATAATAATATTAGAATGACGGCGAAGAATTATGAGATTCGTGGTTATTCAGTCTAGAAAATTTCGGACACGACATTATTCTCTATATTTTCAGGAAAATTTTCATTAAACCTCCAAGTGCTCCAAGAACCAACTGCTCACTAGTGTATTTCCACTCCGCAAGAATTAGGAAAGTCATCTGTTCGCGTATATTCGAAGAATCACTTTTGCAGCGTGACGTAGTAAGGGTGAATCTAGAGGAATCCTAGATTCACGAGGCAGTCTTTAGATCACTTCGCCAAAACATGCCACCAGTACTTTCGAGAGTACAAGTTGTGGAAGTTAGTTGTAGTCTACTTACAGATGGACACGGAGTCCAACGATTTAGAATCCAGGAGTCGGACCACCCAGCTAAGATCAATCCTGCAGCGCATGCCACCCCAGTTCTCAAGAGTACAACTTCTAGAAGTTGGTAGCAGTCTACTTACACGTAGTCAAGTAACGACATTAATCCTTTACTCAGTGTAGTCAGACTGGGGAAATTGAGGGGGATACAGGTACTCCCCCACACCGAATTACTCGCGTGACATTGCGACGAAACGCGTCACGTGACCGGTCAACGGCGGAAGCGGTTGAGGTGGAAATTTACATCCTCGGTATTAAAAAAATTTTCGGTTTTTGGGAAAATATTCGGGAAACGTGTACACGCGCAGCATAAGGGTACATCCATCCGGGGATTCGCTGTCACCGAAAAGAGTATCATTGACCGCGCGCCGCTTGAACCTTAATTACGTTTCCCGTCCGGCGGGAGGAGGGGTTTCAGCCGGTGCTTGAAAAATAGAAAAAGAGATATCCCCGGCATTAAAGTATCGCGTATCAGACACGTTAATCCGCGGGATTCGCGTGAGATGAACCTGATGACAGCACTCTACTCGTGGTACGCCGTTCCGCAGCTGGCGCGACGAAGCGTTTCGAGGCGCTTCGCGGCATACCCCGGGTACGTCTCTCTCTCTCTCTCTCGCTCTCGCTCTCGCTCTGTTCGCGGATTTTCCAGGTAAACGCGAGCATGCATTCCGACGCGCGGCGTCGTCATTTTCACGTTTAATATGCGATGACGCGCGCCGCCGGCACCCAGCCAGCCAGCCTCTAACTCGCGCCAAGTAGACGCAGTTCATAACGTGTCAGACCGAGTCGAGCCAACGGAACGTTATTATCCAGAGCCATTCGTTTCCCATCGACGACGTGCCTGCCGAATTATACCCGCGCAACGCGCATATTTCTTCGACTAAAACAATATCGTCGTGCTGTTCGCCCGTTTTCATAACCGCGGGAATGAGTTATTCGACGCATTCGACGCTATTAGCTTCGCGGGAAACAAATGCAACGCCTCGAAACGCATCATTCCTTCGCCCATTAAATCCGGCATCTAGAATTCGCTCAATGCGCACTCCGCGGAACATTGAGGCGTACATAGTAAAGTTTGCTTCCTCATCGTTTTGTAAAGATGATGTAGGAACTTCATCGAAATAATTATTCCCCCTTCACCTAGGTAATGCATTCCGACAGCGGATCTTTATGCATTTATAGGAAAGTTAAGTAAATGAAATTGAAAGTTATTGGAAAATTCAAAAAATTGAAGTTGTCAATATATGATTTCTTCTGTATTAAACCGTCGATTGAATCGGAGGAATTTTAGCACCTAAGGGTGACAGTTTTCATGTCCCGGGTCAACATAGACCCGGGCACCGCCGCCGTCGAAGGGACAAGCGTAACGACTTTCGCACGAAACCACGTGAATATTTTCCTATCGATAAAGTTCGCGCTTAGCCGCGGTTAAACTCTCTTCATAATTGAATTTACGAACCGTGCAGCATAATAGCGCGAACACGAAAGCCATTGTAACCGTTTAATTGCATAGAATGTTTTATAATTAAGAACCATTCAATTTGTATAAACGGGTGTGAAAATTCGCGTCGATCGAAGGTTATTGAACGACGGTTTATGTAATAATTATTTTCACGGTTGAACGGCTTCGAGCAAGAGTCAGGGGAAAAATTCGACGTCGGATTGAACAATTTTCTACACAATTATAGCGCAACGGAAAAGAGGGGAACAGTTTTTGCAGGAGTCGCAGCGAAGCGAACACGGTTCGCTGTTTTTGCTGATAAAAGACGCCTTTGTGTAAAGTATTTCGGGTTTAAGTGAGCGTAACTCGGGGACGAACGCCGCGAGCGCGCGCGCGACTCGCCGGTAGAATGTGCATTCGAAGTAGAATGCAGTTATACGTTGAAATCGGCTTAGTTAGCAAATTACAGTGAACACCGGCAACTGTAATTATGAATGAGCCGTTGAATCAAAGTGACGGTTCTAAATGGTCTCGGTTCTTCTCAATTGGAAGAGCGGAAGTGCATTTAACGCGTTGCCGCTCGAACGGCGAAGCCGGGTTGGCGACATTTTAATACCTCCTTTCTATTTCACGACGACAGGACAAGAATTACTTCTCTTTCAGGATATTTCAAGTAAATCAGTGCCGATTCTTCGAGTGTTCCAAGAACGAAGGCGGCGAAAGCACCGTCTGATGTAATTATTGTTCGATATACGTGTACCTTCGGGCACTCGAACCAGTGCGCACCGGGTCGTTCTGAATCATTTCGTTCGAAAGCATTCACTGTAGATAAGAGATTATACCGCTGGCAAATATCTACCCATCCAGCAAATCTAACTGGAGCGTGTAATATTAGGTTCTTGCGTACGAAATGTTCTAACAGTAACGTTAAACAAACGCAAGTTTTTCACTAAATGAACTTATCGATTAAAGTTATATTGTAATCAACGTATTTTGTCAATGAATGTCGAGTTTCTTGATTGTATTATATCTATTTTTACCATCGACGAATAGCAAGTTAATTAATCATCGCATTTTGACCAAAAATTATCAAGGTTTGTACCTCATTGCAACGATGGCCCACTTTAATGAAGTTTTCAGAATATGTATAACTGACAGATCTACCAAAGCTAGTCAACAACAACTTTTAGTAGTTTCTCTGTAATTCTGAGCAATTGCAATTTTTTTCGAAATATCCTTCCCACGTCACACAGTAAACCAACTGTTCTAACTTTTAAAAAAATCGTACGGTCCTTTAAAAAGCTAAGCTGGAATATAATTCTATTTTCTCGTCGTCGATGTATGACATTCGGAGAATATACAGGCACATATGATAAACATAAATTTTCTTTTCATTCTGGAAAATTATGAATAACGCAAAAGTTTAACTCACTGCAACCATAAAATAAATCGTAGTGTTAGGATATACGAAAAATTGCACAGGATTCGGAGGAAGCTAAAGGGCGATTCATACCGTCCGCTCAGACCGGGAACGTGGCAAGAAACTGTTAAAATTCGGTATTGATGGATAAACACAAAGTCGAAGCGAATTGGTATCGTCGATTAACACATTGCCGATGAAATGGTCGATGATTTGATGCAAACCCGTTTCCAAATTAAAGCTAGGATGTATGAAAAATTGCACAGGATTCGAAGGAAGAGTTTCTCGAGCCTCCTGAAGCTAAAGGGCGATTCATACCGTCCGCTCAGACCGGGAACGTGGCAAGAAACTGTTAAAATTCGGAATTGCCGGGTAAACACACAGTCAAATCGAACTGGTATCAACACATAGCCGCTGAAATGGTCGATGATTTGATGCAAACCCGTTTCCAAATGCGTTAAAGCTACCGGTGTCCGTGCGGCTAGTATAAATCAAGCTTGACGCGTTCCTGGACACCGTGTTCGAACAGAAGGACGGGGACGACATTTCGTGAAATCACCACAAGATGTACACGATTCGCGAGCCAACGTTACCGAACAACTTGGGCTCTTTGAAAGCCGTAGAACTCCCTTCGGTGGTCGGTCTCTTCCGGTTCTAGATCCATTCGGTCGTGTCTGTCCGTCGTGCGCCAATCAGACCCGGGGAAAACCGATCCGGCGGAATGTCCCACGTCAAAGCACCGAAGACCGTCGCACATTCGTATCACTGGAGCATAGAACGTAGGCAGGAGAGAGTCTAGTTCGAAGACTCGATATCTCGCAGGACACTCGATAGTCGTAGCACGCACATCGCTCAGAGAGAGAAAGAGAGAGAGAGTGTGTGTGTGAGACGGACAGGACAGAACAGAACGGGCAGGCTACAGTTCGGCCAGGACTGCGCCGGATGATGATGCAGCCGACGCCAGGCGAGCGGCGTCGTTAACGAGAGGCAGGGCCATTGTTTGCGGCCTAGTTCTGCCCATCCGGCGGCGGCTTTCCATGCCACAGGCCCTCTGTGCCGCGGCTGTCGATATTACCGCGCGGCACGTGGACGCAATTTAAGTATTACCTCATTACGTCACGTCCCTCCGTCCGAGAAACTTCGAAACGGGGTCCGTGTTCCAGCGCGACCGGCTAATGGACAGCGGCGGGACACGCGGCGACGGGACGTATTTGTTATGCCGGAGGCCGCGTCGCCCCCGCGACGCACAACCGGGGATGACGTTAAAATGCACGAGGCGAGGGCGGATCGGAACTCTCCGTACCTCTTCCCCCTGCTATACCACGACCGTGATACGTTGCTTCTATTTTCATTTTTACATTTAATGCGTCCGTAAGCAAATCGCTTAAGGGATGTGCTTGATGGAGGAAACGCAAATTTTCCTGGGGATGGGAGAGGGTTGTCGGAGATCTTATACATATTCAGTCGATTAGCGAAGAATTATGTGCCCAGAGAGCAAGTCTACGGAGCCGTGGATTTATTTCGAACATCTACACCGCGCGATTAAAGGGTAATGCAACTATTATGCAAGTTGTTCGTCTTCGCGAACGTAGTTGCGTAGTACGTGTTTCTCGTGTCGCACAGCTAATCTTCACATGACCCACTTGTGGTCGAGATGAACTATTCTTTTTTTAAGTTCAACTTCGTTATTGCTCCTACATTTTCTACGGTTTTGTGAACTGAAAATATCGCGACAAATTACTCTCCAGGGCAAGCAATCAAAGGTTCGTTCAAATCCGTTGCAAAGTTAATAGGAATAAACGTATGTATCGATGAAATTTAAGTTGATACGAAAATCTATGAGAGACATAAATGTATGTGGGTGTATCAGCTTAGATTATTCTGTTAGTGGTGCAATCAGAATTTGTTTTAGCTAAAATAAACATGTGCCAAATTTTTTGCCAACCCTTTTTATTCAGAATTATCAAGGTGACCTTCAGTTTTTCTTTATAGGTAAACCTACAATTTTTTTATACTTATCTTTTAGGAGATACTGAGACGAATTCGGCAAGCACCATAAAAAGTCTTCTTCCTTAACGCGAATACATAATTGAAATCCCGCAATTGTTTACAGAATAGCCGGCAAGAAATTTTCTATGAGACGTAAACAGTGCAGACAATAACCTCTCCTACCCCGTCTCGCCTAGGAACGAACAAGCCTCGCACTCTACATTGTTCCCCTTCACCTTTTCACCTGACAAACAATCGATGCGTAAGAAAATGTTCCCCTTGCTCGTGCCAGCCGACGAATAGGTCTCGGTGAGGTCTCTGAACGAGACCCCGTGACTCGGGCTCGCCATGAATAGCGGCTTCTCCCTTCGAAAGTTATACATCAAAAACTCCATCGCAGACGGACAAGTTTTTAACGCATGGAACAGCAAAGTTCCGAAGGCTGTTGCGTGAAGGGCCATTTCCTTGTACGCTAGAGGACTCGAGTCGCCTGCATCCACTACACACCCTCTGGTCTGCGTGCTCGAACCCTATTCTCGGAGGAGATGCGACTCGGCGTTACCGCATAAACACATTTGTTACAGTCGCTGCCGGTCATAATATTCTTGCGCTGTCGGACCCAGGATTAACTTCGAGGTCGGTAATCCTCGAACCGGTCGCGTAGAGACGCGGAAACAGTTCGAAACGACGCGTCGCGACGCTCCGCGCCGATTATTTAACGATAGCGACAAAATTCGGGTCTTTTAAACCAATCAATTTTGAAAAGAATACGGACCGAAAAATTTCGCTAACTTGTTGTCACACGATTACTGACTAGTTTGGAATTGGAAACTTTAATGATCTAACACACAGTATACAATGGCAAAGATAAGTAACAGAAAATTATTTCTTTTAAAATGTAGATCTCACAACATAACTCCAAGTTTCATCTAACAATTGATCGAACCCGAGCGCCGAAAACATTAATACAGATTTTTACATTTTACGATCGATAAAAATTGAATATTTATTACTGACTAATGTTTGAAAAGCTTCCTTATCAGTTCGTCGGGGGTGCGAGAAATATCAGAATGATTGTATGATGCAATCTTACTAACTAGAAATAATAAAAACATAGAAAAAATTTAATCTGTTCTATTATCTTCAACCTATTAAAGATATTAAGACAAAGAAATTAATTTCTAGTTCACTCCAATTCGTTGCAATTCACGTCGACAATTTTATTTTGCATACGGATCCTATTAATAACAATTTAAACTATTTTTTCCATTTTGAGCAATCTTAAGTAGCTGAAAACTTTCTGTAAAACTCAAATCGAAATTGGTAAACATTTAACACATAAAAAGAGTATGATTACGGATGAGTATGGTTAATACTACAAAAAAGTTGTTATAATGCTAAGCATAGCTTATAAAAATCAAATTAATGCGATAAACCTGTCAAAAATGGCACCAACTAAGAATTGGGAAAAAATGTGGTGTACCACATTTGGCAATAAATCGGAAAATTCAGTAAACACTTGTAAAAAGTCATTGAAAATTTTACGACACCGGCGATCTATGAATTTTATTAGACTTCTTTGACTTTTGTCCATTGCTGGTCACACTGCGCGACGACGCGTCTCGAGAAGAGTCGTCTCGAGACGCGGCCCTCTCTCCTCTCCCTGGGGAAGCTACGATTTTCTCAGTTTTATTTGGTCTCAAAACACTCTTCGGCGAGCCGGCTCGTCCTCTTTGCATTTCCATCGAGCTGCGAACCAACCCTTCTCCCCCTTCTCCGCCGAGTCTTTCTCCTCCAGCCAGCCGGTTCCCTATGCTGTTGCGAGAGGTAACAAGTCGTCACTCGTGTATCTCCGTTTGTGTCCCGAATTCACGGATCCCGGCGAGCGGTGAGCCAAGTTTTCGCCGCACCGGCAACCCACGGGAACCCGATTTTTCGTAACCACCATCGTATGCGGGCAAATGGAGCGCGATCCCGCTCGCTGCGTCCGTGAAATCGGAGCGTGGCATCGCTTCCGACGCGGCGCTATTGGCCTCTTTCACACCGACTATTTTTTCACCATGATCGATTGCCTCCCGAAAAACTGTTTTCGACTGCCTTCTGAAAACTAAAACCGTTCCTTTTTGTCCAATAAACGCGCAGTCAATCACTGATGATCACGCACGCCGTGCGCAGCGCATAAACGTATTTAAAATGTTTGTATTTCGACGACTTCCAGCAAACAATTGCTATTTCTTTGTATTTGTTTAAAAGAAAATGAACCGCAAATTTTAAATGGATAAATGGATATATATTAAAAAGAAAAACAATCGATTATTATAGGGATCATGTATGCATAATGAAATCAGTATGAACAACAAGTATGCAATATTTGTTGTTTATTCGTATAAAAAATGTATCGGTAAAATAGATTTTTCTAAATAACTACAGGCAATCGAATTTCAGTTCTGCTGAATTTTTATGCTCCCCTTTTTGAATTAAGAAATTCTTGAAATGAAACTCGTGAATATGTTACTAATTATCAAGCTTGAAACGGTATGAAAATCTAATTAAAATTTAATGAACACTCTTTTTATTCGTTTTACTATTGAGCTGTTTAATCTTATGCATTTATTGAGCTCACCGATATCGGCACAGGATGAAATTATTAATAAACTTTGATGGCGTTTACGTGTACTTTAGAGTCTGATGAAATTAGTTAACGAACTTTCATATTTTTTAACTCCAATTTCGGTAAACGAAATTTATTAAGTTGTTGCGGTTTATGAACTGCATTCGTATTCATTTGTATGTATCCAAATAAATTTTGCAAATGCAAAATTTCAAATTCGTACTAAATTGTAATTTTCAACTGTACAGGTTAACAATTCTTCACTGATAATCACTTGGTTCTGGATTTTTACACATATTCATAATATTTAAAAAAATACTTTAAAAATTACAAGTATTTCATATTTTTCATACAAAACTTAAAAACCTCTGAAAATTATAACAAAATTGGATGTAACATTGCTTACATTCCACGCTACTATTTATTAAAAATTCTAAAAATTCTAAAAAATTTGTATACAACATTGCTTAAATTCCACGCTACTATTATTTAAAACTTAAAAACCTGTTAAAACTATAACAAAATTGCATGTAGCATTGCTTACATTCCACGCTACTATTTATTAAAAAAATCTAAAAAATTTGTAACATTGCTTAAATTCCACGCTACTGATTGTTAATACTCATGTAAATGGAAATCAATTTTATTCCAGCTTCTTCTTTGTTTAAAGAATTTAGTAAAAAAAATACGACAAATAATCAATTTTATAATAAATAGTTATACTCGAACACTGACCACAATACTGAAAAGTCTGAACTTAGTAGTTGCTGAACAATAAAATACGAATGTACGTTCATGCGACATTGGTCGGCAGGAAATATGTCCGGCGAATTCGTTTGCAGAAAGAAAGCAATAACGGAGAAGAATGTGTTTAGTCATATTCATGCTTCATGCTCGAACGAAGTCCTACCACAATATTTCAAAATACTGGAAAATCGAATCCAAGATTGCAGCGAACAATGAGTACGCGGAAAGAATGATTGCGCCTTATTTCGAGCAGCTTTCAAAGCTTCTACTCTACTATTATCCTAGCTATTTCAATTTCAACTTGAATGAACATGCTTGACTATAAAATGAAAAAAAATCATTGTTCCCCATTGTGTCAGTAAAATTTGCGGATTTATTTGAAATTGTAAAGACCAGATATTTCAGGAAAGTAGGTTGATAAATCCCGGATATAGAAACACGAGCGGAACGTGCAAACCGTAATTAACCGAGAAATCGCACAATACCACGCCCGATTAAAATTACTCACGGATCGCATTTACATCTGGAGGGTATTTACGAATGACGGAAACGGGCGTACCGCGGATCGTTGTAGAAAGCAAACACCGGTTTACGCAGCTTGACATCGTTTATGACGAATTCGTCATGTCACAAAGCATTTCCAATTCCCCGGTATTGCGCAATTTAAATATTTAATCGGTTAAACGATCGCAATATTTTTCCACCGACCTCCAATCACGTTCTATACACTGATAAATGCTAATTTATGCAATAGCGAATTAAGATTTATTACTGTACACCGTTGCGCGCGATTATAGTAGTACAGCAACTAATTCGAACGATAGAAATTTTCAAGATTTTTTTATAAACTTGATGTATTTCCGGAAACCTTTGCATCCGTCAGTTATTAATTAACTAGAATAATATCTTTGCTTCATACTCGTAGCATAAATAATTCCTTTTTTAGAACGATTAATGATTTGTTATTGTAAAAAGGCTTTAACGGTAGGGTGGAAATGAAACTAATAATATCTAAAAATATCTTTATGTGAAATATTTAAATAAATTGGTTTGTGACATACTAGTACAATTAGTCGAATAATTGCACTTTAGCAATTTTGATAATAACGAATGGATTATTATCGATAAACTGCTTAGTGATCAAATAATGGATTATTATTATTATTATTAAATAACTTATTAGCATTTTAAATGTTAAATTATCAGTTTGACATTCATTTAATGAGACATTAAATATTTATAAAATACTGATGATAAATTTCCAAGAAATATTGTCATCAAAATTAGTCGAATAAATATAAAAAATTGTTTAAAGCAAGAATCAGAAGAAAAGGTGAATAAAGGAAAGAATAAACTATTTTATTAATTAATGAATTATTCAATCCGGCGAAGAAGGAACAATTATTGTACAAACAAAGAACATTTTTCGAAAGTCGTAAATTACTATTATGTTCGTGTAAAAAATTGTTAATTGAAACATAAATTCATCATTATTATCCACGTATATTCAAGAATTACGTTGGGACCCATAAACGAGTGAAGCCATCGCGGAGCCGTAAATTTGAACAGACTCGCTGCTCCAGCTAATATTTCTCTGTCAAGATATTCCAGGCATTATCATTCGTCTCGGAGAAACCTGCATTTATTTTCATAAACAATATAAATCAAATATAACTGCATAAAACGAGAACCGACGATTAATAGCGTACGCAATGTACGGCACAACATCTGTTTTAGATATTGTCTTCTCATGACTCTGCGTATATTACTCATCCTGCAAGACGTGCTCTTTAAAAGACTGTAAAGTTTCACTTGAAATATTATCTCGAATAACAAATAGTTCACGACAATGTTGCGTAAATGAGCTGAAACAGGATATTCTATTTATAGAAATAAATCGTCAAAGTAGAAATAATTTACATGGATAATACAAGAAAAAGAAGAAACAGACAAACGACAATATGATTGAGATAAACGGGCAAATTAATTTATAATCGCAAACACTGCGCAACACTTTCGACACCGATTTCGAATCGGTCAGAAGTAATGCATAAATCAATCGATCCAAGGAACCGGTGATAAATTCGATCGGCCATGAGCGAGCGAGACAGAGAGAAAAAAACATTAAAAATTCGACCCAGATATGTTTCACCTGTATTTGTTATTCTTTTTCTCGATCACCGCGACAGAACGTTTCTCGGCGGTGAAACCGCGCTCGTATATTACGGATTTTCGCGCGCGGTGCGGTGCGTTTGCACACAGATACGCGGCCGACACGATCGTTAAACGAAAGTGATTATCGATCTGGCCCCGGCGCGGTATCGCGTTCGAGAAACTCGGGTAACGAATTCCGGGATACAACACGCGGCGTGTGTGTATTTTTTTCGGACCGCGTGTCGCTGTCTCGCTGGTTTCGCTTCCCTCTCCCCAGCCCCCACCGTACACATCCGCACACCCCCTTCGTCCCAGCTGCACCTCCCTTCCCCGTCCCCCACTACCCCCTTTTTGCGATCCAACGGACCGCGTCTAAATCAATTTTTATGCAAATAAGGGCGCATCCGCGCGGGCTTCCCGGAACCCGAGGATTTTTCGTTCATTGATTTACACCCGTTTACACACGTTTAAAGCCGTGCCCGTTGAATCCGTTGATTTTTCACCGCGGGATTTTCCGCGCGGGAATCCCGCCGCCATTCGCCCGCTCGTTACCCGTATACACGTATCGCTCAACCCGCGGAAAGGTATTGATTTAATTTCGACAAATACCCCGTCGACGCCTTTCACCGGTCCGACCACCAATCATTTATCCGCTTTCTTTTCCCACTATCCCAAATTTCTCTAACGCCATCTTCGTTCTCGCGGAGATTTTGGAAATACTGTCGATTTTGTTCTCGCGTTGCGTATTGAAATCTCGTTGCTGTTCAGATCCATGGAATGCGCTACTCTGATTATATTTTGCGTGTGTACGTATACCTGTAAGGCAAAATTGTAAAAAAAATTTTTTTTCAACAAAGTTGAGCGTATATGTACTCTCTTGTGATAGTGGCCAGGAAAATTGAGCGTATATATACACTAATGATGCAAATGGGCTAAATACGATAAAAATAATGTGTTGAAATTAAACAATTTTTTTTTTTAGTGTTTGCACTGTCTCGAACACGATCACTCGGTGTCGTCATAAATCTTGATCAAATGTTCTAGAGAAATACTTTACGATACCGCGTCTATCGATTCTTCGTCCCTCCAATCGCGTGCACGAACGTTTGGACGGAACAAATGTTTCACGACTTGTTATTCTAGAAACAATAATCCACAACGCTGCTTGAAAAGTTCGCGAAGTTGTCGTTCGGAACGAGGTACAAGTAAACGCTATGGATAAGCGTTGAAAGCTCGTACCCGAGGGTCTTCTGAAGTTTTTAATTTCAGAAATCCAAGTACAATGATGGTCATTTAACAATCTCGCAAAGATGCAGATCTTCTTGAAAGTTTGGACTTTATAATGGTGTAACAGATTATATTGAGTGACAAACTCGAAGAAAATGTTGCAGGAAACAATTCCTATACATTAATGAAACAATTAGTAAATCGTTTCATTCTTTGTTGAATCATTCCACAGAAGTCGTTTTAATTTAATTACAGTTTTGATACAAGACGATGGCTCTATGCGGCTTTACTTTGTTCTCGAACAGGCTGTTTTAATATAATAAGGTAAATTAATATAAAATTAATTAATTTAATACAGTAAAATATGATAATCTTTTATTTATTTGAAAAGAACTACGATGTTTAGGAACAAAATCCTATGACAAAAGCTAGATTATTGTGTCAAGTATGTCTGTAAAAGATTTCAAAGAAATTAGTACAGCAGTTTTTGAGATATGATTTTTGAAAAACCTGTCCCATATTGCCATTCCACCTCTAGTGGATATTTTTAAACGAAAATTTAGTATTTTGCAGATAAAAGTGTGACACAGCTTGCATACTAAATGTATTGTTAATATATCTATTTTTTTACATAAAAAAAATTTTCGAAGTCAAGCTCAATTTTCGATCTCCTAGGTATACGTCCCAATACCACTTTATTAATCACATATAATGATGAAAAAAAATGTAGCTCTCTTAATCTCTCAAAACCCGTTAATATAAAGAAATACGTATGCGTTACAATTAAATGTAACGGTTCAATAATGTCTCGTATGTTGCCAAAGCAATTATGATTATTAAATCGCCATCGAATTCTTAAAATTAGTAGAACAACGCTACCCTGCGTGAAAGCATGTTTGTCGCAACGCGTTGTTGCCATTTCATTAACGAAGTTGTGTTATTCTTACACGAGCTACTACATCGTACACATTTACACGTATTATACGTGCATAAACATTTACAGTTAACCGACGGTAGCGTTAGCCACTACCTCACGGTTCGACGTTCCCACGACAATTTCCGTAAAAAGCCTTGCTAAACAAAACGCGAATAACGAAAACTCGAGGAGCATCCGCACAATTTGCCAGTCGCCGAACACGCATCAACCGCGAAACCGTACAGAGCGCATTTCGCCGATATTCCGCCTAAGCAAACTTGTTAGTAACCGTAAACAAACATTCAATTATTTCGAATCCCCACAGGTCTATTACATCGGAACGATTTCCGTTCGCGCGAATAACCGATCGCTCATGCCATCATCGTTCAATCCCTATCAAAACGGGACCTACACCATCTCCCAGGGATCCCACCAGGCGTCTAGACGCCGTACATGCAACAACGAAGCGTCGAAAAGAACGAGAAATCCAACAAATCCAACTAATCCGGCGCAATACAATCGTACAAAGCTCGTGGCGTCCTGATCCAAGCGATAAACTCCGTCGTAAATACTTGATCAGAATTCTACGCGGAACCACGAAGAGCTGCTTCGGCAGGATTTCAGCTAGTCTACAATTTTAGAAATATTTTCACGATTCATTTCGATTTTGTATCTCACTGATTTTTTATTCTTAACACGCAAAAATGGATGCTAATTTTCGATTGTGTATATTCATTATTAGACAGCGGATCTTTATGCATTTATAGGAAAATTAAGAAATTCTTCTTGAGTTTGCATTATTGAGACATGATTTGATGCCTCCTGGATCCTTGCAATCCCCATGTACGTATACGGTTGGCCTAGCGGTGTGAGTGTGCACACGTGCTACCGTTCCAGCACCTTAAGAATAATAGGGTGTAGGTATCGTCAAATCTTGCAATATAGTTAGCTGTTCCTGTGTGAAATGTTGCGAATTTATACCCCTCCAACCATCAGAATGAGTCCTCTTAAAATCATCCAGTGTCTTCCTAATCGGTATGAGTTGCGGGTGATTCATGAAGGGACTGACAAATTCAAAAAAATTGATGGAACATAGGAATATCATACGGGTGAGCTTAAACATGAGCGTATAACATCAATTTTTAATTCCTCCTTTGCTACCTCCTCGTGTTGATTTAAGTGATCTTATACAATTTGGTTTTTGCTTTTAAACTCCTCCAATAGTTGCCTTATCTTGCCTAATCTTGCCCATTGTCCTCACTTCTCGCGCATTCCTTCCATCGCTGGGACACTCGACTGATCGTCTGCGTCAGCGCGTTCCTATGCCCTCCACGCTCTTCCACATTTTCCCGCAGGTAGCTATCCGGATGCCTCTTCTGGGCACCTCTTCCAGCCGTCCGCTTATTGAAACGAGAATATATTGCCAGTTTCGCGGCCGAACAACCGGCCCGGCTTCGCTGACCGGCGCTCTATCGTAAAACGATTACTATACCTCAAGCCGGGCCCCCGTGTACAATGGCTTTTGTTATAATGGAACGTTTGTTTCGCGCATTCGACCGGCGGCGGCGACGGTAGTGGAGGGGAGGAACTTGGATTTTTCGCCAGCCATAATTCATCGCGGCCCACGCGGGATTCTTTTAAAGGGGAGATCTACGGTCAGCCTGCCACCGCTGCCTCTGATGCCTCTGCTGCTGCCTCGGACCGCTCCATTGCCGTTGCACAATTTGTTGCGGATCGCTTTTTCGTTCCACGCTGGACCCGCTGGCGGTAGCGGACGCGATTTATGGCTGCATTTGACCGGCTTCCTAATGAATATCGGGATTTGATGCCAGTGCGTCACGCAGCGAGGAGGACCGTCGCGTGGTTCTCGCTGGAGAATTGCTTCGATGCGTTCAATTGATCGCGGGTTTTTTCGGGAATTAAAAAATATTTGCGCCGACCGTCGCATACAATAAACGTTCCGTGACAAACTGCTCTAGATGCCGATCCGGGAAACGGACCCTTCATCGCTGCGGTCGCGTGCAGTGAATATTCGGACGAGAGGACGATTACTTTTTTCATATCGGTTAGTTTACCATTAATTCGGTTAGTTTACCAAAAAATGGAATTTTGTTTAATGAAAATCAGCGACATCCATATCCAGAAAATTCTGCTCGAAATATTCGTCGCGCGTCTTACTTGTGTGGCGCAAGAGATTAGTAAAAGTTGCATAGAGCTTATGGTAAAAACAGTTTCAGAACGAAACGTGCTATGCCTGTTACGAATCTGTTTTTGAGATGGATACAAATTCGCATAAATAATGAATTGTTGGAGCGAAGAAATTGGATTATTCTATTCGAAGAATTCGCAAGCTCTCTACAGGAAATGACGTTTCACGGTTACTTTAGGAACGTGTTACGGCAATTTCAGGTCTCGAGCAGATGAAAATACCGTACGGTTCTCGAAGCCTTTAACAACAGAGGATTGGATCTCCTCTTGGAAACTCTCCAAGACTCGCAACACATTATTTCCCTGCCTCGGAGCATGCGAGAGAGAGAGAGAGAGAGAGAGAGAGAAAGAGAGAGAGTTCTGCCAACAAGAACGTGTCACGTTCGCGGCCGTACAATCATTACAAAGGAACCAGGATCTAGCTTCCATTGAACCTAGTGATTTGTGTCTCGTGTGAAGTCCCGTGATGAATGATCTCATCTCATCCCGCGGTGTCTGAATTTAGATTAACGCAGAATACCTGCAAATTAGCGTAATTTTACGTTGTACAGTTCAGGTGTTTGTTATAGTTGAACGAACCTTAGTTATGGACTGTTGTGAATAAGCATTCATGAATAAACATCTCATTATGCACGTTAATTGTCCAACATATGACAAATTAATTATTTTCTATGTGAAGTATAAATATGAAATATTTATGTGATGCACTTTCTCAGTAAAATGATGTTATTACTAATTGAAATGTTCTGGCTTTACACATTGTATAAAACTATCGATTGTTCATTTTTTATTTCACAAATAAATTCTTAAATGAATTAGAAAACAATCGTTTTGGCCTTTCGGAATTTCTAGTATAATAATGGATAATATAATAATACACTTATGGCAAAACTGGGTAGGTGTGATTTAAACCAGTAAAAACACGAACTGGTTACCTATTAACCTGTTAAACCAGAAAGAAAATTAATTTCTATTTCACCACAGTTTCTTGCAATTCAGATAGAAAATTTTTATTTTGCATAAAAATTCGCTGTCTGCTGATAATATACATATGGATAATAAGAACGGACAATTATTATCATTCTCAGTGTATATCTGAATAATATCTTCTTTTAAGAAACTTACAAAGAAGTTGTGGATTAATTTCTGTTAGTGAACAGTTGTATACAATTGTATAATTAAAATAAAATAAATAAATTATGCGAAATAAATTTTGCATGACAAGGGACAGGCTCCGACAACGGTCTGTTACAATGTATATTATTATTATTATGGCTAATTAATTATTATACCGTGATATTCATTATTGATGTCATATTAATATTGTTTTTACTATTGTAGTAATTAATTTACAATGGCAGCTATCCGAGTGGTGCCGTGTGTGCGTCCATATGTAAATACACCACGTAATATGTAACGTAAAATTCAATGTAAAGTTAATATTGGGTTGAAACAAATAATATTGTTTAAAATAGATATTCTATGTCTGTAGATACTGTTTAGTCAGACTCTTGTCATATTTATTTGTGCTTCGATAAATTATAAACTTCTTTTTGTTAACATTGTACGCATACACAATTGTTAAAATCTAAAAATTATTTACCCTTTATTTTATTGCACTCAATAATTTTATGCACACATGATTTATACATGCAGGATATCTATTATGTTACGATCACAAAGAAGAACTTAGAAGTGGCGAAAATCGTCCAGCGAAAACGCTAAAAAAAACCCCGCGATTGGCACGTGACAGCCAGAACAATCTAGGGAATTCCGTGGCGAACCAATTTCGTGTCTTCCAGCCAGTTACATAACAAGCTCACGTCAACTAGCAGCAGCTAAGTATCGTCGTAGAGACATCCCCGTCCCCCGGCAATCAAACTTTCATCGAGTCAACCTATATTCCAAAGAGAACGCTGGCTCCCGAGACATCGGGAACTGCTAATCCCGATTCCCGTGCAAACCGAACTGATTCGTGCCGCAACGAGACTGCTGGTAGCTTCCGTCATCGAGTTTCCAGCGTTCCGGCGGGAGCGTCTTAGGTTCTCCGATCGGTCGGGGGCTACTGCTAGCCCAGCCATCCAGCCACCGTAACGCAATTACGGTCGTTTACGGTTTTGTCACGGCCATTCATCCAGGGATTGCAGAGCAATGAGTTGACGAGCACCGCGTATTCGTAGCCGGCAATGATTTCTCATGGGAGAGAGAGAGAGCGCCGCGCCGCCTGGCTCGACGACGCGCGTCGGTGTGGCGCGGTGTCCCGTGTCTATCGCGCAGCTCTCTTTCCTTCCCCGTCCATCTGGCTGGGCTCATAGTTTCCGCAGGGACCACGCACACCGAGGCGAATTCGCTCGAAACCACTGCGTTGTTGCGCCTCTAGCCGGATCAAGACTTGTCTCCAGCTCTACCCCTTCCACCGCGCCATTCCCCCCCCCCCCCCCCCCCCCCCCGCCCCTCCCCCCCCCCCCCGCCCAGGTCACGTGACGCGTCTCCTCTCTGTCGTGCACGCGTCGCGCTGTCACGCGACTAGTCCGGTAACCACGGGGAGGGGGTAGCCGTACTCCCTTCGATTTCCCCGATCTGGAGACACTCCGCGTGTGCGTGTGTGTACGACGCGACTTGTCGAATTAATACCGAAGGCGAAACACCGACGGAAAAGGCCTGCCTCGATTATAATGATCCGGCGCGCGCGGTCTGCTCGGGCGAGCGAAAAACCCTTTTAACTCGTGATTGGGAAAAATCCTGGCGGCGCGGCTCCGCTGCCGCGCCGTTTGCTCGCGGTCGCCTATCTCGCGATTAATATCCGTGCGAACGCAGAAACCCGTAAAATGGGAGGAAGAAGGGCACCTCGCGACGACTCTTTTTCCCTTTTCACCGAAGAAACCGGGTATATCTCGAGTATCTGCGGGCGTCGCGATACCTGCGAGAGCTGCCCCGCACAAGTATCTTCGGCTCTGTATGCGAACGACGGTATTAGATTTCTCTCTTTTACACGCGCGTCTTGGATACCCTTACCCGAGAAGAAACAACGTTTTCTGACGATTTTCTCGTGTCATGAAACTACAGTGGTAGAAATTTCTGTAAACCCATTAAAAATTTCCCTGTTTTTCATCGATAATAATTTATCGACTGAGTTTTTCATTGTTACCGACTCTGACTGTGCGTGATTACTTCTAAAATTGATTTCTTCATTGTTATTTCTAATAGTTGAAAGTTCGAGGCTGAGTGTGTGTGTGTCGTGTGTGCGGCCGCAGGTGGTCGGTCGAAGTCGTTCGTCTTCGCGGTCTGTCGGTCGGTCGTAGCCGGTCGTAGCCGGTAGTAGTGTGTGGTCTGTCGTTGGCCGAACTAGGCAACAGTATATGCGTTTTGAATAAAGAGTTTTATGTGCAATTCCTCTACGAATTCCTTCCAGTGTTTTATTTACGTAATCCAGTTATTTATTGGTTCTCATTGAGCAACCACTGTCATAGCCGATCTATTATATATTTTGATAATGTACCGCATTCTAGCTCATAATGTATATCCAGCTCTACGTCATAAATAATAACGACTAATTGTCATTAGCTCCCCAAATTATTACCAAATGTGTACCCGCTAGACAACAATTGATTTATTATCGTGATACCTTACTGTACGCGCCATTGAAAATGTTTGCGGCCCGTCCTGATTATTCGTCTATTCATCGCTGCTTAACCATGTCGTCCGGTTAAAAAACGGGAATTGTAGGCGTTTGGTCACGTAGAGCAAAGGTGTTGAAACACGCAGAGTTCAAAATGTTTCATAACTCATGGGGAATGAAAAAATGTTGAACGATTGTAATCACGATTATATTCCCCGATACATTATTGTTAAAATTGTATATCATTTTTGATTAGTACAATCTAAAGGGGGTTCAGTTTATTCTGTTACTGTTTCTCAATTGCTTCAACATCGGATATCATCTTCGTTAAATCTTAGTTTTCAGCATTGTGTTTAATACTATTACTTTGAAATTAGTTCGATTTCAACAGTTGAGAAAATTGGATCAAATTGGCAAAATAAGTAGAAACGAGAAACGAGTTTTCTTTTTTATAACGTTTTGAGATTAAATTAACAATAATTCGAGTGACATATCGAAATACGGTCGATGATAATGTAAATGAAAATGAATTTTAGATGTAATTTCAATTTTTGGAGTTGAAGGTCACCTCGAGGTCATATAGTTTTAATCTCTGAATGCGTTCTTATGTTCGTTATAGTGTCCAAGGAGAAAAGCTTCCACATGGATGAGTTTGGAAAAATATTCTTTGCAGGGTATTATTAATTAATCGCATGAACAATATTTTTTGTATCGCCACAATCGAACGAGATATTCAGGTGGAGAATCCTATTATAATAAATATTCGAAAGCCATTGTCGAATTATTGGTAAAAACAATTGTTTAGTTTTTTTGTTCGAGTGTACAGATGAACCAAGGGAAGTTATCGTGGAGCGACAATGCAGTTGACAAGCGACGATCGAAATCCGCTCAAGATAGATTAAAAAGAGATTCCAGATAAAGGGAACAGGTTTCGTGGTAAAGTAATTCCCATTCTGGCAATAAGAGGTCTCGATAACGATGTAATTTCGCGAGCATCGTCCGGGCACCATGCTACGGATGGAATCGCACCGCCATTGTGCTCTGCGAGTTAAGCTCTAAATCGCGTGCTTCAATATTGTGGATTTCTTAACGATTATGGAAAATTTCGGAGCGTCAGAAAGGCATTGTTCCTTCTTGTTTTTGCGACATTTCATATGCTTTCCATCAATTTCCATAATTATAAAAATATCTTCTCTCACTGTGGAATTAACAAAGTCTCGGTACCCAATCGTAAATAATTTTATTATTAAATTGTTAATGCTACGAATCTTTTGTTTTCAGTAGAATAACAATAAAGATTTCATCAATTTCCATAATTATAAAAATATCTTCCCTCGATTTATAATAGACACGCAAACTTGACGGATTTTTAAAATGAATTTTCTCGAAAACGAGGCGTCAAACGAAAAAAATTTATTCTATATTTTCAATTTATTTTCTCATGTAGAATCATTCCCTACACGTTTATACCATTTTGGGAAACCCTGTAGACATATGGAAGAAATTAATTTGAGATCGCTTGAGACTTTTGTTAAAAAATTGTTTAACTTTAAAAGAAAGGGTCAAGGTCAATTTTGCGGTCCAATTTTTTAACAGACCTCCACCGATCCAGAGGTATAGAATCCCTCCATGGTATTCGTGACATATAATTTTTATACGCCCTGTACAGGCTACTAGTAAAGCTCGATAGGTTTAGTGTTAAGCTTTTGATTCTTTTGAATGTGCTGGGATATTTATGGCGAGAAAAAGAGAGAGAGAGAGAGAGAGAGAGTCCAAAGGGTTAGTCCCGAAGTATCTACCGTTTGTTATCTATTTAACTGACGATTTTTCACGGCTGTCAGAAGCAGAATGGAATCGTAGGGCAAATGCTCCGTGAGCGGCGAATCAATAAGCTGGGAACGAGGACAACTTCAGCGAGGTTTTCGCGCAACGGTCTCTTTATGCTCGGTTTCCTCTTCTTATCTAGCTGCGTTGTCCAGCGTCGCAGCGGGAGGGCTGGACAAGGGCGAAGGGCAAAGCAAGTCGCGCTCCGCCGCGCCGATCCGTGTATCCCTTTTATGCGGAACGAGTAAAGTTGTCCGGCGTCTTTGTCCTCTTACGTCAGCTGTCTGCCGACCGTTTGTTCCGGGATAAATAAAAAGGAGTCTACTCGCGGAACGGCGAAGCGCCGCGCCGCGCCGCGCCGCGCCGCGTCGCGCCGCACGGTCGAAGACGATCGTTTGTTCCGGCGACAATGGCGTGGGACCCTGTTCCGAGGGAAAGGTGAAAAATGTCTGACACATCGGCGTCTGCTCGCGAAAACGGAGACGGCGGCGCGGCGGCCTGGGATTATGCGTCAAACTGCTTGCCTTGCATAACGATCGATTCCTGCCGCCCCACTTCCCCAGCGATTCTATCGCGGCGAAACGAAAGCGTAAACGGAAATCTACATCGTGGACGCCGGATAATTTTAATTGCAGCAGAACCTCCGTCGTTGCACGAAACGGGACCGGAAATTCCTGCAAAAATCGAGATAGCGCGAGGAAAGACTCTTAAGCTGCTCTGGCCACCGCAATCCTTGCCACGACGACCAGAACTTCTGGCTGGGAGTCGCTAGTGTGCGGGATTCTACTGTAATTTTCTGTCAGCTGGCATTGTTCTTAACACTAGATGTCAATTGAAAATTTACGATTATTGAGATTGTACAATTTATACGTAGGATTCGGGGGTCAAAACGGACCCTCGATTTCAATCGGACGTAAACCATTCGATAGCTTACCAAAAAGAAGTCTGTGTCAATTTTCACCTGATCCGTAAGGATAATTACAGAGGAAAACCAGTTTTTGCTGCGTTTTTCTTATATTTAACTACAATTAACAATTTTGAAAAGATCTCACACATTACCGAGCCACATCCTAGGGAACGTTTTCCGATTTTTCCGTTGCAAACTCTGGTTGTGAAAAATGGAAAAGGTCCCGCGGTCTGATCGATGAAGCGACATGCGTGAATTTTAGAAATATTGAAAATTATCCGGAAAAGGAATGAGTTTATTATAATAATATTAAAAAATTGTGGAGCAATATTATGCAGTATTTTCGTATTTATTTCTGAGCGCATAATTTTTTTAATTTAATCAGTTCCCAACATTTTCCTTCTAGATAGATTAGAACCAATTACAAAATGTTAATATAGATCCATGGTGACTACCGTGTCACCATGTTTGGCTACTATTTCCATCTATTTTTAGCAATCAATTTCTGCGCAGTAATGAATTCCTTTATTCTACCAGCTAAATCACTCCGATTTTATGGATCAATTAATAGTTGGCAAGTAATACGTTCAAGAATAAATGCTTGCAATTCCCTTGAGCAAGCTTCGCACCTGCGCATAAATGATCGTCTGCGAAAATAACGGACAGAGTATCGCAATAAAAAGGTCATTAACATTAACGTAACGCAATAATGCATAGTATAAGATCACTGTAATCGGCATCTCCTTTTTGGATCGATATAAAATCACTAGCTGCACCGGAACAACTACATGTGCATCCTGTCCGAAGGGCACGGCCGCCTATTACCGTTCGTCGTCTAGACGCCTTGCAATTGACAGCGTAACTACCGATGAATAATTTATGGCTGTCTCGCCTAATAAGAGACCATTAAACCGCGAACGGATGCGCGAAAGAAAAAGGAGCCTGTCCACGATCGCTTTCGACGCGTGTGCATACCGTACGAAGTCGAAACGGAATTAACGTGGCCCAATCACCGTAGCGCCGAACCGTATATTTTTCGGTTACGTTATCGTGCACGGTGTCGTGCGTGACTCGTCGAACCGGACAAATTGTTTTCGATCGCTCGGTCGTCAGAATAATAGAATTATCCGCACGAGAATGGAGGCACAATGTTCCTAGCGGTTTCTTTCATTACGGGACACGGATTGCGGAAGCGGTTACGTAAAAACAGGCGCGGCGCCCTGTCGATGGCTCGACGAGCTGCGGTCCATTGTCACCGAAATTTCCACCGATCGAGGAACAATCGCGTCGATAACCTACTACCTACTAATTAGAGGCGAATCGATTATCAACCAGCGTATCCATATTTTGAGCATCGCCCTCATAAACACTGCTGCGAGCAGGACAACATTCTCTAACGTTGCCCCACATTTTCCATTTCACTTTTTATTTTGTTGAAATGTAAGCTTTTTCATTATCGCAACATTGATGAACACTTTCGAGAAAATTTATGATCAGTGGCATAATAAATACGAACATGATATTGTAGTAAGAACAAAAGAACAAAGTACATCACTGTGCGAGCTACAGCAGCGTCATCCAATAGCTGCGAAGTGATAGTGGAAAGAAAATGAGTTGATGGACAGCTCAAAGGACTATTAAGAGATAATAATTTCTCGTCGGTTGAAAAGAGAAAAGAAACCTGAATTTTACATAAAAGAACATTTTGGTTTTAAAAATGTCTAAGTATCGAGCAATGAAGTGAAATAATTCGGTTAGATAAACATAAACTTAATCGTAAAAAATGAATCTCTAAAAGCGTCTTCCGTTGTCATTTTAAATTTTGCGCCATTTTTTATTTGGGCAGATTAGAGTTATCACTCTTCGACAGGTGGCTAGTAAAATTGTAAAATAAAACACCGTCCTCTTATAATTTAAAATAACATTACATCGAGTCAATGGTGTAATCAAACACTACACCTACCAATAAATTTGCAATTTTGTTTCTCAAAAAAATTTATTTAAAATCCTTATTTAATTTAATAAATTTAAAAAATCCTTAATTAAATACTCATCATATTTGTATCCACCGTCCGCTTCCGAGACGGTTCCATGTTATAAGAAAGCCTGTATCCTCCTACAGCGCAGCAGGAAATTGTTGCGTGTAATTTATCGTTTTCCTCGAGAGAGGCGATTTCTTTCGCAACAGGAACGTTTTTGTATTAACAACGCCGAGCAACGTGAAATATGGACCGGGTGAAATCTCGACGGAACGGGGGAAACTCACGCAAGAAAATGCTGGCCACATCATTAGGAAGTGTATGATTTGTGCTTGTGGTAATCGCGGCGGCCATTACCAGCGAATTGTACATTGTAAATCATCGATTGCCTTCCTCCTCTCTATTGGTATTTCAACACAACTGCGATTAATTCGCACGAACTGTGCAAGAGTCCATCGACTGTAACCACCAATTTGAAGTTCGGTTCGTGGAAAGACTTGACCCTTAAGTGGTAGAGTCATTGCTCTAGGACCTTTCCAAAATTCTGTGTTCATTTTCTCGGACACTTTAAGTATATAATTTTAGATTAAACAATCGAAATGTGTTGAAAAATATCAAGAAACTTGATATTTGCAATTACCACTGTGTACTATAGGGTATCGATGGATCTCAAATTATTTGGAAACGTGATCTTACAAACAAGCTGTCAATTTGAAACGCATATTATAGAATATTTCATTCTTTTATTAGAAATTGTCTTGAGTTTGGAGATCAAAGCTATAATTTTTGATAACACCTTTAGAAGTCTGAGATGTATAAATATTTGGTAAATATTTGTCATTGTTGGAATTTATTTAAGAAACGAATTGACAAAAAGATTCGTCAACGATGAAATTTGTAGAAATTTAATTAAATTAAATTTAATGAACGAGACAACTGAAGTAAGGCGACAGAATGGAATAATAAATCGATAAAGGCACATCGGTTATTCTTCCGCGGAGAAAGAGAACGGGGTTCGCGGATTCGACGAAGTCAAGAGTCAATATCATCCCGCCCCGCGCGAATTCATATTTCATAGAGCTGGTTCCTGCGCAAGATTTCCTTCCCTCGACCGGCCTCTCGACCGGCGCCCTTCCGTTTCCGAAACCGATTTACAAACTGCATATTCAATTCCCAAATAATACCTTTGTGGTGGCTGAGGGGTCGGGGTAGGGGGAGATGGGGGGTGCGAGGAAGCCACCGTTCCGCGAGAAGAGAAGAAAACGCTGGGAAACGCAAATATCCCAGCCGTCTATTTGGTTTCCAATCTTTATCGTGCCTCCCGCCACCCACCTACAGACACACACACACATACACGTGCAAACACACATACACGCAACGATCTTGCGGCGGCAAAGTTCGGGTTGTCTCGGGTTCGCGCGGCTCCGATGTCTCGTCGTCGGATGTGGTTCTTTCGCGTGCGTCTCGCGTCCCTTTAAAAACGAAAGGCCCGTCGCGAGCCCGAGCGTAAGAGCGAGCGTAAGCGCGAACCGCGTCTCGCTTGCTCGCGGAGGGTTGCGCCAACAGCATTCTCCGCCGGCAGTGCACGAAATATCGATCGAGTTCTTTTTACACCGCAACGTCGACACTCTGCCTTCCCCCTCTTCCTTTGTCATCCTTCATCCCCTTCTATCCTCCCCTTCGGCCCTCTGTCGCCTCTTCCGAACGTTTCTTTCACTCCGTACCGTTTACACGGGATCCTTTTTTCCTCCCTCTCCCTCTCTTCCTCTTCATCCCTGCATTTTATACAGGGTGAGTCTAATGCGCTCCGAGACTGTCGATTAAACGGACCTGCCACTGTCCCATCCAGTTTATGCTGCACTGTAATTGTAAACCTTTGTGTCTAACTAGCTTAAAGTTCCGCGGCTTTCTTTGATCCGCGCTGGCTCTCGCGAACGCTCCGATCCCAAATATGTCGATGCGCGATGATGTTTGTTATACCGTCGATCTGGTCGCAACGGGTTGGATCGACTGATTGTAATTTATTAAATAAGGGAACTTGTTTAAAATTTGACATTGAAAAATCATGCTGGAGTTTAACCCTTAGCAGTCGAGTGGCGACTCGGAGTCGTCACTAAAAATGACTGTACCGTTACTTAAAATATTGTTTATATTATTAAGTATGTTGGTATCTAATCAATTACTAAACATTTAAGTAGTGTATGAGATATTATATCAATTTCATATCTATAAAATGAAAAAAAATAATATAGAACGGAATTATTCTAGGTTTGAAGAAATATTTACTTTTCAAGTTAAAATAGCTCCGAGTGCAAAGGGTTAATGGAAAATTTTCCTACTGAAATCGTAGAAAAACGATAGAACTCGAATTTCGGGTGGCGTTTCATTGCTCCAGCAATTTCAAAGAATTTATCATACTTTGAATTTCTCGAAGTTTATTCGTGAAAATATTTATACCCCCGAACATCCGGAGTTTTGTTACTTATTGGCCGCATTGTGTGTCCCCGACTTCCTTCCAGCCCGCTCCCAGCTTTCAACCCACTCTCTCTCAGTCGGCGAACCCAGACCTCCCCTCTAACGCACGTGGTTTCCACATCAAAGAAAGCTATTTGTTAATGAGGCATAATTATCCCCCCGTTCACAATGCCAGACGGCGTCACGCTGTTGTCCCACCGGCATGGGGAGAAAAAACACAAACCCCGAGTGTTTCGGACGGAGTGGCGTTACGTCGAGGGATGACGAGGGAGAATGGGCCAGACGATTTTCTTAACGATTCAGACACGTTCCCCGCATTTTTGTCGGCTACCCACCCTGATGAACTTGAACCTGACGCGGTAGACTGTTTTACCACGTCTCGACCATGGTGATTTTTTATTTATTAATTAAACAAACTTTTTTATTTCATACAGTACGTAGTAATACTAATCCTCCTGACATCTCAAAAGATGTTAGTGTTAGATGTCATTAGTTGTTAATGGGTGTACACGTAACGATAATATTGTTAGTTTATTTTGAACATTAATAAATAAATTCCATTTTTCAGATAGCTAAAAAAATATAGTTTTCACCCTCAACTTTAAGAATTTTTTTCACTCCCTGAATATAAATCATTGCAAACATTTTTGAACAAACTATATCGCGTAGAAATCTCATTAAACTCTACTAATAATTATTTTTTCTCTCTCAATGATTACACGAAATGGCTGAAAACTTGAATGAACAGAAGTTAGTGTAGAAAGTAAGCAACGGGAAATCGTGTTTGTCTGGCAACAGCTTTCCGCTCAAATGTTTGTACAGAGAATCGTCAGTGCGCGGCGCGGAGCGAAGCGGCGAGGTAGGGAAGGAGACGTCACGAAAGACTGGCTACGGAATCCTGATCCTCGCCACGAGATATCGGAGCCCAGCGACAAGTTTTGCTGGTCTACTTCAGTTCTTCGGTATCAAATACGACACTGCTCCTCTGACCGCGATAACCGCGGCGCATTCTCGCTCGAATGTATCGAGCGTTTACTAAATTCAGGACAACGCTTCTCCAAGTCGCTCTAGAGATCGTTGCTAAAATATTCCTTTTTACAATCGGGACGCGAACGAGATCTGAAGACCACGTTCTCTTCACCGGATAATCACTACACCTTAGATCATCTCCGTTCCTTAACGTTGGTAAATTCTTGTCTCTGAATAAAACTCTTTCTAACTGAATCGCAACAAACTGAAGTGAAATAGAAACAGTTCGACGTGTATACAAGTCAATCCAAATCTCTATTTTAAAGAATGAATTGTTAATTTTTTATCAAATAAAAATGCTTCCTCGTTTTTCGTAAAATTTATAACAGAACCATTTTCTCTGTGTTCGACGTGTATACTCGCCATTGCTCGATTCTAATTCCGCACTCTGTGGGTGATTTGTAAATCTAAATTCCGCAGTTAAGATTGAAAATAATATAATAGCATCCTCAAATTCTTTAAACGTTTATACCATTTTGGAACACCCTGTAGGCAGAATAAAACAGTTTACCAACCCTCAAAGTTATTCTTTCGGAGAATGGCTAACTCGAGAACTACGGTTCTTCGCGATCAGTGTCAAAAAACAAGTTTGACCTATAAAAAAGCGATATATAATTTAGAAACAGCCTGTACCAACGTTCGGCAGTAAGAAGAAAGTTTCTAAAAAAAAGAAGAACACGCATGCACACTATCAGCGTACGAGTCAATGAGAACACCGAGGAACATTGGTGGTTCCGAGCGGTTTTTGTAAAAGAATTTTTTCGGGGGAAAAAGAGCTAACGAAACGAATCGAGACAGAGAGGATATTCTCATAATCCCGGTGTTCTATTTCGACAGTTAATCGTCCACCAGTCCGAAATCCATTCGGACGCCGCGCCGTCATAACGTAACCCGCGATAATGACAATTTTATAAGCCGGTTATAGCTACGTCCGTCGAATATTTTCGCTCGCGACGAGGACGGTGCCATGCACGCGCCGCGCGGCCGTCGCGGCATTATTGCTGCCAATCCGACGTGTCAATTAAAGTCGCCGATTACACAAATCCGTCCAATTGAATATCGAGCCGGGCACACGTACGGAGTAACGACGTAACGGCCGATCGTTAATTACATTACGT
Source organism: Lasioglossum leucozonium (assembly GCA_028454225.1). NCBI lineage: Eukaryota > Metazoa > Arthropoda > Insecta > Hymenoptera > Halictidae > Lasioglossum > Lasioglossum leucozonium. The sequence continues at coordinate 1,368,010 of CM052218.1, forward strand.
AAAAATCATTAGCGTGCGCCGCGCAGAGCAGGGATAGAGGCGCGGGCGAGCCGCATCGAAAGCGATTAAAGGAACCTGGAATTCCATTTGGGACGCGCCGCGCCGCGCCGCGTCGTGTATCGCGGACGGGATCGTCGGGGCCGGTTATTTTTTGTATAGATCAATCAGCGACGATCGTGCTCTGTCGCTGGCTGTAATATCTTAATCTTTCGATCAACGCCGGCCATCCTTCTATGCGGCGTTTATTTATCGGCCTGGTTCCCGTTGATAAAACGCATATTGCTGCCGCGGCAGCCGCGCGCAATCAGAGAGCGCTCAGGCATAGTATTCACGGCGATGATGTATTAATACTATTATCGCCTGATGATCACCTGCGGCCCAAACCAACCTGACATACTCGTTATTATATAACCAGCCGCGCAGCTCTTCGATCGGAGTCGGCCGTGACGCGAGAGATGATCGTTCTCTTTTCCTTCTACTGTTACACCGCCGACGTCGTGTCTGTTTATCTGGATATGCAGTTACTCGCATAATTGATCGCGCACTTAAATCGGAATCACTTTTTTATTCATGAAAACGGACGACTTGAATTTCTTTGTGATGTTAGGAGGATTAGTTTAGAGAATGGTTGGAATTGTGAAAAAAGAAATAGTAAGTATTGATTGTTACAACTTTTTTGTCTGGGACAATAACGAAAATTTTAAGAATTTGGATTGTAGACTCGTATGAGTTACAGTAAGTGTAAAAAGTATGAGTACGCTCTTTAAAACCGAATAACTTTTTTAATATTGTTTACTAACTTTTTTAGTATCGTTTATAACTCGTAAACCAATTAGCTAATTTCAATGAAATTTACAGCATTCATATAACTTATATGAGTCTCCAAAACATATTTTTTCTAATAAATTTAACTGTACAATTCTACATATTATGCATGTGTAATATAACATTTTTCAACAGCAGTCGTAAAGTCCAATAAAATATGGTTTATGGACATTTTCATCAACATTTTACACTATGTGTCACAAAATAATCAGAGAAATGTGAATTTTCAAAAAAATTTGAGTTTGAAACGTATAAATATTGTTAAATCCTATTTTTCGATTTCTGATATTTATAAGAACACACGACAATTGCTGGAATTCCCAAAATTAAAAGCTCTAAACACTGTCGATATACCGACTTCATTATCACATCGCGATATAATAATTGACGGTCCGGAGAATTGCTCGTTCCGAGGGATTAGGGGTTAGCTAATGAAAACGGTATTACGTATAAATTAACGTAATAATTTTTATTCTTCGGGCCAGAGGAAATCATTTCACTTCACGACACTCGCAGAGGCTAATTTGCCTCTTTTCGCTCGCCTGGCGAACGTTCCGTGCGGGTCGTTAATTAATTGTCGGGGACGAGTTAATTTCGTTAAGGTGAGTCCTTCAGCGAAGTATAATTAATCTTGAATAGCATTCCGACTGCCAGGAGAATTTCCTAGCGTCGGAGAGGTACAGTGGCCGACCTATAATCTTCAGTTCCAGCGAATCATCAAAATTCGGCAGGTCTCCGTGAAACTTTCAGCGATCGATTCGAACTGGCGAGCTTCCGGCCTCCGTACGAAGGACACCAGCGAACCGATGTGTAAACCCGTATGAATTGCTGTCCCGTGCAGATTCGTTACCATACAACCGACATCTCGCTGGATATTTCGAAAAGCGGCGGAATATATGTGTCGGGGACTCGCGTTCATTATCGTCGAAAAGACTTGCCCGTCAAAGCGACAGATACTCCCTCGAACTGCTTGTTGAATGATAATATAATATTTTCGAATCTAATAAGGTTTCTCAATTTGTTCTTTGCAGAATCACGAAATTAAATAAAATTACTTGTTTGGTCCTCAGTGATAACTGAAACTGGTATTTTCTATTATAGTATCTTCATCACGAGATTGTTATTTAATAATGGCAATTTATCAAATTATATTTATCAAAGTAAAAGTAAATTATATAAAAGTAAATTATATGGTACCAATCTGTTACCAAGTAAAAGGAATTTTACAATTAATCTTTGAACGTGGAAGCATTATTCTATTATGTATCAGGATTTTTGACTATGTACCAATAGAAGGAAGTACACAAATTTTATCACATACTGAATTTCATTTTAAATTACCTACTGACTAAATTATACGTTTAGTTAAGGATTAAAATCAATTAAAATTGATCTAGAATATATCTAGGATATTATTATTTTTTAATATATAATTTTTCACTCAAATTGCTACAAATATCCGATCAACAAATAATAATGTTCCAGTTTCTAAATATACGTTTTCAAGAGTAGAATACCGCGTCATGCATTTTTCACTACAGACCCACACAGACTGAACTAAGTAGAAGTGGTCTGTTTTATGTCAGACATGCATCGGACGGATAACTGCTCGGAAAAATGGGATCAGCGAACTTGAACTGATCTCACTACATAGACACTTCCTAGAAACTTCTTGCGTGTTATTTATGTAAAAGATATTTCGTCGTTTCGTGTGTAACGTAGTATAAATCCTAATCATAAATCTAAATCCCAATAAAGCTCTCTAATCGTTACCCACGCGCGCCGTACCGAGAATAATTTCGTAATACAGTGGTCGAAATTTCGAAAGAATGAGTTTTTTGTTACCGACCGACTTCGATTACAATTGATTTCTTGATTGTTATTTCTGATTGCTGCGTATTGATTATTACAGTGATATTATTGAGAGTTCCAGCGAAATTACCATAGTTCCAGCTGATGTACTTCTTTACCTTTAACAGTGTGAGTACTGTGTATGTATAAAAATATACTTGCGTTGATTTACTTTTATTTTTATAAAATAGGATACATTTTTAGATTATATCGATTTTTTTTTCAACATGCCACGGGGTGGTACATGTTTCGAATATTACATCGAACACGGTTACGCGTGAAATTCGTTGTCCGCGATTAAAAATGGCGTTTAAAATGTAACGCCGTCGGCCCAGTTAGTCCGGATTAAAGTGGTCAAAGTGTCAAAAAATATTTTTTCAGTGCTCGGCGAGAAGGAGGAACGGGATATAACCGGATTCCGCGGTAACGAGAACACGGTCATTAGTATGCAAACAGTCGCCGCGTAATAACAAATATGATTTATTAAAGACGAGTTAACTCGTTCTGACACGGTGGCGTAGTGAAAATATCATTTCTCTGACTGGAATTTTGTAACGTTTTCGTGTAATTGCGGCACTGTTGCAATTTCAGTATATGCACGTCGCGCCGGTCAGAGTTTATTTAAATTTTACACGGGGGCGGCTGGATTGCCGTTCGATGCGACTGCTATCGGGACTGGACCGTAGCGGAAAGCGTCGCGTATTACCGACGAGCGACGCCGACAAAAAGCGACCGATTGAATGACTAGCAGGCGGACAGATCGGGACAAATTTGAAAAGCCGTCGCTGAAAGTGGCCAATTCGCATGGTAAACCATATTTGGATCGAGTTAATTCGCTCAATCGGTTTAACATTCGTCGGGATCGTAACATAATACAGGCAAATTGCCTCCAATTGCGATCGTTTAATTTCATTCGACGGTAAAAAATCAATCGAATCAGCCCGGACCGCAAAAAAAAAGTATCGTTTCGAACGAAGTTTCCCGAGCGCGATGGAACCGGAACGAATTTCTATGTATATCGACTAATAAACGTTTCGTTTATCGCGCGCGCAGTCTTATTTCGTTGTTTCACTTCCGAAAATTGGAAAAAATTGTTGGTTTCAGCTCTTCCAGCACCGAGTGTAAAACGAAAAAATACTCAGGCAAGTTGATGTAGGCACAAATTTTGAAAAAATCGTAAATGTTTTGAGCAAATGCACAGAATCTAAGAAACAGTCGGACCAGAGAGTTTTTCTTAGATCAAGTTTTACTCTGTACATCGTTGTTCACTACTCTGAATGCTGGAAAGAGTGAACAAATCTCTATTTAATTTACGTAGAAAACATGGACACGAAGAAAACATGAGAAACTGACTGGCATTAAACCGTGCGAAATCAACGAAACGATTTGCTCCGAAAATTTTACGATTTCACGAATCCGGGCACAAATTCATTTAGTCCTTCAACTCTTTATTTATGGTATCGATTAGCAATTACGCCGGATTATCGATAATGCCGCGGAATCGGCCAGCATCGCGTCGAGAAGATAAACTGCCGAAAGCTGAATATTTCGTGGCTCGTGCACCGATAAACTCGTCGGGGCCGCGTTAAGCCACAGTTTTCAAAAAATCCGTTGAAATTCGTTTCGAGAAATCGGGTCGACGAACACAGTCGATTCGAGGAAGAAGTTTCGCGCGCCGTGTCGCGAATTGTGCTTCGGTTATATTGTTAACGAATCGAATCAGCTGGAAGTCATAGTTCCCAGCGAGAGCGATGTCGGTCTCGTCCTCGGGCTTCCTCTGAAACTGATTATCGATTAAAAAGTTCACCAACTCGGTCATAAAGTTTCTGGTAGCTGGTCCCGACGTCTCGGCAAAGCAGACTTCAAGCACATTCCGGCTTATCGATCGGCCAATCTGAGGACTTTTCAACTACTCCTAACAAGACTGCTTTTCCGCGATGAAAAAAAGAAGGTAAGAGACCTGGCAGAATATTCTACTACATTAGAATCTCGTCGAAGATAGTAAGAATTTCTTCGCGAACGGAAAAATTCGTCGAAAAGACTGATAGAAGGGTAAATGCTTACGCGAGAACATTCTCCTTATCGATCATTGATTGATGGAGGTAATTTTCACCAGGCATCAATTTCCTTGAAATTTTGCAAGGTTGGTAGCCCTATGAGTCTGACACCCATTCCATACAAAATCTTTTTTATCGACAGCATTTTTTACATGTACCCGCTTTTACACGTGAGCTCATGAAAAACAACAAAATTAGGAATTGTGCTATTCGCCTCGTTTTTCCGATTAAAATGCCCTCAAACAAGACATAATTACGATTATGAATGTGTAGCACGCAAAGTTAAGAATTCGCGTACCTCTACGATAAATGTGAAGTCACGCAAATATCGTGTGTTTGGCGTCATTTCGATCAAAATAATCAAAAATATGGAATTCTTTCACTCGCTATCCTTCTCTACACAAAGAACGTAACACGTCTACTATAATTGTCGCTCGGCAGAACCGACGATGCGACAGTTGCGCAGAGAGTTTTTCTAGCATACTCGCTTTCGTTCGGCGGCAAATAGCAATGCGTGGTTAAACGATTCGTCGATCGATCGAACCAACGAGGAAGATCCGCGAAACACACGAAAGAATCAATTCCCGATCGGCGGAGGAAACTTGCCGGGTATTGCTGATCTGTGGACTGTTCGATTACGGTGTAGCGAGCCGTAACCACCGCGACGAAGTTTGGCTTCGACGATCACTGATTGCGTGGGCGACTGTTGATTACTCCCGTCGCGCTCTCCTCGTGCAATCGATTGCGAAACTTTAATTAAAGCCTGCACCGTGACCGAAACGACGAAAGCCCACCGATAACGCGACCTCGCTCCTTATATATCGAACTCTCTCTTACTCTCTCCTATCTGTGATCTCTCTCTCTCTCTCTCTCTCTCTCTCTGCTTAGTGCGCGTCGAGCGACGCGACGCGACGGTTCCGCGCCGTTCGAAAGCGACAGTTCGATTGTCTGCTCCCCTGTACTTTCACTCGCGGCTTTCGTTCGTGGGATCGCTGGGAACTTGCTCTGATTCTGATACGATCTTATCAGTCGCTGTTTGTACAACGATTCTTCGTGCAAGTTTACTATCGGGTTAGCATTAGATTGTTGCACATGAAACGTCCGGTTTTAGAATGCAAATGTTGCGAAGCGTTTCGATCAAGTAATACAGGGTTGGGCAGAATTTATTTATATTATTATACTTTATTATTTAACATACAAAAATTAATTTTAAATCAGAGAAATTATTTTGAAATAATTCTTTGTTTATTATCAGACTGGAGCGAAGTAGAAATTTATTTGCTCTGTTAATACGTTTAATAGGTTGAAAATAATATGATTATAATAAAATAATATAAATAGGTCTTGAAATTTTTTTAATTTCCACTTGTTATTATTAAATAGTTCACAGAAAGGTTATCGAAGTAATTAATGTTTAAATTTGTATAAGCTAACTTTTGTAGATTAATGATTAAAGTTTTCGTTGCATTCCCTTTTAAGATTGTTATTTTGTAAACGAGAGTACAAATTATTCGATCGAATAAAAGGTGAAATAAAAAGTTATTTGAATTTCGCGACATATGATATACGAGCTTCATTGTTACTATTATTTTATCGAATCAACAGATTTAAATAATAAAATGAAAAATTAATAGACTGTAGTATACGATTACAATATCGGATTAATCAAAAAATTTTCCAACTAATTTCCCAGTGCAAATTCAAACGAGACAGAACTCGTACATTCGTGTCTGGAGATGCGGCCGAACTGATACCAGCAGTAATTGTCTCTAAGAAACAAACGGGTTAATCTTATTCCAACAGCCGTCAGCCAGACTCCCGTAAATACGCGATGATTAATTACAATCTCCCGCGCGCGGACTGCGAAACGAATTCTCCATTATCATAGGCCCTCGAAACAATTTTCATACGAATACGAATCGCGTTCTACCGTTGAGCAATTAACATTTCAATGTAATTTCCATTCCGCGTTCCATTCTCATTCATTGAGGCCGTCGTCTAGCGATGAAGTATACGCGCGCGCGTCCATTCATTTGGTGGTTTATTATCGGGTGCTTTAGAAATTAACGAAAAAAATCTAGTTTAAATCGCGTTACGAAATCCTTTCTGGGGGCGATCGACACAATTTCGAAAACGAGCCGCCTTTCATTCCCGACTCGTTACGACGCGACGCCGGGGGCACCAACACTCGCGCCGAATAATTAATTACGGGGCAGAATTTTTTCGCGACAACGGTAACTCGCGGAGAAGTTCGTGCAGGAACAAAAACCGAAAGCGACATTTAAATCGAGCATAAATCACGTCGCCAGGGTTCGCGCGAGCATTGTCGACGGCAATATAACGAAATTCTCTATTCATCGTGGTATCGATTCGACTTCTCGCAAAAACCTTTCATATTTACAGGGGCGCACAGTAGTCTAAAACGCGAAATTTAGTGACATTTCGTTATAACTCTTCTATCTAACTCGTAAGAGATATCGACATGAAATTTGCACAAAAATTCGTTGAAAAAATAGATAATTTTAACTGTAGGCAAATAAAAATTTTTTTTTTTTGTTTTATTTTATTACGTGTTTTTTTCGTACATGTAATGTTTTATAGAATTTTAAACAATAATAACTTGTGATATAGGACGAGTTAGGAAATGATTCTTGCATGATTTTATAGAAGAAAGTATGCTGAAAATATTTCATTTTGTCAAATTCTATGATCTCTTATGACTCAAAAGATATTCCTTGTGAAGTCTTAAAAATTTTGAAAATTTTCTTCATTACATTTAACGAAACATTTGTAATACATTATAAATACTAATTTTTGGTTAATAACGGTAAATTGTAGCTTAAAGATAAACCTTTCATTTAAAAAAAAATTGATAGAAAATATTAAAAGGGATCGTCAGGGCATCTTAAAGAAGAGCAATTTTTTCCATGAGAAAGACTATCTTTAAAAATTCCAACTTTAACTGTTTGTTACAGTGATGATTTTTACTAAATTTTATTAATTTTTTCATTTTCTAGGTTGATGGATATTTAGAAAGCAATAAACATTCAACAGATATATGAGACAGTTGGTTTTCGGGAAAAAATGTCACTAAATTTCGCGTTTTAGACCAGTGTGGGGCGCTTTTTATCACTTCGACGTTCGACTCGAATTAACGTACCAAAAGTAAGGCGGGGGAAGTGTGCAGCGATGAGAGGGCGAGTAATAAATCGCGCTGAAAATACAGTTCGTTGATGCGAACAATGACGGAGGGCGGGCAAAAGAAAAAAAAGAAAAAAGAAAGAATGAAGCAAACAGAAAAATAGAATATTGCAGGGGAAGGAACGGCAACGAGTACGCGCAGCGGAGAATCGCGAGCGGATTAATCACCGAGATTCGTTTTTACCCGCAAATTCTATTTGCACACCGCGAAGTAGAATGCTCTCGGTTGGCTTTGGGCGGCGGGGGTGGGTGCGGAGGGTGGTGGCAAGTTACACCGAAAAGTTCGCGGCTGAAAGTTTCATCAGCTTCTTAGCTCTCCCCGCCTCGTTACTATTAACTACCTCGCCGGGTGTAAACTTTAATAGGTGATTAGTAATAATGAAGACAAATCCCCGCGCGAAAACCGCGCGCGGTTAACGGGCAGTTTTACACACGGCGGCGCTCGAAAACTTCGCGGCTTGAAAAATCCACGGTACCACCCGTGTGTAATTTTTAACAAACCCCTCCTCCAATTAGACGGGACTCGTTCCTAATTCAACGTCCACTGTCTTCTAATCTAGGCCGGCCTACGTTAACAGACTTTGAGAACATCGAGAATATCCGTACTGCGTGTTAAAATTAAATAGCGGACTTGATTCGTCTGTCGAACGGTGATGAATGGAAATTGAATTTCAGATTTGTTGGATTCGAGTCATTTCCGAAATACTTGACTGCGTTGCTAGGATGCGCGTCTTTATGCGAAATAAAAATATTCTGCATCGACTATGGGCAGCGGTAGTTAAATGAAAATTCATTTCATCCATTAATAGTATTTTTACGTTGAAAACAACAGAAGAATCTTCTTAGATTTTTCATATTTTTCACTGTTTTATATTTCAGTTAATTTTTTCATAAAAACATAAAATCCGCAGTATAGTTAGATATTAGACTGCGGATCTTTATGCAGAATGGGGTGAAATAGATTTTTATTTCTTACCGAATGTGTGTGGGTGTTTAATAGCTTCAAAATAATATAGTAGTATATTTAAATTTTCTCGAAAACGTGGCGTTATAAAAAAATAATTTATCTTTTTATTCGACTTATTTTGTAGAGTCACCTTATACGTATGTGTAGTAAAATGAAATGCTAATCTTCAGCGAAAATTTGCACAAAGTTAATCCTTTGAAGGGTTCTAGGATGCAAAATTGCTGTTTATGCAATTCCGTGAAATTACTTAAATATTAAAATTACTTAATAGCTTAAATACGTAAATTCGCTGCCTTTATTTACAGAAATGTTTTGCGATAAAGCGACGACCTCATTACAACCGGCAAAGATAATATTTATTAAGAGGAAACCCACCACTGGCGGTCAAACTACCGATTTTTTTCGAAATTGATTCGTAAATACTTTAATCCAAGCACATATTCGAATAAAAATCGCACAAAATCTAAATAAATTGTCATTTCCACAAGCTAAAACATTTTAATCGCTCTTAATGCTGGATAGGTTTAGCGTTAATTTCTCCAGATATTTGCAGGTTCTATCGTACACTAGTAGGGTCAATGGTAATAAAAAAGAACAAATTTGCTCGTTGCATTTCAAGCTAACAAGAAATGCGGCGCAAAGACGAAAGTTTACATAAATTTCACTGCGGTTTCAAGGATAATGAGTTTTCACTGTCTGACGAGAAAGCAAGATTTTCTCACGGCAACGTCGCGTCGTGGTGGGAGCGTGTCCTTCCGTGATGGGAGGAACATTATCCGGTGGATTCGATAAAGCGCGGCGAACCGCGAGCCAACCGGAGACACGATTTTACGGCGTGGAACGCGCGTCGGCCGCCGATAAAATCGCCGAGTTACGACGGGTTAATGCGTCCGCGGGATTTTTAATTTACAAACAGGTAGCGGCGGTGTCAACTTCTTGCGTAATTCAAGAGACGATAGCGCAGCGGCCGCCTTTAATCGCGCGCCACCGAGACTACCGGCACCGAGTTTATAGGCTTGTAATTTAATAGGCGAGCACCTGCGGCCCGATTAACCTTGCGAAAAATCCGATATACACGATTCCGTACGATGGAAGCGTGCACCACCCGTGTGTACCCGACCGGACTACACTGTGCACGCCCCATTCAAACCACGCGATTTCTACTCCCGATAAAATATGACGAGTTTCCACGGCGTCGTTCACGATCCTACGTCCTGTCGATCACGGACGAGATTTTTCCTATTCGCTCGCATGCACGTGCAACCGTGACGAAACGACAACCTAACGCGCGAGGGGATTTACGCTTGCTGGTAAATACCTTCTCGGTTCCGTCGATATTCACGGTTTCAACATTTCAATGCTACTCCGTGTATCTGATTAATGCTAATTAAACTGAAGATTGTAAAAAGAGAAATTGGAGATCTCGATTTAAATTTTTTAATTATGTTTTATCTAAGGTTATTTAATTATGTTCTATCTAATTAAACGTTAAATAATTAGACCAAGGATTTTATGCATTTATGAGAAAAATGAATACGTTAAATGCAAAATTGAAAAACCATTTGGATGATATTGTTACATTATTTTGGATTTTGTGAGGTTCTCAAGAGAAAATATGACAAATGTGAAGTTATTTTACTACATTATTGCATTAAACAACATATTGAAATAACATGTTTAATTTTCTACGAACAATTACAGACAATAGAAATTCTCGTCAATTCTCGTCATTTCAAAAGCAATGTCGGAGAAACGACATGAGAAAAACATCTTGAAAAGAAGATGGCTTGAATTGAAAGGAGAAAACGCGATTCTATCATTTATTTCCTGGCCCTGCTTTATTTGCTCTCGACGATACCGTTATCAGCGCGTGGAAAATATAGAGAAAAAAAAATAACAAAAGCGTCTTCCTCATTGTTCAAGTTCGTATTAATTAACGCGAAATATCTAAAGAATCGTATAATTTAAAGGGAAGCAGATGGCCGCGAACAAAGGGGAGGCTGATATGAGCCGTCGAAGAGAATCGATCGAAACGGATTCCGATAGACGAGATACGGGGTTAATAAACCCCCATACGGTCATCGTTCTGATCCAGAATATGAACGCGTGTACAAATAGAAATGCAAGCGAACGTTCTCGGCGCGGAGATTTATTCTGCGACTCATCCCCAGCGGTTTCCAAACGAATTTCAAATTCATTGGCTTAAATTAGTCAATGCTCCAAGGAAAACGAACTATTCGCATTTGCTCGCTAACCGACTGTTAATTTGTATTAAATGGTATGAATTAACACGAAGAATGGGTGTTTAGCTCAAGGACGATGTTCGAAGGGCACACACACGCAACGAAAACTTACACACAGCATTTTCTATGTTAAGAATTCTATTATTTTGTTTCGTTAGTTTCAAGTTTGAAAAAATGGGAAATTACATTAAAATATTTATTCATTTATACAATAACACTTTTCCAGTCTGTTTTATTATTTTTTGGCATTCTTGTAAATTCTTGAAATTCAAAATTGTAAGGAAATTTTGAAAATCGAAGATTCGTACACTCATTGAAACCGAATAACTTTTTTTAAAATTGGACTAAACGGTTTTTTGGAGATGTTAGAAGGCTTACGAGCTAATGTGTAAATAATTGTTTTGAAAAATTATTATTGGTCGCATTCACAGAGGAAAAAGTAAAGTTCGCGATTTTTAAGTTTTTTATCCGTGTATGTAATGAAAATTTAGAAGATGCATTTGCTAAATCTAAGTTATGCACAAAGTTTCATTGAAATCGATCAAGGTTGTTATGAAATATAGTTAATTTTTTTACATGTTACAATGCTCATAGCTTTTTTACGTGAATCGACTTCAATGAAACTTTGTACGTGTATATATTAGGTTAATTTCATCCTTGACGGCCTGATAACTTACTTAGATATACAAATAAATATATGTTTTAAATTTTCTGGCATAGATAAAAAAATTTTAAAATCGCGACCTTTACATTTTGTTTTTAATTTTTTCATCTTTAATTTTTAAAAAACAATTATTTACACAGTAACTAGTAAATTAATCCTTCTAACATCTGCAAAAGAATACAAATCGGTTTTAAAGAGTGTACGAGTACTTTTTACACTAACTATACGATTTTCCATTTATGAAAATGACAATTTTTATTTTACTTAAAGATCCGCAACAACAATAAATGTTTGAATTTTAGTTTCGAATTTTCATGTAAAAACGCCACGGAACCGTCGTTCCAATAGTTTAAAATCGATTTTGCTTGATCTAAGAGAGAAATAAGTGAAATTACAACGAAAGTATGGCAGAGATTATTCAAGCAGGAATTCGCAGATGAAATCGAGCGATTGCCGCGGATTTTGAGGACGAGTTAAGTAGAAGAGATGCCTGGAATGATATAAATTCGCCCATGAGAGCTCCTGGCAGCTCTTAGATCGACCGATACGCCGTGTTAACTTAATGACCACGATGTCTGCCAAGACGAATGGCTTTCCCGGTATCTGGAAGATTCTTGAATGCAGGTACCTGACTGCCGACTAAATAGCTCGCGAGCCATCGCTAATTCCGCTTCCATTCGCCATTTTCCTCGATTAATCGGGATCGAAGTCTCGGTCTAGTCGATTACCTTGAATCGGTTGAATTGCTTCGCCGATTACAATAAACGTGCATCGGGTGTACGCGCATGACCGTGATTCTACCGCCACTTTCTCGTGTACTATCAATAAAACTACATCCCGAGAGTATCAAAACACAGTTTCAGCCAAGGTTACTTTGGTGTATCATACATAATTGAACCTGTAACGATGTTTTTATAGTCATTATTCTTATTATCTTACGGAGAAGCGTGCACGAATAAATGTTTATTATCTTAAATTGTTGTTCGTTTAATCGTAACAATAGACGTTCGAGGACTCGGTTATCTAACGCGTAAAAAATTTCGAAGCTTTAATGTCTTTGTTTCAAACGCGCGGTTTTATCACCGAAAAGCAATAAATCAGACAATAAACGAGCAAATAATAAACAGTTCTACAATTCCGAAAATATTCGCACTAACTCGGAAATACTTCGTCTTGAAAATATTAAAAAAAAAACTGCAACGAACGAATAGGTAATTCGATGTATCGAAGAAAAACGAAAAGTCTCCCTTCATTTCCCAATCGATTCGAATCTTTCGAGCGCTACCGTAATAAATAAAAATCCACAAATCAACAAAGTGCGTAACCTGCAGATTTTTCGGTTTACTCATACGTTACCGGAAAGAAGAATAATCCACAAAATAGAAACAACACTAAAAACACACACAAGTGAAAAATTCACTAAGGCACTCCACTAATGTATTCAAGAGATATCGAGCCAGTCGATCGTTTTCTGGATTCTCGGAGAAGGGAATCGAGTTCTGAGGCAGAGGATCGAGCACGCAAGCGCGATGTTTAAAAACTGGCGGGCGCGCGGAGGCGGGATTCCCGGGAGCGTATTGCTCCGTAGACATTAAAAACACTGTTCTCTCTCGGAGGTTTCAACGCCCCGAGAACGGATCCGTCTGTGGGTGATTAGCCAAGGATACCCGAAGACACTGGGAACGTTGTTCGCGTTCTAGCAATTAGCGCGCCGCTACGCGTGCGCTTTTCGTCCGTGGGCTTTTTTCGTGTCGGCACGAATATTTCGATTAACACTCCAACCGCGAGGAACCCGTCTATCTAGCCCCCTTTTCCTCCCACTGCTCTCGGCACTCGTCTTCTTCCGACATTGTAGGAAGTGCGTGTACGCTCCGCTGTGTTTGCGTACAGGGTCATGTACGACTGGCCGTCGAGTGACTCGTGTTTCAATGGTGACGGGACGTACGGTGGGAGTAGACAATGACGCTACTTCCAGTCATCAGCCACTTTTCCTATCCTTGAGGTAATTTAGTTCGGTGACGGAGTTAGGCGACTCCTTTTTCTACTTATCCCCCGTTCAAAGGATTATTTTGGACATCTTTTTGTTCGCTGATTAATTCCGATACTGTGAGGAATAACGTGAGACTTCAGTCATTTTTTAAAAATTTTCAACCAAACCGCTTCACAACGGTTTAGTGCAATTTGAACAGCTTACTTTTACAGGTTTGTTACTTCCGATTCGCGTCTTCTCGGCAAGATCGAGAGTACTTTATTTCACTTAGGCGACCCATGCCTGCGACTAACAATCTCGAAACACTGGAAAAGTGTATCGCAACTTTTCCAGTTTTCGTTGGACGATATTCTCGGCTCGAATCGATATTTTTACAGGAAAGTGCAGTTTTCAATAATTAAAGGTATTGCTCCCTGATTCGTGGCTGTGGACAATTAGAAATTCGAAGAGGAACTTTTCTCGACCGAAGCCGTTGGAAATGATGAACAGCAAAACGAAGATTTTCTATCTGCCGGGGCAAGACTGCAACTCAAGATCCCTCGTACTCTTTGTGATCGACCGCTTGTACCGTCTCCGAAATACGTTCGAACGCCGTGTCATCGCTCGCCAGGCAAGGAAACCGAAAGCGAAGCTCGAACAGCATCGTACAACAGCGTATCCAGTGATCTATCGAAATTAACCGACCGGTCTGAAAGTCACGCTCCAATTCGCCCGGCAAGTGCACGGTCCGACGACTGTAATTCGCTCGTTCAACAAAATCTCGCAGTAAAAACTTGAAGCCTCCAGCTGGTTCATTCATTCGGCGAACCGACGCGGCTGAATCGACGTAGAAGCAGAGAAACACAATATACAAACACACTGCACGGTGTCAAGAACATCCACATTCGAGCGATCAGTCACTCGGTCTCGCCAGCTGCGAGTGCTCAGCGCCGCGTGTTCCTCTTTCCGTCGTTCTCGAGCCGATCAGTCACTCGGAATCGGAAGAGCGGCGTGCAGAAGCGTTGTTGGGAGCCCGGAATAGGCCCGCCTATCAAGGTAATCACCGGGTCCTTCGGGTCGAGGGTCGAGCGTGGCGCAGCTCGGGCCGGCGTTCGCGATCCTTCGGACACATCACGTGCCGCGGGACAAGGCCCGTGACGAACCACCATCCCGCCCCACCCCCACCAGCCCTTCCGAGGGATCGGCTGACGCGGGGATCGCGGAAGAGCGGATTCGGCGGACGATCATTGGAGCCCGCGAGAGACGATCCGGGGGGGTTCGTCGCGAAATTTCGATCTCTTTGCTGCACACAGAACCGACGACGGAATTCCTGGTGGCAGGATTCGGCGGTGGCTGTATCTGGGCTCGTTCCTCGGCGTCGGGCCGAGATGCCGGCGGCCTATCTATCGCGGGAGAACGCAAGGCATGAGTGCGGAACGCTGTAGTGTGTACGCGGGACTGTCCTGTCGCCCGTACCCTCTCGGCTCCGTGGGTTCTCCACACTCCAGCCACCGCACCGTGGCGACTGTTCCACCGCGTGTCCGTGCTCTGTGTGTGTGTGTGTGTGTGCGTGTCCACACGTGACCACGTGGGACCCCTGTAACAACCGGCCGCACACACCCACGTGGCCGTAGGCGTGTGTTCCTGCTCTCCGCGCCGATACAGAGTGGGAACGGTGCGCGGCGCTGCTGCCAAGGGTTAGAACGAGACGGCCGGGGAAGATAAGAGATAGAGAGATCCGGGGGAGACAGGTAAATGGCGAACCGGAGTGGAAGAGAATACGACGGAAGAGACTCCGCGCGCGCCCCGGCAGAGAGAACGGGACGCGACGCGGAGAGGGAGAGCGAACGACGGGGAGGAGACTATTGCGGAAGGAAATTAGAGGGACGGAGAGGAATCGTGACCTGCAGGATAGAAGGGAACCGAGAAAGAATGGGTACGCAGAGATTCTGAATACTGGAGAGCTGGTGCCCTACAAGAATGATTTGGAATACAGTGGTCCGTTGCACAGTGGGCCGAAAAACCGGAAAAAAATATTGTAGTGTTATTTATGGGCTCAGGGTCGTAAAAAGTAGATCGTTGGATTCGTCTTGACGCCAGCTATAACATTATTGAATATAAAAATGTATTTTAATGTTTTAAAGATCGAAATGATTTTTATTTTTTGAGAGATGACGTAAGGGAACACACGTGAACAGATTAAAGTGATAAACCAAATAAAATAAAATAAATATTGTATTATACATCATAAGTAAATTATAACCTCTTTCTCTTACAGCAACACATTTTAGTTATTTTCCTGGAAAGTCCTTAATATTATCCTTTGTCTTATATGCATAAACGCATTTCACAATCCGTCACTTCCGAACCAGTTCGCTAAGACAAGCTGGCAATAGTGTAACCGATTAAAATCGGACTGAAATAATTAAAAGGCTCCAGCTAATGAATCGCGACGAAACCTGACGCGACTGGATCGAGAGACGGAATGGGATCGAAAGCAGATGTAATCGGAAGATTTACGATTCGAGTGAAAGCGGAGGAGCCGACGCGTCGAACAAAAGATCCACAAATTTCCTCGAGAGTTAAAACAGTTCGACCGAACAAAGGATCCCGCGCGCGTAAATAAATAGCTCAGGGAGCCTACGCCGGGGATCGTGCTGCGAGCATTTGTCTCTGTGGCAGTCCGATCGCGGGGACCGCGGGTCCGCATGAAAAAAAAAGAAGAGCAAAAATTGGATCGAGGCAAATGGTCGAGTCGCCGTAACGTAATTGTATCGTGTCAAACGCCGCGAAACGGTAAATGGATTGCACGAGAAGTTCGATCGCGTTCCGGCAGATTGAAGCGCCATTGTTCTGTCGGCGATATTTAAGATAACTCGAGATAAGCCGGCCCCGTACATTGTACTGGTTCCGAGGCGGGGAATGACGCCGGTCAGTGAGAAAGGAGAACACGCGGGGAAACGGTCAGCGAACAAGGTAGAGAGAGGGACGGAAGAATGATGATAGCGCGTAGAATACAGAAGTACGGCTGAACAGAGGTAAAAGAGCATGTGTGTGTGTGTGAGAGAGAGAGAGAGAGAGAGACTGAGAATGTGAGAGGGAAGAGAGGATCGAGAGGAATGCGAGAAGAGAAAGAGAAACGGGAAGTGGCAGGATATGCGCGGAGTAACGCAGGCGCTCGCTCGCTCGCTCGCGTGCTCAAAGCGATCTTGCAAATCAAGAGTGGATTCCCTTCTGCGAGAGGATGTTGGCTTTCGAGACGAGTACCGTGATCCTTTTAATTTCACAACGGAAGTATCGCGTGAAAGTTATCCGTAAATTCCATGGCGGGGCACGATGCGTACAGAGGAAATGAGAAAACGTGTTTTATATACTTTTACGTTGACGTACTACACAGTCGAGTGGGGGAGGTGTGGGAACAGAGGCAAGAAAATTCGCTCGAGAAAAATGGTGGGCGATATTTTTCCGTTGTCTCCGCTGTTGTTCCGAAAGTAATGGCCAGGAGAGCTGCGATCATTGAAATTATGATAGGCTCTTAGTTGTTTGTCAAGGGTCCTTGATAAAAATTTAATTTTTCATACATTTCCTTAACTTCACACCCTTGTAATTGAGGCGGTAAACATCGTTCGGACCCAAAGTCGAAATCGACATTATTTTATTTAATCAAAAAATAATTGTCCACGACATTGAATTCCAGGAAAGGTGAACCATATTTATTTACATAGCAGAGAATGTTGAATATTTCACGAAAATAAATCGAAGTTAAAAAATATAATTAAAAATGTATTCATCAGAAATTTTACATATATCGAAATGATTGTTCTGAATTCTATCATTTGTCATCGAGCATAACTGCAATTAAATTACGGAGGCCCACCTTAAATTGGAAACACAATTTAACATTGAAATTGTGGATGCAAAGATTGTATAAATTAACTTGGTGAAAGAGTGTAAGGATCACAGGGATGTAATTCACAGTATTCGGGCAAATGATTTTCAATTAAACTGAGCCAGTGGCAACACGGTCCTTGAACAATTAACGCATCCGCGCAGGCAATAAGCGGTTTACGAGATCAATGATTCACTGATCAAATTACGTGCCCGCATTAACTGACATAGGGAATTAGAAGATCATCGGGGTATTATTATGTACCATCGAATTAATTCTCTGTTAAATCTCTTTACCGTTTCCTCTTTAAATGAAACTGTTAGGTAGTCGTCACTTTGCAGCGGAATGACAGTGATTATATTGGGATTTGAAAAGCAAGTTGGCTTTGTACGTATGCACAATTAGGTAGAAAAATATAATCAATGAAAATAGATTTGCTATCGAGTGTCGTTTAATCAATTTCACACATCGTTGACTTTCAAAAATAAAGAATAAACAAATGGTGTAGCAATTTTTCACGTGTAACTAAATCCATTGCATAACTGAACGAGCGTCTGGTAGAAGGGCTTATATTAAAAATTTTCCAAGACAGATTTTTCCAAACAAATTGCTTTACAAGTTAGTTAATTATTGTACAAATTACTTTAGCAAAGCTTTTAGTACTTGGCGCTAGAGGTCTTACTTTATAATTAGGATGCGACGCAAGCCGATTGTTTCAATGGCAAATAGAATAACGGGTTGTTCTCAATTATGACGCATGATGTTAGATTGCTCGCATCTCTGTAAAGTTTGTATAAATCCATTTGTAGGTGTACAGCGTTACACGTAGCTGTTAAGTGTGCAGACGGTAATGTGCGAACACTTTGCCTACTAAAAGCATTTTAATAGGTTTCTCGATGACTGTGTGCTAGATTAAAAAGCAGCCTCAATATTAACACCAGAAGTATAAAGTGAAGTGACTCACTTGTAATTACACAGAAAAATAAGACGAGCATATTTTAAACTCGTTAACTTTTTCAATTTATCGAATTTACTTGATATATTTCTACTAGAGCACTTTTATGCTTTCAATAATTGTAACATTAAAAATTTAATCGATATAGCATTAAATAATAATTATTTAAAAATATTACTGAAGTGAGAATTTTTTTTTATACTGTTTTTCTTATTTTAAATTGCAACTATATAAATTTTTGTCGCAAATGCATAAAATCCGAAATCTAATAAACAATCTTCTGGTTGGAGAAACGAGCGTTTCGCATATGTGTGTGAAAAACATTGTTGCTAAAAAATAATCTATTACGAAGTCTTTACAACATTCGCTCAATCGTTCTTCATAAACATGAAACGTGTAAATTAAAAAATCTGAAAACGCAGGGATAGCTATCTTCACTTAAAATCTATTATTCTGACGATAAGAATGATAAATATTTCATATCAAGTTAAGAGACAGTTTTAGTCGATGTCACATACACGGGGTGTCTACCATTTTCCGTATCAATTTTGCCAACAAATTCTGTAAATAAAGACAAGGCTAATATAACATGCAAGAAAAACGTCCATTCTTAACAAAGTTATAAGAAAAATATGAAATGCGGAAAGTGTAACAATACTCTTTCTCTTACCACAAAACTATTAATTCATTTTTGGAAAAAATGGAATTACACCGCTTTCAAAATTGAATTAATTTGAGAAAATTGAATTGAGAAATATATTGAACAATTTAGAGAATTTTTTAATCACTAAGCTTTACTTTTACCCATAGAATACATTGGAAATATTGTACGGATACCTCTGGGACACCTTGTGTAGTAACTTGGATGCGATACATAGTCCGACGTAGATCCTGTTTACCGTGGCGTGGGTGGTATTTTTAATGTTGACAGTTGCGAAGACAGTTACGTGTTTCGAGTTTCCACGGGTGAAAAATGTACGTCCTTCATTTTTGGCTGCCTATAAATCTACAAAGTTCCATCAAAATACTCGATGGATGATTTCCTAATATTCTCTGTAGGGTTCGTCGGGTTTTAAAGACTAGTTTATTTGAATAAATTCGTAAAATTTGATAATCAACTTTTAAATTTGGAAAAGTGATTTAATACAATATTTAATCAATAATGTTAGTATTTTGACTTCAAATCGCCCTGGGAACAAGCATATTGGAGTGACACTAATCTATATGAATCAGGCGAAACCGACAGACACGATTAATTGGTCATTTTACGTTTTTTGAATTGATATTTCCTGAAGAAAAATACGAAATGAAATAAAAATTTTTATACATATGTGTGTCTTGTATTTTAGTTATTTTGGGTTTTTTATTTATTTGTTCTTATTAAAATAGCATGAAACAGCTTCTCGAAAAATGCGTTAACAAAGGTTTCTAGCAATCGACGCAGAAATTTGGTTTGAAAGGGAATATTTAGCGGGTGGTGTACGAGTTTTCTGTGAAAAGGAGCCACGACCCGAAAATGCGAAGCGTAACCGCAAGGCCGCTCCCAAGTCGCCTGATACAACGCGGAAGTACGCACGTGCGCGATACGCAGCCCCGGTGGTTTCCGTAACGAGTTCCGCGAGCTGGCGCGGTCTGGCTCGACGACGCGTTGCGACGCGACGCGACGCGCTGCATGGTGCATCCCTCGCTTTCAGCGATGCGCAATCGGGCTCGGTCTAGGTTCTAACGAAAATACAAATGCGCGTGATAATAACGAGACCTTTCTCCCGCGAGCTTTCTCCTTCGAGAACGGGAAAAGAGACCAGAGAAAAACAAAGAAAAATAGAATACGAAAGAAGAGCGGACTTTGTCCGAAACGCCGAAAGAGATGCGAAAAAGAAACGAGAGGGAACAAGCACAAAGGGAAGATATTCTCGCAGCTCGAAAAATATCCGCCGAAATATTAAATTTTTAGTGTCGACTCTGAGTGCTAAGGGTTAAAAGATTCCCGTAAATCGGAGAATGTCGGAGCTTGTTCTAGCGTTGCTGGTCTAAGGCGTCGAGTGAACTCCCTGATCCGGGCGACTGGTGCGATGGCGTCTTTTTCATACTCACATTACGCAGAAGTATAATTTTCTCATGGCACTGTGCGCTCCTCAACAACAAATATAAACTCTAAGCGAACGAGGAAGTTTCTGCATTTCGGGCATCACTAACGTGCGCATATAAGCATTAAAAGACACTCGCGGAGGGTCATAATCGTTGGCTGCGTACAGCCAGTCTCATTTTGCCTAAAGTCTCATCAACCGCGTACACCTACTGCAGAATCTTATCAAATATTTGGATTTCGCGGTCCCGCGGGATTATACGCCGGGAGAGAAGACGACGACCGCTGTGTACAATTTTAGCTGCCGGATAAATGCTTTACCGTCGGGCAGTTCTGGAATAATTAACTTATTATCTGTATCGTTGTATCGCTTTCGACTCGCGCGCAGCGAAACGGTTTCACGAAACCGGCCGCGGCCGTTCCGAGTGTTATCTTCATTTGCGATCTTAACGCCGCGTTGTTACGGCTCGGATTTCTTCGTGATCGCGCGTTACGTCGTTGGACCAACGAGCATCGTTTCGAGAACAACCGTTCGGCCGGCAGAACGATTTTTCCGAGGCGGCAGAAAACCAGCAAGGATGGTCCAGAAAATAGAGGGAATCTGGTGGTCAACGTCTCCCGGCGGCGAATCGCCGGATTCTCACGGTCTCGATCGCAGCTATTTATTTATCGACCAGACGGAATCATTCGAATGTGTCTCCAAGCTCCCACTCGTGGGACGTTGGAAAATCATTTTATTTATCCCGAGACCACCCGGGTCTGTCTTTACTGTTTCAACGAGTGCACTTCTTCGGAGCAATAAACTGAAGACGGTATCGTGGGTGTCTCGCCTGAAGTGTTGTTTCTAAGAGACTCGATAACGTTGGTTACTATGTTACTATATACAGGGTGTCCAGTTTTAATCGATTGCCGGAATATACACAAAATTTTTGAAAATTAAATTTTAATGTATTTTTGGATGGGTGGAAATATTTAAAGAAATTCGAGTTAGGTATGTTGCATCACGAGTAAAACAAACTTACCACGGAAACGAGATTATTAAGAGTTTTTTATTTTATTTTAATATAAATATAAATTCTTGCTCTTCGCTTAATTAATCAGAGTATTGTCATCAGGAGGAGATCATGTATGTCTTTTTATTTTAACCCTTTGCACTCGGAGCTACTTTAACTTAAAAATCAAACGTTTCTTCCAACCTAGAATAATTCCAGTCTATATTATTTTTCTTCATTTTATGGATATGAAATTGATATAATACCTCATAATAAATAGTTAGTGATTGATTAGATATCAGGTTGTTTAATAATGTAAACAATATTTTGAATAATGGTACAATTTTTAGTGCTAAGAATTAATGTTATCTTAAGTTATCTTAAGTCATGATGGCTGAGGTCAAGACTATGACCCCCGCGTGACCTCGGCTAGAAAAAATTTACAAAAGTTGACCAATCGATAGAAAAACTATAACAGAAATTCACTATTTGTATGGATTGCTTCTGTGAATTTTTTTCTACTCAAGGTCACACGAAGGTCATAGTATTACAGGCCATAGTTTCTATTACGTTCCAGATGCGACACCCTGTATACGGAGCATCTATACAAACACATGAAATAACGTTTACGCAATTTAGTTCCCTGTTAGAAAATGACTGGAAACACCGAGAAAATAAAGTGGACGCGAGAGTAGTTGTCTGCGGAGCGCATTAAGACCTTTCGCGCGTTGCATGGACAAAACAGAATCGTTCCGGGCCGCTTCGCGGCACAGTCCTCGGTTACAGCCCGAATCCGTCGACGGAATATTCCGGAAAGGTGAGGCGAAACGATCGTTCACGCGAAACTGTCGAGCGAAAAGAGCGGCATACATATAAAGCCTCGCCTGAGAATCAGTTGGCGTAGAACCGTTTCAATTTCCAGTTTCAGCGAAATCGGCGGAAGAAAATGAAAAGAGCGTGAACGAGCGGAATAGTTTGCATGTGTACTGTTTCGCGAACGGATCCGAAACATCGTAACCAGTTTAAGGCCCGAAAACTTGTTTGATATATCGCGTACGTAACCGGGAACGTTGTCATAAACGACGAACGACATTTATGGGACCGCAGATTTCGGCGGTACGCGGGCGGCCGTAACAGTTCGTCGCGCGGGAACTATGGTTAGACGAGGATAGACGAAAATGAGAAACCAAGAGACAGGAAGGGGAGAACGATCCTCGCGGAACTTCCGAAGCACGGATACTGCCGGTAATGAAAATAAAATTACGCCCGGTGTCAAAATTCCGTGCGAATTTGTTGAGAGCGCTCTCTCCCGGCCGTTCCCGGACAAATATTGGATTTTACGTGTCGGGGGCCACTTAAAGTATTACGCTCGCATGAAATATTGCCGCGAATGAGGAACGCTCTTTTGAGTGACGTTTAATCACAGGGAAAATTCCGTGCGGGAAAACGTGCTCGCGCCGCGTAAACACGGCATCCGCGCCGGAAATTTTATAGCCGATTCAAGAAGAGATTCGAGGGATGATTTACGACGGCCACGTTAATGCACTGCCGTTCGATTGCTTCAATTTCTGCGAAATTGTGCAATCGTGACAGGGGAACGGCGGTAATTTCGGTTTGAACACTCTTCGAGCGGGGTCCCATCGAATCGCGGTGGTCCGAAAAGAAGAGAATAGCGTGTCTTCGCACTTCGTCGGTTATTAAATGTCGTATGTCACGTAATTTCACTTTCGAGATATTGCGTTAGATATTAGATATACTATACTATAAAGTTCAATTAATGACAATAACCTAAATAATAAATAATTAATAATAATGACTTACGATCACAGAAATAGTCTTACAGAAAACAAGGATTAATGCAGCTTTCAGAGTAATTCGAGAAAAGAATATGGGTCTAACTTGGGCATGATTTCACTTTGAGAATTGGAAAATTATTGTCAAAATCAAATAGGCAATTCCACTTTTTTTCACGTCTCTTAAAGTACAAGTAAAAAATTTCCTCAATAATAATTTAATACTATCTTATTATTGTAAATATTGACATAATAACCAGTAATAAATTGCACAATTTAATATTTCCGTACAGTCACGTGTTAACGTCTGAAACAGAAGGTGCAAGTCATATTATGCAACTTCCTATGCATTATGAGCGTACAACTGTGCGCACCTTGCGGTTACCGTCACGTAACTTCGTAAGACGATGTTACATTGTAAAATTTGTATGGTAGATTTTATAAGAAACATAATAATTTTCAGCTATTACAGAAATGAAAGAATTGTTAAAAATTTCTTTGAAGAAACTAAATTTTTTCAATATTTTTATTGAAATTTTGCTTGAAACATTTCCGTTTTGACTTTCGTACTTGAAGAGCAAAACGCGGAAAAGTGGAAGCGCCTACTCGACTTCCAAAATAGTTTTCGTTAGATCGTTTTGGTTCGAAGAAACTCTATAATTAAAAACTCCTTAACTAGCTCCAATTAATTATGCAGTAATAGCATTTCGATTAAGTTTTTAATCAAAGTTAAAGTGTCTTCCACTAAGAGGCGTCATTATAAATTTCGCATTACTTCTGTTTGTGAAGATTAAAGTTGTCACTCTCGTGGTTAGTAAAATTAAAAAAAAAAAGAAAAAATGGAACACTTCTTTTAATGGAAGTGTATTCTCGCGGAACGCGCGAAAGAAAGTCATCGCGTCAAACGTAAACGCGGCCAATTACGCAACATTTAACGTCTTTAAAACCCGGAAACGACGGTCGCTGTTTAATTGTAAAAATAGCCGCGCGAAGGGCTGGAAAGAGGAAGTTCGCCAGCAGCAGGCCACCGGTAAACAGGACGTATTAAATAATCCAATTTATGCGACGCGCAGGGGCAAGAAGTATGCTCTCTCATTGAATACGATAATATCATTTCGTTCTGCCCCTAGGCTCGCGTCGCGCTAATAAAAATAACCGTATTAATCACTTACATTACGTCGGCCAAAATATTTCCATGTTTACATACCTGAAACAAACAAATTTCACAGGTCAGACGAGGATGTTTACATCTTCGAGCAGAAATGGACGCGATTTTTATTTACACGCAAGTTTTCGAACAACGCGCGCAATTTCATTTGCAAGAAATAAGCGAAACAACGAATAACATTTTTCAAATTGGCGTTACATTTTCAAGAAAGTCGAATTTCGATTAATAATTCGATTAGTAAATAAAGTTTTCGACGAGTAATCGTCCGACGCGTCTGATCATGGCAAACTAATTCTACTTGTCGTGAATATGCTAGGAAATGCGAATCCGTCGAATTTTCAAACTCGATTTCTCCTCGAAAACGAAGCATCGGCCGAGAAAATGTTATTTTTTTACTTATTTTCGTACGTTATTTATGCTCTAATATTTGTTGTATTTAAATATGTCTCAGTGACAGCAGACTTTGTAGAATAGATCTGAAATAAATAAAATTCGAAGTGTGTCAAATATTCTAAAATTTTCTGAACATTTTCACATAAATGCATAAAGATCCGCAATTGATCAATGTTGCGCAGACCTATTGTAAATCACGATGGAATAAATTGAAGTCGAACGGCAGCTTTCTAATTCCTTTTTCTCAGTTTCTCAATTCTTTCAAATATTTTTTATCGCGAGCTCCGACGTTGGACGTTCACCTCGACCCGCGAGTCGAAAAGTCGATCGATAATGAACTCGCTCGTGACCCGATGAGAAACGGATACGGGAGAACGAGGGAAACGTCGCGACGCGTCTCGTCGCAATTCGAGACGACTAATCGAGTCGACGATCGCTTCATCGCGGACCGGACTCGTCGAAGCAACTTTCAAAACCTCCGGCAAACTTTACGGTTTCACTTAACGAGTCAGCCGGAAATAGAATCTTTTACGAGGTTTTTGCGACCGATTTAAGAAGTCGGTAGCCCGCGGCAACCCCAGCTTTTCCACGGGATAAAACGCCGCGTCCGTTGTTTTAAAGTTTCAACAATAACGGACTGGAGAAGACAGAAACTTGGTGTTTTTAGGAAAAACGGGGGAGACGCGAACGCGACGCGCCGAAAGAAAATAAACATCGGACGACCAGCTGCTTTTCAATACACGCCCCCGCCGCGCGAAATGAAAATTTGTCGGGGAAATGGAATTTGATTCGAAATCCGATTTGACAGAGCGCAAACAATCAATTTCGGGATTAACCATTTACGGTTTAATATATTTTAATGGACTGCGGTGTGACTGAAAGTGACGTGCGCGCTGCAATCAGAAATGGTAATTATTTATGTATTTCTACGTCGCTGCTCGGGTCAAATAAAAATACAAATCACAAAAGATTGAGTTAGGACGTTTCGCTCGTATATCGCTGACCTGTAAAGCAA
Source organism: Lasioglossum leucozonium (assembly GCA_028454225.1). Taxonomy (NCBI): domain Eukaryota; kingdom Metazoa; phylum Arthropoda; class Insecta; order Hymenoptera; family Halictidae; genus Lasioglossum; species Lasioglossum leucozonium. Next base: position 1,394,078 of record CM052218.1, read on the forward strand.
TTGCAACTGACATGTGATAAATAATTACTATTTATATATCGTATTCAATTACAACAATCAATAGCTTTATTAACCTTTGTTAAATCAGTGAGAAATCAATGAAAATATAAAAAGCATGTTTATAGTAAGGTATTAGACATATTGTTTGCAAAAGACTCATTCCAGCTTTAAATAGTAGACTTCGCAAAAAAAAACGAGAATTAGACATGCGATAATTTTTCCGGAAATTCGCTTCTCCCTCCTGATGGTTTAAAAATCACCTAACCCAGTAGAAAAAGAAGAGCAAAAATACGGGAGGTACGGTTTCCTGAATAGAGAGGATGGAAAAGGAGGAAAGGGAAACGAGGGAAGTAAACGGAATAATGAAGGGACATCGCTTTAAAGTTTCCTGATCTGGTCCGTTCCAGTGAAAATCGTGAAGCGTTTAACTGAATCTTTACCACCGCGTCTCTAATCCCTGCACAATCTCGGAAATATTCGAATTGGTACGTTATCGCGCAAAAGATTTTCGCACCGATTCGGCTGAAACCGAGTTATTTTCCCAAGTCTCGAACGGTATTACACGCGCGATACCCGACGAATCAAAAACAACACGCAACGCGATAACACGTTCGTTTTATTAGCCACGGAATTTCATCTCGCGAACAGGTGGCCATTGCATGACTAACATTCTGTCGAAAAATGAATTTTCTCATATCGATGTATGTGTATAATCGATGTCAAATACGAAAATGAAGAAATTAGTGAAATTGGATACAGATTGGAGTTAGAACGAAATTTGCATATTTTCACTTAATTTCTTTTATTTTTTAATTTGTTTTATGAGTTATCGAAGCTCGCCGAGCAAAGTCTAAAACGATCGATAAACTGTCGCATCTTTCGAAGGAAGGACCCTCCGCCTAGTAAACTTCACTTTCAACAAAAGATCATCGGCTACCACCGGCGAACAGAGCAAGATTCCCGCGGCCGAAGAAATAATTCACTTAAACATTATTAAGACAAGTTTGTTTGCTAAGTGACGTCCCGTGGTGTCACGACGAATGCTACAGGGTCACCGGCCGCGGCCGATTCCCCGTCGATTGTTGTCTCGCTCGCGGTTTCTTCGGCGCGGTTGCTCTCTTTCCAACGAGAATAGGTGGGAATCATCTTCTCCCCGCTCGGGGCGCGTAATTGTCCGAGCCGCGACTCGTTTCTTCCCCGTTCCAATGAAATTCTCTCGACTTATGGCGCGGAGGGAGAGTGCCCGTTCCTTTTTTTATTCCCCGTTCGATTTTCTATTTTACCCAGCGGAATATCTCGGAATCGATGATCTCGGGGCTGGGATTCGCTTCGAGGAAACTGCCGGTTTAATTGAAGTTCCGACCCCCGGCGACGACACGAATTCTCCAAGAAGCTTTCAACGTCGACTTTATTAAGGACAACGGGCGTAGTATCGCAGGGCCGTCGCGTCGCGCAGGACAATCACGTCTTTTTTTCTCGTCCTTCCTCCCTCGGTTTCTCTCTCCTCTTCCATTCTTCGCTCGCCTATTTCTTCCGTCGAACAACTCCTGCGCGCACCTACACACCGTCCCCATTTCCAAGGAATATAACAAAGAATCATGGCGATGGTATGACGGACGAGAGTCGCGAAGAGAGACCAGGAGAAAATGGCACTGGGTCAGCCGGTGGAGGGACTCTGATTAAACGCAAGACCGACCACCAGGACATCCGCGGGCGAACATCCTGGGGGAAGTTCTAACGTTGAACTCTTGCGAACCTACGATTGTCCCCCGTCATCCAGAGCTAGTAAGGACACCGTTATTCGAGGATCTTAATGCTGGAATCTGCCTCGGGGAGAAAGACTATTGTGCCCTTCACTTGATAAATGTAACGAGCATCTCGTCCCACTTTTATTCAACACGGATGGTTATGCGATTCGCAATTATTCTGGACGAATTTTAACAAGCGGAATCGATCAGGGTCGCCGGACGAGGGGAAACGCGTCACGTGATCCGGAAGGGGAATAGAAGAAGCTGGAGCGGGGACAGAAGTCTTGAAAAATATTATTTTCAGCAGCCTTCGTGCTGAATTCTGTTAAAATGTAGCATTTTTTTAACACTTTCAGAAATGCATAAACTAAACAGTGAAATGTCATTGTTTCTATTATTTTTAATCAACCACGATTATCTTTTCATTCGTAACCTTACATTCATTTTACAGCACAAATGTAACATACGTGTACAGGGTGTCTCCTTCAACACCCTGAAATGGGCGGTTCCTGAGGTCATTTGAAGCGACATTTCCCTTTTGCAAAATGTCCGTCGGAGCTTCGTTTAGGAATTATTAACGAAGAACGCGGACCAATCAGAGAGCAAAGCTCTCAGAAACGAAGCCCCGGCGGAGATTTTGTAAAAGGGAAATGTATGCTGAAGGAGTTTTGAGACACCCTGTATATTTTCCTCAATTTAAATACCTCGCTTTCTTCACGCATAAATACTTTATGCATAGAGTGGTCCACTCAATTGTTTATGTAACTCGGTCACCAACGCAGCAATGTAAAAGGAGAAAGATGAAAGAGTACTACATTCGTACAGTTTTTTATTTATTTTTCTTTATATTCAGGAAATATGCAAAGACTTCGTGGCCAGCCGAATAAAATTCAATTAACGACAGCTATTTGTAGGAAAATTCGCTCTCCGATAATTGCGGAGAACATTTGTATTAATGCGTTGGAATAATATTTTTCATAGTAAATATTTTCAATATTGTTATATTTCGTTGTTACGCAACAACTGTCGCGTGTACGGCATAATTGTTCCCCTGGGTTAAACGAGCGACACAATAACGCAGGACTACCGAATAATTTGTTTTAATTGAGTGGCTTGGTTCTAATTAATTCAGTTTTAATGGTAAAAACAATACGTTCGTTTGCGAAAGGAATTACCATGGCGACGCTGTGAAAGCGTCAGAGGTATGATTTCAGGTCTTTAACGTTTAAATTTTCAATGTAATATAACTGGAATGCGGGTTTTCGTGGAAATTTCAGATTTTTAGATCTATTCGATAAACTGAAGAACTAAATATCAACTAGGTACTTTGATGAGCGTTGATGCTATTGTAGAGAAGAATATTAAATCTGCATTCTATTTTCTTACAATTTCCATTTCGTTGCATTTCACTCTGTACCATTTGCTGTAAATCCATGAAGATCCGTAGTTGAGTAATTACGAAAGCTCGGAGTTAACCGAGGACCAGTAATAAGCTCCTTTCTGTTGTAATATAATTTCAAATGTCTGTACCAAGTTTAATTGCAATGCCCAACTTGCCAATATTGCTACGATAGCAATTATTATACTTTTCATTGCTTTTACGTGGCAAACTACATGAGTAAACAATTAAACAACTAATTAATACAACAATATAATACAAAAATAAAACAACGAATTAAAACAATGTGAGTAAACAAATATAGAAGAAAGTATATTAAAATTTCATCCGAGAAACAGATAAAAATACTGTTTTTTCTATTTTAAATATTAATCAAATATTCAGAATAAAAAATTCACGAATAGCATAATTCTGACGGAAGTTTTTCGAAATATTCGTCAAAGTATGGTTGCTACTCCCAAAATTGATCAATGTGTAGTACCTACTCGATAAAAAACGGATTTGTATAAAACACTTTTATCCAGCAAAGTGTCATAAAAATCGGCGACTCACACAACTTCAATATGATCTGCGAGAAAAGTCTGTGTGAAATCTTCGTAGCGAATCGGCTAGGATATCATAACCAGGGGTTTAAATGTCCTTTTACAAGACGTAACGATCGTCAGATTAGCGTTTCTGAAGGTAGGGAAACGGAGTTTTGTTTCGAGCAAGACGATTTCGACTCGGCGTGCCTCGTTACGCCGGTTTTCCCGAATTCATACAGCCGCTCGACGAAACCCGTCCCCCTCGCCTTACCTCGTCAAGCGGAGGAAACCACATAAAAAAAAATGAGAGAGAAAGAAGAACGGAAAAAATACAGAGAACCGTGGAAGGAAGGGAGAAAGACCGAGCCATTACCACTTGACTCGAATTGCAAAGAACTCCTTCGTTACTCGGGATTCCACTTGACCCAGTAACGAAAGGTAACGATCCTCGATTTCTTCTCGCGAATTCAACCGCAATTCCTTCGCGTTTATTCAATATCTGCCGAATCTTTTACAACAAACCGAACGTCTCTACGTGGAAAACGTATTACGCTCATTTATAGTCGCGACAGAAAAGACAGGTTTACTGATTAATAATTAATTGTTGATCACAATTATTGTTATCTGCTGCTCACTTTCCCCACGGCGATTCCCATCATTATTCCGACACGTTTTAAATATTGAACGAATTGAATTGTTTCGAGTTGTTAGAACAACTAGTTTCTTATATGGAAAAAATTTTCAAAAATTGCAAAGAACATTTTACGAACTATCACGTGGAATATTGAAAATTTAACAAATGCGTTTTCTGTGACTGTTCTAATGAACAAAGCTTGAAGACCTCCCGAAAAATATAAATTTAATAAATTATTGTGTTCAAAATACACATAACGGAATTTCCATTTTCGCAACATGGATCATTTGTGGATCACACGCACGCTAATCCCCGCTATAAAATTATAAACGTCCACAATGCAAATTTTCACGAGACTAATGAAAATGTATGAATTGCGCAACAAGCTAGACAGCAAAACGAGTTGTACTTTTAATCAATCGCCGGGGTGTTAGCGGTATTACCGCGTTTTACGTTAATATTCAAAATCGTTAAATGGCTTGAACGGTGAATTTTGTATTGGCGGAATGCGTTAACAAAGTTAAATTCTTCGATTAACACGAGCGGTATTATAAAATCGAGACGCGCGCATGGCTGTAGGTATTTCGTGCGATTAAATTCGGTAAACGGAAATTGTAATATCAATTAGTACATTTTCATGCTATCCCGGATATTGATCAGCATCGCAAAATCGACGTGCGTTGTTCCGAAAACCGAGCACATTAATTAATCTGCGTAAGTAAAATTCAGATACGACAGACTGTCCGTGTCAACGATCTTAACAAATTACCGGTCGGCGTATACCGCGAGCGTACAATGGTAATTAATTAGGAATGAAATAATGATCCGAACAGTGGGAAGGTGTATGACTGATCAAATTTCGAAATGGGTACGTAACAAGGAGATATGAGGTTTCGCATTGTAGACGGAACGCGGCAAGTTTGAAACTCTGAATAGATGACAGGGAAACAACAGCTTCGGTGTAATTGCTCATTGTAGGCATCTACGGTGGGTGACGTGGACTATACTTACGAACACAGACCCTTCAACGTTTTATCATATTTTACGACCGAATGAGAATAGATAACTTGTTTCTACAGGGTGTATAAAAAGTAGTGGTCATCCGGGGTGCCTCTCGGTGGAATGGGTAGGCCACTAGACCATTATCGTTTAGATATTTTAGACAATTATCGATGAATTAGTGTACTACAGTCCACCTGACCGTGTCGATGAGAGAGAACATGATCGTGTGCGTGCCTCGTCACTTCTACGTCTATTCTGTACCAGTAACTATTTTTAAGGTGTCAGGAACCGCATAATCAATCAACTGCAAGTTTTAATTGTCTCGTGGAACACGATAAACACGGACGTGCATCGCGGAAGCGTATTTTGTTGATAACTCGGGTGGCATAGTTTCGGTGTTGCGTATTATTAGACAACGCCGATGGACCGAGCTTGAAATGTTTACGTTGGCGGGGGGATGGAGGAGGAGGAGGAGCAAAATAGAACAATGTGTCAAGTGTTTAATGGAGGATCAATAAATTGAGAGTTTGAAATTCCTGGAACAAGGGGGGAATTGATCCGACAATAGCCTTTCTTTGAGGAAACACACCGAATTGCATTAATATGCATAAGCCGGTTTCAAACAATTTAAGCTACAGAAAGCACTTTGCATACCAATTCAGACACAAAGCTTAGATTATTCGTATCCGAAGTTGGCAGACGTGTATCCGGAGAAAATTAAAACGGTTAATGTGGAGGGTCTAATTACAAAATTAGGAGACGTGACTCCGGAGAACGCTTGGAGACCGCGTGCGAATAGAAAAAGTGGTTGCTCGCTGATAAAACTTCCGGATACGTCGAGTGAAGGAAGAAGAAGACTAGCAACCGACAGACGCGGATACTGAATTGTCTCCAATGCAATGTTTAAGTTAACTTAACAACAGTCCAGTGATACTCGCTGGTTGCAAAAACAAATCATATTTATTTTCAGATCGCAATTAAACTTGGAGATATTTAAAAAAGAATGTTACATTAACAATTGCACGGTTATCTTAATTTATGCGGACGGAGACATTCTAAAACATTAAAAATGTGATATTTAAACAATTCTATTTATTGGTAATTTTATGAAGCGTGGGTGGTTTAAAAATTATTAGGTACGTGGGAGGACAATGAAATATACCTTATTGATGTTTATGCAGCTTCCAATTTTTGCGGACAAATTTTCAGAAAGAGGAATCTAATAAAATTTGATTTCCACTGTCAAGTAGCCTTTGTAGATCCAAAAATAAAAGACATAGCAACTTCTGTCGTGTTTTCCATCTCGGTGATAATTTATTAGCGGGGCTGGAAATATGTAGTTTCACCGGTGGAATTTTCATTAACACACAAAGACGATTGTACGCGCTTGCATGGAAGAATATTTAACAATTGAGAGGGACATTTGAGAAGGAATGATTCTATTGTACTGGTAAAAAGTCAAAGGCACACCGAACGCTGAGGGAACGCCAAATTTAATTAATTAAACTGAGAGATGGACGTGAGACGGCACTCGAACGAAAGGTGACCATTAAGTACATATTATAATGTACGATATTCCATTCTCGTCGGCTCCTTTGAACAATTACCTGGAAATACTTCCAATCGTTTCACCGTGAAATTGTGTCTCCCGTAATTTACATTAGTCCCCTTTCTCGGAATAAATAAAAAATGGTCTGTTCGAATGACTCCGGTAAAAGTTCTAACTTTTTATCCAACACTTCCAGTTCGGTGACCCCGGCAATCGTATCGATTAATTTGACAATCGTCGGTGAACCAGCCGGCTTTTCTAAAAAAAAGAGGAAAAATCTGAAAGCTTTCTACTTTCTCCTTAATTGCCAACACTCGAGACCGAAAATAATCAACAATAGCCCCGGCGCAAAGGGAGGGAACGGACTGCTCCGCCAGCTTCGCCTCGGTCTCCCTTAATTTGTCCTAATTAGCGCAAACCGGCGTTAACGAAGAGTTTACGTCCGCGGGAATTCATTAAGCCGGTTTCCAAAGTTCGCTGGCCGAACGCGGCTGGCCGGCTACGTAGTCGGGCCAAGCCACGGTCCCAGACATCCATAGCGCCCCGCGCCGTCGTCGTCCCGCTTTGAAAAAAGAAACGTGAAACACCGAGAGAGCGGACTTGCCACTGAATATTCATATATTGTAATCAACCCCCTTTGGTCTAGGGGGTTGGCCGCGTACACGGCCGCGTCCTACGTCTTTGGAAGCTCGGTCGTGACGAACCGACAAGGGACATCGCCCAACTCGTACGCGCAGATTCTAATGAAACCTTTGCATAGAAGTGGAGCATCGAAAAATATTCGACACGTGCAGTACATTCTTTTGCCTGTACATTTTCATATTTACAAGGTGGAACCAACCCCCCGCTCGCGACGCACAGTGGGCAATTCGGATGATCAACAATAGCCCCGGCGCAAAGGGAGGGAACGGACTGCTCCGCCAGCTTCGCCTCGGTCTCCCTTAATTTGTCCTAATTAGCGCAAACCGGCGTTAACGAAGAGTTTACGTCCGCGGGAATTCATTAAGCCGGTTTCCAAAGTTCGCTGGCCGAACGCGGCTGGCCGGCTACGTAGTCGGGCCAAGCCACGGTCCCAGACATCCATAGCGCCCCGCGCCGTCGTCGTCCCGCTTTGAAAAAAGAAACGTGAAACACCGAGAGAGCGGACTTGCCACTGAATATTCATATATTGTAATCAACCCCCTTTGGTCTAGGGGGTTGGCCGCGTACACGGCCGCGTCCTACGTCTTTGGAAGCTCGGTCGTGACGAACCGACAAGGGACATCGCCCAACTCGTACGCGCAGATTCTAATGAAACCTTTGCATAGAAGTGGAGCATCGAAAAATATTCGACACGTGCAGTACATTCTTTTGCCTGTACATTTTCATATTTACAAGGTGGAACCAACCCCCCGCTCGCGACGCACAGTGGGCAATTCGGATGATATCGGCGACAAAATTAAAGAACTTTCGATAGAAATCAGATAGAGCGATGAAATTTTTTTTTAATTGTAGCAGAAACTTTGTAGAATATGGGAAAAATAGGGAGATTATGGTACGAACGTTTTTTAATCTTGATAAAATTCGTTAAAACTTGTACAATTTCAAGAATTCATATCGAATTTTAATGCAAACTTTGTGCAGTTGAAAATTATTTCTCTAATTCTTTTAATCCTCATTTATTTTCCTACTAATTCCTCTAACTTCTCGAAGAAGTTCATGCATGGTCGAACATCAGAAAAGTATTTCAAGAGCGTCGGAATATTAATGGGAGTAATTTACATAAAAATCGCGTGTACCTAACAGTATAGCTGAAACGAATCTCGAGATTCCGAGAGGCTTAATAAAAAAAGAAAGGATTGCAAGCATTGACTCATAATACGGTGAAAGGGTCCCGCGCGTCCCATCCTCGCTACTCAGGCACATCTCCTTACACATGTTTTCGCGTGGCATGCAGTAAAATCGGAACAATGCCCGAAGAATTCGTATGCGCGTCGGCGTATAGCAGAAAAACCTGAACGAACTATTTTAATATACTCTTTCATCCCAGCACAGGCTTTATAAAATTCTTGCCGAGGTCTGTTGCGGCCGCGGTAGGTTATGATGGATGAAGGGGGGGACCAGAGGGTACCTCGGTGGCTTAAAAATACCGGGTCGAATTTTACCATGAAGCCATCGCCGCCGCCGCGCCGTGGAAATTCCCGAAATAATTCTATGACTCAACCCGTGCCGCTGGAATCTCCGTTTTCTACTTCGCGGAAAGGCCGGCGCACAAACGCACGCTAAACACGGAAGTATGCCGGCAACGAACGGAAGTTCGGAATTCAATCAGCCTTTGACGAGAGTCCGCGTTTGCCGAACATCCGACCGGCCGACGGTTATGTACCCGGTAACCGGCCTCTGTTCAGGATGCCTCGCAAACGATTCTCGAATGATGAATTCATGCGACCCAGTCTGGATAAACTACGTACGGTTTGATCCGCCTTCGAACTTGCAACCAACCCCTGCCCACTGCGGAGACTGCCAGGTAGGAGGTTTCAGAAGAAGCAACCCTGATTGAGACTTCAAATGGAATTGAACCGTTCCTGCTTCACGCTCCGACGACGCGACGCGACGCGCGGATCCAGCTCGGGAAGCCTCGATCGCCGAGCCTCTCATTAAGGGTACTCCTCGTGTAACAAATAACTAGACTGCGGATTTTTAATCTTTTCAGGCAAGTTTCGAGAAACTGGGTGCAAAGGGAATCTTATTTTCGGCGGTGGTAGTTTTTATAGATCTGAATTTTATATTCTAGCATACTTGTTGAACATTTTTAGATGCCATCAATGCAAATTGACAAAAATAATCTACTATTGTCCGCGTCAAGAGGCTCTCAACTTTCATTTGTTTCTTAGATCGTCGTTAGTTTTTCTAGAGCGATCTTCATTCGTGTCGATCGAACGTGCCTTCAGAGATATCATAGAATAAATTCTATTTCATATTTTAATAGAATGTGGTTTATTCTATACCCATAATCCAACAAATCCACAGTCAACAAACGACTTTTCAGAATTTTTATTGGAATAAACTGGATTTTCAATTTTCAATACTGGCTCGAATGAAAAATGAGAAGTGTTTTTTCTCATGCAATTCTTACCAATTTTTTCAAAATCTTTCTTGCTCGTAAATGTAATATCTATTGAAGGATGTTTGCGTGAGTGCATATGTTGTTAAATATAGTTGGTTAATAATGTTAAAAATATAAATAGTATTTTCAATAAACGGTGTAAATCTGAGATTATCGAAGTAATATTGATAGAAGAGAAGGAGTAATCTGGGGAATTGCATCGTTTCAAGATTAAGTGAACCATCTCAGGGATTGTGTACTCGCTGATGAAGCTAATGAAGCAGATAATAAAGATTTTCTTCCGAGATTGATGTTGATTTACGATGATCGGCGAGGGAGGTTTAAATAGTGGAAATTTAGTGGAACATTGGGAACAGCTTCTTAAAAACGGTAAGGACGCGGGAGATCGATCGAGAAATAAAGGAGATTAAATTTCCAGATAACTGACGAGTTCATCTAGGAGGACCATTATACAGATTGAAAGGAATATCTCTAACCAAAGGATCAGATACGATAGCATACTTCGTTAATTGGACGTAGCTTAGTCATCCACTTCATAAATACAGATTTTCATGGATTTATCGATCCAGATAAAGAGAATAAACTATTTCTCGCGTAACGTAAATCTTATTAATTGCAGAACATTTCAGGTGTGGTTCTCCGTGACTGCGATTTCGGCTTGTTTTAGTTACTAACAATTAAAAAACCGCCTGAAATGCGGCAACCCTAGTATTCTATTTTTGAGAAACCTGAAAAGTTACAATACTCTGAATGTCTGTACGCGGTTATAAAAATCCAGAAATATTCACTGACATATTAATGAATAAACCGAAATAAATACCAGTAAATTCTGTTAATAAAGACGGGAGAACAAAAAATAAAAGTGAGCACATAAAATATACTTCAATGATTTTCTCCTCGCGAAAAGTTTTACAATTATTTTATAACTTATTTTATAACAGTAGCTGCAGACCGGAAGCGATTCCCTATTGACAGAAGAAGTGGAGAGACTTCCTGTCCATTTTGTGAAACTAATTAAATCGAAACAGAACATTGTAAAAAAAAAACAACGGGAAATTTTGATGAGGACATCGACCGCGAGTCGAGCCCGATTTTCGATAACTCACTTTCGGATGTGGCACGTTAATTGTTGTAATGTAATCAACCCGTTCGACGCGCGTTAGCTCTACAGCCCCTCTCATCTGTGTAATCTTTTGTTCTATTGACGGACGAACGCCCCAGCGAATTGCACTTTGTTAAATTTGTACGGAGCGCTTTGTTTCCGGTCGATAATGCGTGCCAACGATCTACCTAAAAATATGATCTCTACAAAAAAGTTTTCAGCGTGGTCCACGAATTCATCAGGTTATTTCATTTTTTCTCGTTTCTTTCAAAAACAAGTACTCTCGATAATTATATTCGTCACTTTAAAATAACAACAGTTGGTTTTCTAAAAATATTTTTTACATTCGTGGGACACAATATTTTTAAGTCGTTTCAACGATCAGATTGAAATAAATTAATAAATTAAGTGCAACAAATTAACTTGGTGAATACATTGATTGGAATGATTGGAATCTAAGATGAATTTAAGATGAATTTATATTCTTTCCTATTAATTATTATTAAGACATAAAACATAAAATCATTGCAAGAAAATATTGCAATGCCATCTTTATTGATTTGTATGTTATGTTGAATACGTTTTAAGCTCTGTAAACATAAAATAAGTTTCTATGCAATATATAAATATAGATATATATATATCCTTCTCATTTAAAATCCGCGATCGCTTAGTTGCCAACCGAATAGAAGTGTGCGAACGTAACCGTGATTCATTGTACGTAGATACTCGTTCGGCTCGCCGAAGATTAACCGCCTCTTTTTTTCGGGAAGCTGGTACAATGGCGATCCTCGAAATAATTACCGCAGTTGGCGAGTGTCCGGCATACGAACGACAGAAGGCACTATCCGTCTGCGCCATTTCCTCCTTACGTCCTCGTATAACCCTAGCATTCATCTCGGTTTTATCCGGAGTGCGGAGGTCTGGCAGATAGAAGCCGGTAAATGGGTAAAAGCTCGCAAAGCGGGGAACGAAATCATAATTCGAAGTTCGTGACTGGACTGGAGTCCGTTCCGTAGAACTATTGGATACAGGGCAGGGTACCCTAGCGGTGGCGCGGCGTGCAAGCAAGCAACCGAGCAACCAAGCAACCGACGAGCAGCAGCAGCAGCAGCAGCCAGGAGCGAGAGACGCTTGGAGCGGAGAACCGAGAAGCGAGACCAACGGGATTCGAGGCCCTTTGATTGCCTTGGCGAACTCCGTGAGCCGTGTGTGCTCATTTGCATAGGTCGGCCGCTGCTCGCTCGTTTTCAGCGTAGACTTCCGTGCCGGGCCGGGCCGGGCCGCGCGTCGATGCGCATTAGCTTGCAGCCGGTTGCCTGGGAATAGGTTATTGCGCCGCGGATTTAACATTCCCGAAGCGTTTATCGGAACGCGGCCGGTTACACGGAACGCGGCGGATATAAAGGTAATCAAAGGCCGAGGATCCGGTGTTGGAACGATTGATTGAATTCCAGGACCCGAGCCACCGGCCCGGAGCCTGGATATTTCAGAGTTCGTTATTGGAAATCACTGTCCGTCTCGTGGCGCGGGCCCGCTGCCCGACGGCTGTTTTATTGCGCCCCCCCCCCCCCCCCCCCCCCCCACTCCCTCCCCACGCCATACACACAACCTTCCCACTCGCCTCGAAACAATCGCGGCTTTTTAATCTGTTTTACCACGGATGCGGACGGCCGTGCGAAATCCACCTTCCATGGGAATTCTTACCGGCGTGTGTGCTAGCGTTCGCGAGGAATTCGAAAATTCTGGGAGAGTAACCTGGCCAGCATTATTCCTCGCCCTGATAAGTCCCGGTAAATCTATTTTTTAGAAGACTGTGCTGCACACTGATCGAGCTTTCGGATCCGTACCGGTGCAACGTGACGCCGATGACAGCCTTTTATCTTATTTTTGAAACTGTAGGACTCTCGTAACTAGACAGCGGATTTTATGCGTCTGGTGAGGTGACAGGAACGCGGTGACACCGATTCAAGTATTGTATTGTAGATCTGCAAGGAAAAACAGCGTTGATCTCTAAGGACTAAACAGCAAGTTATAGAGTCGGTTTTCCCGCGGATCAAAATGCAAAACCGCTGAAAGTAATGAACCAGAGGGAAACTTTCTTGTCCTCGTTGCAATCAACGTTCTTTGATCAGAAGCGATCAGAAAGAAACCGGAAGCGGGAGGTCGGGAGCCTGGGGTCGCCTCTATTCAGGAAACAAAAACGAGAAATCATCGAGTTTCCGCGAAATCCGACATAAAAATTTTATTTATTATTTCCACTCTCTCTCACTCTCTCCGTGACCTTTCTTTTTCAATCCCGTTCGAGCCCGGAGGCTGAGCGATCCCGTTCACCCTTCGATCGTTGAATAAGGAACTGTCTTTTCGGAAACCCGATATCGAGTTTCTTCCCGATAGAAGCCGGGTGTCGAAAGCTGTGCTGAATCATGCACGGCCGGAAGGGCAAAAGGAAGGGAACGACGCCGACAATATCAGGGAAACGGGAACGTCGGAGGAAATAAAACCGTTCTAAGTTGGAGATCGAGGCGCGGTGAACGGTCAACATAGGGTTATACGAGGGACCTGCGGGAAACGATACACTCGGGAAGTCCCCGGAGCTGTTCGATGGCTCCTCGATCCCCGGTGCCTGTGCCTAATTGCGAGAATCGTGGAGACCGACGATTCTTTTACGGTGCATTCTCGACGCGCTTTCACCCCTCGAAAACGACCGGGTTGAAGGACGAATCACGATTCCGAGATAGCTAAAAGGGCCTCGGATGCGGATCGCGCGTAAAACGAGAGCAACGAAGGAAGCTCTGCTTGGCCGCGTGAAACGCGAAGACCACGAACATCGAATGACGGCCCGAGTTCGACGACCGCTGCCCGAGAAAACACCGAAACGACCACGCGACGCTTGCGAGCCGAGCGACATCGAATTCACGTTTTTACTGGTCCGAACTTCTGCTCCCTCTAGTGTACCCGGTGGTGTCTTAGACGCGGAAAAAGAAACGCGAACAATGCTGGTGATGCTGGGCTGAAAGACACAGAAGTGCTTGTTCGGGTTTTTGCGACGGTCCCGAGAACACTCCTGTTTACTGCCATTTGTAAGAAATTACAAAGAGAGTACATTAATCAGTAAGAATAATTTTATTGAAACTTCGAGAGTTTCTTCTGACGTTTTTCTAACGATACTGTCGAATTGTTAAGACGCGTTTAACAATATTTTTCACAGTGAACATTTCAAAGTGATTTCTACTATTTGACAATTGCGTAAACGAAAAAACTGAACCATTTCTTTTTCCAATTAATCGATCATTTTTTCTTGTATGTAGAAGTATAAAAAGATACGCAGTTATGCTTGCAATAAATTGAAATGTTTCAAATGTTTAATATAACAAATATTTCAGGTTAGCAACTGTTAATACCTAACTTATACCACCCGTAATGAGACATTAAAATAATTATGGAAAAACAAAAGTATAAGTTTTACGTAAACTTTTTTATATTATACTTTTATGGACATTATTATATCTATTTTCTTTTTTATTTAATCCTGTGATAGATAAAGTTTTGAAAATTGATGTTTAAACTCAAATTGCTTCCAATAGTGACCGGAGGTGGTTAAAATAAAATAAGTTTTTTCGAAAAATGATTTTTTTGGCAGACAAAGGTTGCACCTGCGGTATACTTTTCACCAGACCAATTTTCCAAAAAAATTTGTTAGATATTTTTGCCGTTGTTTTTTGGCCAAGCTAATCGATGTGTTCGTCGAGTTAACGGATGAACTTTATCATCTGTTTACCTCGTAATGTGTCACACGAGCGTTTGCGTTTACCAGAGGAAACGATGTGTGGACAGAGTGAAACTTCTGATCGATCCACCACGCGTGTTTGTTAATAAGTTACACTCGGTGTGTAGCGATCATTAGGAATTATACAGCAATGCATACGTTGTTGTACATACATATGCGTGAAACGATAACGGTTTATTAATGGTTGGCTTTTTCTCGTAAAAGAGTCCGCCGCTTTTCGCGTTTAACGGGGAACAAACTATTATTAAACGACGATACAGTAGAAATGGAGTTTGCAGTTTTGCCGTTGTCTGAATATTTGCTTTCCCTCCTCCATTTAAAGAGCTTTCTCTATAATGATAGAAAAATTAACGATTTCCGTGAATTTTCTAAATAGAAGTTATTGGACATATGAATCTCAACATTTATGGATTTGCTAGTATAAGTTTCAAGAGTATGCAGAATTATATTAGAGTAGAAATATTTTATAGACAGCGAATCTTTATGCAAAATAAATTTTTTTTATGTGAATTACAACAAATTGGAATGAAATAGAAATTCGTCCTTACGTTTCGTAGGTTGAAAATAATATAACAGTATCTTTAAATTTTTTCAATATTTTTACCGTTTTAAATGACGTCTACTAATTTTTGCCATAAATTTATAAAATCCGCTGTCTATTTATAAATTATTACATATTATTATTATACCGAAACTGCATTGGTTGTTACAAAATAATATTATTCGTTAGTATTTGTTTCTGCGTATACATACTGTATAGAAGTTCTACTGCACGTGGAAAAAAATGTTATGCGAACCCATAAGTTATATTAATCACTGGAAACCAGGTCAAATGAAATGTACATTTATATCAATTTTATTCATCTTATTTTGAAGTAGTGGACCAATGCTTGAAGTGGATTGTGACTGTATGGAGGTTGGTAATAAATCGGAGTTTTACGGGAAAGATATTCGGATTCAATATTCCTTCAATTCCGCTGCAGTTTGTATCAGATCAGATATTTAAATGAAATTCTTGTAAAGTCTTTGCAGGAGAAGAGTAGTATCCAGATGCCTGCTTTCTTTCCAGCGATTTTGCTTATCCGATATAAAGAAGGAATTTAGTCTTTTATTTAGTAAAAATTTTGCTACGATCGGTATTACGATGAAAATAAAAGTGCAAAATTAATACAATGCATTTTAAAGTGTCAATTTAAAAATTATATTATCAATAGTCAATTAAAAATAGTCAATTACAAAATTTTCAGTGCCAATCTTCTTTTAAAATTCCATAGGCTAACATCGAAACAAAAAATTATGTAAATATACCATTGAGATAAATTTTTTTCCATCTTTCATTGGAAATTCTATAATCACTCAAGGTCATTCAAGGTCACAGACAGGAAACGTACAAGAATAAAAATATTTTGAAAGTTTGCAATCAAAAGAGTCTCCGAAATTTACATTGGAGAAAGCGTCGTGCGATTACAAATTTTTGGAATTCTTAAATTTGACTGTAACCGACCGTAGCTTCCGGTGTACGAACATTTCCAACTTTCGGTATCCCGACCCGACTACAATTTCGGGTATCCAAATCTCGTCCGAACCGGCCGTCTTTTTAGTTAGCATTGGAGTCAGGCCTCTAGGAGTTGTTAACACGTGCGCTTTCAGGGTGTTGCTTTCAACTCAATAGCGATTGAAGCGTCGTGAACCTCCAGATGCGACACAGAACACACAGTTCAGTTTGCTAGGCGCACCACCACCCCCGGGCTAGGCGCATCTTGAGCCCACTTTCTTGGGATCAGTTTCAAGCCCACCGCAGCATGAAGGTCGGTGATCTTGCTTTTGGAAATAAACCCTCGAGCAATGACAAAATGCAATTATTATAGGGGTATTTATTAAGTAAATATTATAGGGGATGGGACAGTTCTAATTTAGATTCTGACAACAATACATTACTGGAAACACAAATAAATTCACGTCAATTCCGTAAAAAGTAGTGGATCGATAAAGTGTAACCGAAAACTAAATTTCCGATTCTCGAGAAATTACGATAATTTCGCGAAAATAAAATATTACAACAACATACCTGGACTTCTGCTCGAAGCGTGTACTTTCACCATGATTAATTTCCTTCTAGAATATTTGTGCCTAACAGGCGAAAAGCTGAGGACACGTCAGAGATAATACCCTTTCGAGAGATACGTATCGCCGTCGACTTATCACCGAACCCAACACAACCCAGGCTTTGTGTAATCACAGGTTGCACGTCGGGAAACAAGGCAGCAATCGAAAGAGCATCGACCGCTGAGTAATCGTTTGTTGTAGTTGATAAAACAGTGGGAGAAACGGTGGAAAGCAGGAGTCGATCAGGAAGGTACAATTAAAGATAGTGGACGAACGGGCGTCGATAGGTCGAACAGGATCGATGAAATAAGGAAGGGAAGGGGCAAGTCTGCAAGTCCCGAGATTTAAGGAAGAGCAAACGGTCAACAAAGGATTCCCCGAACAATTCCCGACGTAACGATACACCCTCGAAAGCCTGGAAAAAAGAAGGAGTCCTTGTCGGAGAGACAGGCCCGAATGAGGATGGAGAGGGTTTTCCCTTCGCCGTCGGAACAAGGAGGAAATTCGCTCGAGTGTCCTGTTGGAGGAGCGAAATAAATCACGGATCCTCCGGCCACCTATCTCAGTCGCAACCTACGCGAGAGATGATATATCGTTGCGTGCAACCCGCGCTTAAAAATCGATTTCAAGTTTCTCGAGAGTATGTTTTTCCTGCGTGTCACAAATACTGTCTCTCTCCTGACTGTGACAGTAAATTAACCAACCTAGGACACGCTGTCCTCCAAGTTCGCCTCTGGAAACGAAACATTTCTTATTCTCGGAATTGAAATGTTCTATACACATCGAGTACATCTGCGATTGTCACACAATAGGACATACGTTTTCACGGTCCGAGACGTTGCAGCTTAACCGTCGGACAGCGGGACCATTCTTATGGCTAGCCTAATTGATAATGGTCACCATCACAGCTGTATTTATCAATTTTTCTCGCAGCAGTTGTTCATTCAATTGAGTAATCGAATGACGTTTTTGACACTCTGTTGAAGTTTAATCTTATCTAGTATTCCTGATTACCGTATTCTTACTCGTGCAATAAGGGATTAATTGTCGAAGCTCGGAGTGAGCTGAAACTTTTAAATAAAAAATTCATCTTCCTTATTTTGCTGTTTCACGAGTCGAACTTTTGCCATTGTATTCGTCCTGTTCTTCTAATTAAAATGGCACCAAACACGATATATTCACTCGTGCAAAAAGCGAACAGTCTTTTCAATCGCTCTTTCTCCACGTTCGGCACACTATAAAGAATGTATCACCTCTGCTGGAACTGTCCGTCGGCGAACCCGACGACGCGACAGTTACAGAGAGACAACTGTAGAACGTTCAAACGAGGAAACACACCGCATCGACATCGATTCCGGCGACAAAGAAGTTAGCCGGAACGTGTTCGATAGGGGATCGCGGTCGCCGAAGTGCTCGACAGTTTACCCTTGCGGTATTCGAGCCGATCCGACCCGGCCGTGTATCCGTTTTTCCTCCCACCAGGAACTTCGTAATGACGGGTATCCAATTTCTGATTGTGAGCGCACGCTGCTTGAATAATCAATATTGCGTAATGTTTTAACGACGTTGTAATTCAATTATACCGTGGCTGTCGGCGGAGGATGCTTATTACAGTTAACTGTTTCCCGAGTGCAGAAATGCCCAGCCAGCCAGCCAGCCAGCCAATGAACTCGTTGGAAAAGGTAACCAGGATCACTTGCGCTGCCAATGTTCTTCGGCCCGGGATCCCGAGTAACTGTGATCCAATATTTGTTTGTAACTGCACGGTATAATCGACGAGCTCTTCGACCGAACAAAAACGAATTTCAAATTGCTCGCGAACGCTACTTACCAAATATGTATGCACCGCGAAACACTCGAAAATATAAGTTCACTGCGATAATTACATTCATTGTGATATTTACATAGTAAAACTAATATAAACTAATTGTACTTTCTAAGTCATATTGTAACATAATTATATACTGTGTAATTTGTATTGCGTGCCACCTTTTCGTATAAAACATGTTAGAAATAATTTTTATACATCAACAATGCCACCAATGTCTGCATAAAATACGTCATCATCTTTTCTAAATTGAAATTATTAAACTGGAAACAACCCCTTATTAATTTTAGAAAAGAACTCGTACATGCTAGTATAAGATATTTACAGGCACATAATACTTAATATTTAATGTTTTGTAACATCGTGATAATTCAAAATTGGTAAGTAAACATTTCCGAATCATTAGTTACGACAGTCCTGAAAACACTGAATTGTATGCGGCATTACGTATGCAACATATGCGATAGCATACACAACATTGTTATCTTGTAACCCAATTTCACATCTCACAGCATTTACATTGTCAGATTTCCAAAAATTTTCCTAAATCTAGCAAATTTACGGAAATTATATGCAAATTACATTTTCAGGGATATATATGGAAAATATAGTACAAACACATGGGAATCCTAAAAAAAATGTATTTTTTATGGCCGTGTCATATTTCTAATAATTTATAACGAATGTTTATCGAATAATTTTCTTTGTCAAGTGCCAGCCGATATATTTTTAATCCATTAATAATCTGTGCACTCTTGAGCGAATATTTTATTCGAAACGGGTCTGATCGTCGAGCGCTACGAGGTACGTGGAACCGCACCGACAAGATTATTATTTTCCGTGACGAGGTAATTTTCTTAATTAATAGTCCGGATAATTTGTCAGCTGGCTCCCGAGGTACCCGTGACAGGACGGAGAAAAATTGCAGCTTCAGCTTTATCGCGCCCATTAATGGCACTTATTATTGCTCGATCGGGGTGCATTAATTACGGTTACGATAGCTATGATTTAATCAATCAATTGACTGGCTGAATATTGCTCAGCGAGAAACTCCAACGATATTATACTGTTTAATTTCATATTTAGGTAGACATCCCGTCTAAAATTCTTATCTCAACGAGATTCGCCAGCAGAAGGCCAATTCCGGGGAACCTGTGTTAATTAGTTTAGGCGCGGAGGTATATGATTTTGTTAACCGCAAACTATGCGATTCCATTAAGAAAAACGGCGAGTCGAGTCCCCGGCGACACAATTGTATACGAGAAACTACGGGGACGCTTCCTTAGCACCCTTTTTCTTGGGGGTAGGTGTAGCAGTGTCACCGGATTAAGACTTAGTCACGTGACGCATGTAGCACGTGACTAATCTGGTACTGGTACAGCGAATGTAAGTAACTTTTAACTTTATTCGTTATTCGAAGCGCATTTATTCGAGCTTCGGCTTATGTATACAGGGATCCAGCGGTGTGCGAGTGTGCACATTCACGGCGAGTCAGTCTACATCCTTAATTTTCCAATTTTACGGCCAGCAGTGATGAAACACGCTCCTTTCGGCAGAAGCTTTTTATCGCCGCGGGCCATTTACCGGCGGGATGATTAAAAAAATCGGTAGTTACCGACAATTTCGGACGTTTCAAAGTGCGCACTGTGACGTGAATACCGCAACACCGGAACCCGAACAGCGAAAGGGGATCATTATTCCTGATTCGATATTTTCTGGCTGGACAATGGCCGCTCTGAATGTCCGGGAATTGGTAATATTATATTTTCGGAGCAGCGACGCGTTCCGCCGAGAACTACGCGCCGCGGACCGACGCGCTGTCGACGCTAATCAGAAAGAATACCTCCCGAAAATGTCGGAACGGAAAATCCACCAACCGGTTAAATTACGCGGGCTCGTGCCTAGTTGGCCGCAAAGTCCCCGCGAGGCTATTTATTACGGTACTTGTGAAATTACTATCACACCGGAAACTTTTTTGTGCCGAAAACTACTGGAGATTTTATTTCGAAAAATCTCAGCCGGAATAGAAATTTCATTATTTTTAATTCAGCTCCTACAATCACTTAAAATTCAACCCCCTTGCACTGTGTATAACATCGAGTCACACTCGCGATGAGGATTTCGAACTTAACAGACAGCGGATCTTTATGCAAAATTTTTTTATGTCAATTACAACAAATTGGAGTGAAATAGAAATTTATTTCCTTTCTTAATATGTTTAATAGGGCGAAAATAATATAACGGTATCTTTAAATTTTTCTAATATTTTTACTGTTTCAAATTATACCCACTAATTTTTGCCATAAATGCATAAACATCCACTGTCTAGTTATGACGATATCGGCAGCTAATTGAAAAAGAAATAAACACATCCGTTTGACGTGTCTGGTGTTTCTAGTATTAATTAAAAAATGATGAAAAAAAAGCTGCAGTCGGTTTTCTGATTTTCCCGTGTCCCTCTGCTGCGGCGACAACGAAACTTCGGTCCGGTGATTCCGCAGGCGTCGCGGCGCAATACATTCCCGTCCTAAAATATCGGCACTGTAAATCACAGGCTGTTCGACCGAGCTGCGATTGCATTATAAAATGCGGGTAAATTAATTTCAGTAGGGGAGAGGATTGTTCTACGGCTATAGGAAAAACGAGGGAAACCGAGAAAGGGAAATTGGCCGGTTCTACTGACGCGTGGAAGGGACGCGACGATTGATCTACACGCGCGATGCTCGCACGTAGGAGAGCGTTGAAATGGAAATTTATCGCTCACCGGGTGGATGCTTAGCCGGAGCACCGGCGTCGAACGATGTTTAATGGGATTCCAGTGACACAATGTGTGTTTCGGTTTGATTAAATTTTGTTCGCGGAACTTCACTTTGCGTTTTAATGCATACAAGGAACGGATTTTTTCGATACTCGACGCGAGCTTCGGAAAATATTTAATGTTGCTGAACAAAGTGATTCTATAAGCATAGATCAGTTTTAACGCGAGGTCAAAATTTCAAAGGTTCTAATAATTTTAATTCGCGAATGTAAAGATCGAGAAAAAAATTTTTGATAGACTTTTATAAAGCAATCTAAAAATTTTAGTGTAAGTAAATCTAGTGTCAAACCTGTAAATATCATAGAATTAATAAAATCATAGAAATAAATTATTTGACAAATAATTGTTACGGTAAACTATTATCGTATCTGACTAAACGTCATTTCAAATAATCCTGTGCTAATTTGCTCCTGTAGAGAGATTATTACCAAGAACAATTTTAACAAACTTAAACTTTAATAATTAAGTTACAATTGCTGTGACTAAATTAAAAAATGAATTTAGTTACTTTAATTATCTATGAAACTGAAATTATTCAACCAAGATAACGTTTTTATATGTTTCGTAGTGTACAGTTTTTGGAATGAAAGTTGTACTGCTATGTTTGCAATAATTACAAAAAAATCCTAAATTCTGTTCAACAAAAGAGCCCCCCCAAAAAATCGTAGATCAAGTTTTATACAGTGGTTGCAAATGAGGAGCTTTAATCTCCAAAAACAGAAAAATTAATTAAATTAATAATTTACCACTGTTTACGAATTTACCACTGTTACGTACCGACAATTTCTCGATAATGGGAGATTCAGCGTTCAAGCACCCTCAGAACCCATATGTATGCAGTTACTGAAATCTGAGCCTGAAAATTCCGAAAAGAGTGATGTCCGTGTATAATCGATCCCAGGCTCGTGGCTAGAACAACCACCACTTGTGCGAGTCAAGGTATTCGATCAAAGCAATCTCACCGGCGGTATTAAGTACTCGGCGGTTAGGTATTACGAAGCAATATTGTAACCCGGCAAACTGAATCGTCTGCGCGCGAAGCAGGAACGGCAGCATGTTCCCGCGAGATCGCATTAGGGGATGATATTCAACGTAACGGTGTTTGCGACGTATAATCCTGAAATTACGAGGGGGTTCGCTCCGGTCCCGGCAAAGATTATGGGCTCGTAACGCGCGGGGAATTCGCGGACGCAGGCCAATTAGAATTCCGTAACTCCTTTCGGCCATTGTAACCAAATTAATTCGAGGCTCGAACACCTTCGCGGAAGAGATCTCCCCTCTCTCGCGCGAGGGTCCGCGACGAGTGCAAACAATTCGCGCGGGAAAACTCGACCGCGATTCCGGACCACGCTGGCGGTGGTGCGCGATTCAGTCGAGGAAGAAACGTTACCGTGGAAAATCATTATAATTATTACGCGGAGAGCAGCGGGCGCAACATGTTCCGCATAGAGGAACTACTTAAGCGACGAGTGGTTCATTAACCTCATGCCGGTTAGAGATCGCGAGCCTCGAGAGGCCCGCTCAGGAGATCCCAATTAAAATTCTGTATTTTCAATAAAGTATCATCGGCGAACGAGGATTCGTCGCGGCACGCTCGCATGGAAAAATTCTCAGTCGCGAAACTGGAACCTGGAATTAAGAAGATTACAACGAATTCTACCATCGTTTCTTTTGCACTTGACGGTGTCTTTGCCCGGAACATTCTTATACAGGGTGTCTTGTCCGATTTTCACTGTTTTAGAGAAAATTTTAATGGCATCGAGTGGGGAAGGTAAACATTGTGTGTTTTAAATAGTAAATGGTAATTGAACCTTAAGTAGGTTAATACTTTTTTACAACTAATGCTGAGCTGCATCCATCGATGTATTGAAAACACATCGATCCATTTAAAAATACAAAGTTGACCTTCGTATGACCTTTACGCGTCCACTCACGAAAAAAATGATAACACAAAAACCCCCACTTGATAACATTTGCTGTGAAAGATTTTTTACTAAACAATTGTCAACGTAATGATATTGTTAAACTGCACATTTGGAACATTTATACCATATGTAATCGTCTAAATTCAGTGTAATGAAACATTCAGAATAGTTTAGCATCATTTCTGTGTTACATTGCGTACGGAGATGCTCCTTTCGTGGCTTTTGATCTTTTCCAAGAACCGTAGCACACAGTTTCTCTTGTTCAGAAGAGAAATAAACTGGCGCTCTTACGATGATGCAACCGGCTAAATAATTTGTAGGAAATTCAGTTTGAATCGAGGACGCGTCGTTACAACCACCATTTTATAGACCGATTTTGTCCGTGTATATTTCATGTTTAATTTGATCGATCAGGTTATATCAGATTTAATCGACATCAACTATATACTACGTATAATTAGTGGTAAGCAGTTTAGGCTGATCACCTCCGGAATCCTCGGTGCACCAAAACTATGAAAACAGATTTACATCGAACGCTATTCAATTGATGATAAAATAGCACAACATTTTGTATGGAGATTGAAAGTACACATGTTCCGCAGAGTTCAGGAATATGTAAATTAAAAATTCTAGCGAAAGCTGATTCGGCTTTGGGAAATCTACAAATATTGACGGTAGGAAATTACCTAGAGTTGTGATACTATTACTATTATCATTTATTATCATCTTGTTTTTTTTTAATATTGCCTATCACTAGTTTAATATGTGTAATTTATTTTGAATAATTGTTCCTTTCATTTCATCTTTTGTTGATCTCCTAAAACAGTTTTTGTAGCATTTTCAACTTTCATTTTTCCAACCTGTCTTTTGATCTATATGTATATGTATTATAAAATTTAATTTAAAGAATTAACTTTAATTTAATAATAAATTATTAAATAAAAGATTCTGAGCGACTTTACATTAACGAACATCATTTTTTCAAAAAACAACGATCCTCAAATTTGGTCATCCTCCTCATATGGCTCGTAACACTTGTTTAGAATATTATAGAGAACGTTTCACGAACATAATAACAATTTCAACACCTGCAAAATCATTATTAAAAATCTATATTTGCAATTGAATCTTCAAACGAGTAATTATAATATTTGCGATGGCATAAAATACATAGAGAATAGATCCAATGAAAGTATATGTATACATCAGGGAATGAAAAGCTCAAAGTGCACTTTCATGCTATGTGTCATCCTGAAAGTAGGTGTATGTATATTCCCACCATTATTCAGAGTAATAATTGTTGGTAGAACGTAAATTCAAAAGCAGCTCTCAGTTTACTCTTCAATTGTTGTTTCTACCTGTAAATATCGAATTGTTACTAGTCACAACTGGCATAGAAAATGCATGGCATAGAAAAGATAAATTTTGAAAAATGAAAATTGTAGAGAAGTTTGATTTTTCCCAAGAATTCCAAGATCACAGGCGACTTCTACTTCGAAAAGATAAAACTGTACCCTTTTCTTTCTGTATTGCTACACTTTAACTTTTCTCGTTACTCCCATATTTTAATATTGATATTATTTGTCCTTTATTTGAATATTTTCGAATAAATACGTATATGAAAGTCGTGCCATAATCATTATGGGCGAGTGAATCCTACAATAGTCTCCCAATGAAACTGTGAATTGTGAACCAGAAGGCGATAGAACGCTGAACGACACGAAGACCGTGGACTGATTTCGCACGGCCCTTTCATTTCTGGAATTTCGCAGAAAGGTGCGCTATTCGACGTACCATTGATTGCGACTCGATTTCTCGTTGACGACCGGTTGGAAATGATGATGTTGCGTGAAATAGTTCGATCGTCGGTCCCTTTGTGTCGATTCTGATGCTCGAGGGGTTAGAGGATTCAGGCCGTGATTGAGAGCGGATACTCGTAGCTAGAATGATCACTTGGACGGATTATTCAGAGTTCGATAATCATCGTGAAGATGGTGTTACTTGACTTACTCTCCAAATAAAAAAAAATTAAAAAACTATATCAAAACTGTGAAACTATTTTCGGGAAGCTTTGAATAATTTTTAACTCGTATGAATCTTGTCGGATCGTTACTTTTTACAAAAGTTTATGGTTAAGTTTATGGTTTAAGGTTATGATATTCTAGTTATTCCCAAATATTAATCAATATTATTTAATCAGTGTCTATTGAAGTCATTTTTTCAAATTCCATAATTATATAATTATTAATATTGTTTCCTCCTCTGATTGAACAAGCTTTGTTCTTTTCTATTACTTTCAAGGTTATTTGATTATTTTTAAATGGTATATTTTTTGTTATATAAAACAAATTTAATAACCTAATTTATTATGATTTTTAAATGATTTAAAATTTCAATGTCCCAACGGTTTGGTACATATAAGAATAAGAATTTAAATTATAATAAATTTAAACTGTGTAATAAAATTTTTTCGTATGAGACTTTATTTCTGAGAAAATCAATTTTGAAAAAAGGTTATTCCAAATTTTCGACATGTTATTTTTAATAATTTTCGTGGATCTGATAGAAGCAGTTTTTCACAAGATTCGATAGGAGTCGTTCAAAATACAAGAACAGGACCTGTGTGTACGAGCAGAAATTCTCACCACGCGCTAATCCATGGAAAAAAGCGAAACGAGTTCGCAAAAATAATTGATAGATGAGACTTCCAGAGTCGTAGGAAGATAGAGAAGGTTACAAGACATCGACCAGATCGCAATGATTCGCGATCAGGAAATCGATGGGGCAATCCGAGCAGGCCACTTAAACAATGTAATTCGTCGGTTTCGACGGCGCCAGTGGCGGCCATTAATTCGCAAAATTAGACGGATAAATCGAAGACGGAGTGAGGAAGAACCCGTGGCCAGATAATAGCGGATAGAGCAAACCGGACGAATGCCGTGAGCCATTATTGGCCCGGATGAAATGCTGGATCATCGTGCTTTTTCTGGATACCATCCGGAACGGTATTTTTCTTTCATTTTCTTCAACGCGCTGGCGAGAGTAACCGTTCTTCGGGTGAAATTGATAGTCGAACTGGTGTATAATGATCGCGTGAGTTACTTTATAATTTTTAATGAAACTCGTTCGGAATTTATCCATAATCTCTGTTCAGATAATTTGTTTTCTAACATCGAAGTCGTTATTGTTCTAATACAGCGCGACAGTATGTATGATTTTAGAATCAACAAGTTTTACTAAAAAAAGTGGAATGCTACAAATAAAGCTTTTAGGGAAAGTGTTGGCTACTTAGGTTTCATAATTAGATTAGTTAGATTAGATAGTTTTATAATTAGTATTTTATGACATGAAATGTTTCCTACCTGAATTGCAACAAATTGCAGTGAATGGTATTTTTTGTATGAAACGAAAGCGTTAAATAAATTTTGTAAAATTACATTTTTATACATAGTGATGTAGTTGTAAATTAATACGTTTTGGTGATTTATTAATAATTCTGGCATGGTAGCACGAAAAGAATAGCTGTTGCGTGAATATAATTTTAGACAATAAATCATTTGTACAATGCTACATTGTATGTAATACAATCACTGGAATACAACAACTGCTCTACCGAGTAACTAAACAAAAAATGGTATTGTCCACGACGAGCCACCGTCACTATAATTACAAGTTGCACAGCAGTTTGAGTTTCTTTAAATTTTTCCTTAGTAATATTCATTCTGCGCGACGTTTTTTTTATTTATCACGACAATATCTATTTGCTTCCATTTGCCTCGCTGCACCAATTCACGAAAACATTTCTACGTGGAAGACACAACGAGCGAAAAAAGAAATAGCAGATATCATTTGACAGGAGAGGCTGCCGCGGCAGAATGCCGAGACAGTCGTCAAAACAGTTCGTTAGGAATTTTATCTGTGCCTCGCCGCCGCCCGATGGAAGTTATTGTCGCCATTATACCGCGAAATAATTTCAGAGAGAAGCAAACCGAGCAATTTCAGCGGTTGAATGAACGTTCGCAATTAAAGCGTCCTCCCGCGGTTAATTGTTTCAAGTGATTCACTGACCGATACACGATGAACACGAATTACGAACGGAATTCTGATAGTCGATCTTCTAATACAAATTTCATTCAGTAAAATCTCTGTCGCATCCTTTTCCCACGAATTATTTTCGAAACTTTTTATCCGCTAAAATGTGGACTGCAATGTTTAATATTGCATTTCCTTCCGTCAAGCTCGCGTCATTAAAATTTTTTCAAAGTGCTATTCTTTGTACGAGAAATGCAATTTGATTCGTGTTCTGCGCACATTTAAAAATTTTCATTTTAATTTTCTTTTTATCAAGCTTTTCTAGTACCTTATGTGTATTTTGGGCAAATTTTGATTCAATAAAATATTTTTAAAAACTGGCTCGTGGTGTCACGGCCTTGTACATTCTCTCTATTTATTTACAGTTTCTCCAAGTAAATAATTAAATTCCACGTCTGCCTGAACTGTAATTTGTATGAAAATTAGGGGTGTAGGTAATCCGAAAATGTACAATGGATACCCAAATGTGATAGATTTTCGGGTTCCTGACACGACGCGATTTCGACTTCGGGTAGCCGAGTGTTTTCGAGCACCAGAAATGAGCGAGTAACCCGCAAGCCCGACAGATAAATACAACAGTCCTCTCTGTCCTCCTCTTTCGAATTCTCATTAACAGGCAGCGGGGGCTGGTTCATAAAAATTTTTCTGGTTGGCAGCTGATTTCGATTCAGAATTCCATCGAGGCGCCCCAGAATTTTCCGGTGATCCGTCAAACACGCGGACAGAGCGTCGCGCGGCTAGAATTCGATTTAACATCGAGTCGACCGGACGGTTCTGCGATTTATAAGACGCTTGCCGGGGAGGCTGGCCTACATATCGTCGCGCCCTTAATATTTTATCGACGACATTCCGGGATTCCGGCGTGGAAAACAGCCGAGTGAGGGATGGGGGATGCATTGTCATGAAGTGGCGCGGCAGACGTTGCGGCCGGAATGCGGAGTGCGGGGGGTGTTGGCGGTGGTTGGTGAGGCAGGGGTCAAGGGACAGGGGACAGGTGAATCGAAGGGCCACGACGAAAGGGGACCGACAGGGATGGGCTTTCAAAGGTGCGATATCTCACCCGGAGCTTCGAGCACCATCGACTCCTCGCGCATCTTGTTAAAAGGTGATACGACACGCCGGCTTTTCCGCATTTAACAATCGACTTTCGTCACGGCGACCTAATCCGATGCACGCTTGATTCTCTGTTTTTCTTTGAATCTTCTTCAACACTAAAAACCCAGTATTTTTCTATAAAAAGACACAAGACTCAATTCTTACACTCCGGAACACCTTGCACACCGGAGACAGCATACCCACTCCAGCATTATGCACAGCTTCTGCTCATCGAGAAGAGAAATTTATTAATATACAGGGTGGGTCGCCACATTTTGCCATTCACGTCATTATTATTACGCATAGCAAACAATGTTTCAGATGAAGAGAGGAGCACATTCTGATGGTAAATTTTTTTTTTTTAGGTGGACATGTAAAGGACATATGAAGGTCATTAATGTTTTTTTAAATGGAATCATGTATTTTCTATTGCATCAGCTGTTTTAAGTTTTTGCAAAATTTCATTGTGTCGTGTTATGTGTATAGACAATAGCCTACTAGCCCAGTCCACCTGACAGTGTCGATGAGACAGAACATAATCGTGTGCGATTAAATCATAAAACTTGAAGTTGAAAAATATAAATGAAAACGTTATATTCCAAAATCACTAAATTACTCCAAAATCAGACAGTATGTTTAATTTTTTGTTGATATTCTATTATTTTATGAAATTTTACTTAGCGAATCATATGTGATCATATATTTGCTAAATGTATTATAATTTCGTAATGCGTACTAGTAAAGAGTAAAATTGACGATTGAGATAATGAGATAAGCTACGTACACATTTATTTCTTCTTCAAATAATTTTAATAAGTCGAAAATAGCACAGTGACATTTTCAGAATCATCAAATATTTTCAGTTTTCCAATTGATTTACCCAATTTCGACTAAATTCTGTCTGCTGGGAGAACCATTATTTTTAAATAGAATATACGTGAACGTGTAATTAAAATTCGTTAATTGTTTAAATCACAGTGTAGTTCCATGTGTAGCTCGTTATTGCTTATTTTGCCATGGTAATCTTCGGACGAGTAGGACTCAACATCTCAGAGCGCAAAGGATCAACCGTGTATCTCAATGAATTTTAATACTCCGTCCAGTGAGGCGATTACTACTGTTATAAAACGTTAATAGTTGAAAGCGAAGAACTTTTATTAAATTCCGGGAATGAAGTCAGCGAAACAATTACGAGAAGTGTAATAGCACAAAAGAATCCTATCATTTATTTATAAGTGAATATAATTTTGATGTTTTACTGGAAAATTACGAACAGAGAGCTTTCACGAAAGAAACGCAGCACAGAGCTTACGAGAATAGAAGTAGAAAGCAGTACGAAATTTCCGACTAACGATTTCCATTCGTAGAAACTGCACGTATACAGTATACAAGATTATTTAAAAAATAAGAAGAAAATATAGAATAAAATCTTTTTATCCGAAGCTTTGTCTTCGAGAAAATTGAGTTTGAAAATCCAGTGAATACGTGTGCAGTAGAAATCGTCGGACGTGTCTGACCATGAACAACCAAATCCACTTACTGCATATACAGCCGGGGACAAAATTTAGTGTACAACTCTGAAAATTAATAACTGTTTAAATATTGGACCGAACGACTTGATTTTTTCCAAGAACTTCGAAGGATTAATTTAATCATGTATACAAACAAGTTAATTAAAAATTAATACTGGTCGAAATTGCGAAGAAAAACGTAAAGATCACGATTTTTAACTTTCTGATGTAATTAAGGTTGCTACGAGTAGTAAATAATTAAAAACAGAAAAAATCGTGAGAAAATGCAAAATTTAGATCAAGTGTAATCCGAAAAATCAAAGATTCTTACATCTTTCATTGCTAATCGTAAATAAATCGTTTATTAAACTGTGACGAAACCACAGAGCAATAATACATTTCGCTGGTGGAATTAGTGTGCACAGTACGATGATTTTTGGAATTTGATTTCGGCTTTAAATTCGTTCACCGCACGACTGCGCATTCTACAAGTTAAATGAGACCACACATCGCGAAACCGGGAAGGGAATGTGTTTCATTAGACTGATAAATACCAACGAAGTGGTCCGTTACACGGGAAATTAACGTGGAAGACAAGGGCGTCGGAGGATCGAAATTTCCCGTTGCACGGCGAGAGCAAAGGAAGTGTATTCCAATTCGACGGCGCAAATGAAAGAGAGCCAGAAGTGGTGGAACGCAAAACAGGAAAGGGAATAAAATGTTCTCGAAACGATGGGAAACGCTGAAGTTCCATTCAATTTGATTCGGCTCGAGTGTTTCTCACGCTTTAAGTACTATTTTCGTTGAAAGTATCGCAATGGGCGGACTCGTTAGATTAACTATCTGCATCGCTAAGAAATGAACTTACCGATCGTGGTAATCTATGGAAATGTTTCTTTGCCACACATACCTGCAACAGAAAAATAGAACTTGGTTAGAGAATCAGATGAAATAAATATGATGTTACACAATTGGAAAATTAATTTGAAATCGATAGAATTTGCTGAGACAAAAAGATTCTCATTTTTCGACTTTTGCATGCAGTCTCATGATGGCATACGAATATTTGTATAAATAGTAAACCTGATATAGAAGGTCTGAAAATAATTTATAATTTTCTCAAACAATGTTCGAAATGTGAACGAAATTATGATAAAATTTTTGACCGTTTTGATACCCTATCAATTTTAATAGTGACTAAATTTTTGATCGATCGGAGTCACCAAACCAATTAATCAGAGCCCATAATCCGAGCTGCAAATGAGAACGTCGATCGTTGTTTCACTAAGCGGACGTGATCCACGGTGAACAGTTCGGGAGCGCACAACACGTCGTTGCCCCGTTGTTTAATGGTCGTTGGATCCGGTTGCAATAATAATGCCAGTGGGTTCAGCAACCTAACGATTCGTCTCCTAACTCGGCCAGGTAGTCGCTATTAAAGGTGAGCTACCACGAATTGCGCGAGATGAGGAGCGGGGACTGTGCTTATCCTGCGTTCATTCATGCGAATTATTGTACAGGAATTCCTGCTACCACATCGTGCCATACGTACATTTAACACCTCTGTAAACCACTTTCCCCGAGACAAAACACTCTGCCATATGGCCAGTATTAAAGTCGCTTTGTTCCATAGAAATAAAATAGCGGAGTAACATCGTTTTGGTGTACATCACGATGTACAGGATGTTCGGTATCACGATGTTCGGAGACATCTGGTCGGTAGAATTCTACATATGTGTACTAGATGATTGCAAAAGTTCGTGCTCGATTTTCAGAGACTTCCAACCCCCTTCGAAGAGAAACCAGTTTCTATGAAAAAGGGATGCAGCAGCTTGTACAAGATGGGAGAGACAATTATAGAAAACGGTGACGATTGTAGATGACAATTATAGAAAATTAAAGAGACAATTATAGAAAACTATGCAATTAATAAAATAACTCGTTAACTAATCATTTTTCGACGTGCATAGGTTAACACATTTCTATAGAGAATAAAAAGCTGCATCGACTGATGCACAAGAAACTATATGGTTGCATTTAAAAAGTCAAAGTTGACCAGATTAAGACTGGTGTCCCCACTCTACGTTCCCCTTCTACGAAGCTATTCCCCTTCCGCCGCGACCCGGTCACGTGACGCGTTTCGTCACACTGTCACGTGACTAATCCGGTACTGGCAGAGAGGGGGTAACTATTTCCCCTCATCCGGCGACTCTGAAGTTGACCTTCATGAGTCCTTGACGCGTTCATGTACAAATAAAAATACTAATAATATCAGTATGTTTAAACATGATGTACAAACATTTCTCACAGTTAATAGTAATAATGACGTAAATCAAAGTGGTCCAGTGCGCCAGCCTGTATACTACCCTGTTCAAAAAGTTCCAGGACAAATAATACACGTACTATCAATTTATTTATCAATTTCTATTTTGTCAACCCCAAAATAATCCTCACTGCTAACAATAAATTTCTGCCAACGTTTCTTTCCACTCTTCAAAACAGCCCAAAAATTCAATTTCAGCGACAGCGTTTAATTCTTCCAGCGAATTCTGTTTTATCTCCCTAATTGAAATCGACGTCCCCGTAGTGGTTGTTTCGATCGCGAAAAAGTCGCATGGAGCTCGAATACGGTGCCTGAGGAACGAGATTCGTTGAGTTTTTACAACATTATGAAAATCGCCGCTCGTTCCAACCCCAATTGACAAGATCAACGGCTGTTTATAAACTATTCTACTGATCTGAAGATGGCAACGCTAACGTTGCAGTCGGGTGAGTGGTAAATAGCTCAGCGAAATGAAAATCCCGGTGAGAAATTGGAAAGTGTTCGCGCGAGGTACGAGGCGACCGCGGACAGCGACGTGTATAATGTATGTACGTAACTACCGAATTCCGTGGAGGCAACGCTAATCCAGTTTCTTCGCCGCGAAAGACGGAAATTGCCTGAAGCGGCGAGTCGGGAACGTTATCAGGCAGCCACGGTGACACTTCGGTTATTGTGGTAATGGCACCGCTTAGAGGCGAGTTAAGTCACGGGGCGGTGGTTTCGAGTGCTTTTACAGAAACCGAGAGTAAAATCGTCTATGTAGCCGATCGTGTTCGCGTTCGGGTACTCGGCCCGGCGGTTGTGTACGTGTGCGACGGGGAATTGTCGAGGCTCTCGCGAGTGCACCGGCTCGCCAAGTGGATCCTGAAATATGCAACGGACTATCATAGTCATATACCACTTCCAGGCTCAAATCCCGTGACTCTCCTTGCCTCCGTGGCGACTCGACTCTCTATCCTTCTCGACCATTGCGCCCTGCACGCTACCACCTTCCTTTTCTCCCTATTTTCGACTGTATCTCTCGTCACGAGTGCACCGGGGCTTGGGGGGGAGGGATTGTGAACAGTTGCGCTTAGGATGCGCGGTACAATGGACGGGAAAAAAACTCGGCTACCCAGCCAGAAGATGATGTTAGGTTAAAGTGGCCGGAATCCGGAATTCTGCCCGGGCAATATGAGCGAAAGCTCCCGCGAATCACGGGGAACTGTTTCTCTGATTTTTTAATCGCTTTGCGGACTATCTCCGCAATCAGGGCCAGCTCTGAAATAAGCCTTTACTGAATTATTCGTTCGGACGCATTTTTCTGTGCCGATGCAATTGTTCAGTCCTTGTCACTCTTGTACTCGCCAGTTTTACGTTATCACTAAACCTACCGAGCTTCACAAATAGCCGGTAGATGTTGCCTTATAAAAATAACAAGATTAAATTTATTTGAACTTTTTGCAGTTCATATTATGATGTTACCACGAAAGTATATAATATGAAAACGAAACGTCTTATGAAAACGAATATAATCAATTGTAAATTGAAAATAATTTTATTATTAGCCACATTGTGACGGAAGTATTTTGCTTTAATAAATCTACGCAGCCGTCGTAGTTGTATGAGAATGTATTACTCGACAGCTCCGCCAGCGGCAGCACTGTAGCGCCGCCATATTGCTTCTCGCGGTTCCGCTAAACGCTGTCGAATAATTTATGCCTTAAAAACGCAAAAGTACGCCACTCTGGGGCACTTGCTAGATTGATCCTTTATCTAGCGATTGCGACTACTAAGAAGTCACAACTTTGCATTACCGAGAAATGATTTGAGGGTCCCCAAGGCTTCTTGCAACCTCGTGTACAGGGATCTAGCGGTGTGTGATTGCGCCAGCCCACGGCGAATCAGTCTACACTCTTAATTAGTGTGTTCGCGAGGGAAGGCCACGCGAACGTGACAATCGGCCTTTGTATCGTCCGGGTGGAGAAGGCGCGAGTCGAAGTTCCACGAGGAAAAGTCGTGGACGGGGTGGAAAGGAAGGAAGCAGGCGGAAGGAAGGTGGGTAATGGAAAAAGAAACTCGATCCATTCCGTTAACATACCAGTCTGTGTAGCCGGGCCATTAAAATTATATCGGGTGGCCCCTTAATTCGGTTATTCGAGTCGCTTTGATACGCGTGGCATTCGCTCCGAGCCGTGGCACGATAGCGCGCTCGTAATGCGATAAAAATCCTTGCCGGCACTTTCCCGGCGGAAGAACTGTCCGGCTAATAAGATCGGGCGCATTTGCAAGGCTTGGTGCCGCGCCTTTGTTCCAGCCACAGTGACGCTTGTAACATTATTGCGAACATTCCGGAAGAGCTGGAATCGTCTAATGGCACGAACACCGTCGGCGAATCGGGTAGCGGGGTGGTCGGGCTGGCTGCTGGGCGGCAATGGCGGAGGCGCAGGGAGGTGGCTGGCGGTGCTGAAGCAACCGAGGATCCTTTAAACGTAAGCTGCCCGGCCAAGCAGGCGCCGAGAGATAGGTGCAGGAGCACTTAAGATGAGAAAACCGTCATTTCAAAGGCTCACGCGAGGCTCTCCCTCTCGCCTCTCGAGATGCTAAAAATCCCGGATACGTACTTTCCTGATAGAAGGTTCCGGGGAGTCGAGACCGAGGGTGAACCCGGCCCGCAACCGAGCAGAAAGACTCGCCACTACGCGATTATGAACAAAACCGTTTCGGGTTTGGACAATTTAGATCCCCCGCTTCAAGCTAGGCCACTTTGGGACCATCCTTCCGACGGTTTGTCAACGTTCATGCTTAGTATGATTGGTACGGTGAATCATCATATCGTTTTCGAAAATATAAAATTACGCAAGTGTAAAAACTGTTCTTGATTACATTAGATACGTTCATTCATTTGCAAGTATAAATGTATTCCAATTATAAGAATGTAGTTGTTAATCACTGTAAAAACAATGAATTCATTGGAAAAATGTCTTGAATCATATAATTTATTGCATATAAATCTATATACTTTGTTAATAAATGCAGTGAAATATTGAATGCAACCGAATTTATGTTATAATTTATATTATAACATTTCACATTTGTATTTTATTGTTAAAATGGGTTGAAGTTGCTGAATTTCATGAAATTTCTGGGTTCTGGAGCAAAAAAACTTTCAAAAAAGGTATAACAATAATCATGGAATAAAATATGAACCAACAGTCTAGTAGTTGTAATTGCAGTCTAGTAATTGCTATACGTAAAAATAGCGAACGCTAGACAGACACGAATTGCAAATAAAGTTTCTCTAAAGCAAAATTTCGCAGAAAAGATGATTTCTTCGTAGTAAATATTACGACAGTCCTCATAAAATGTTTTACCAAAAATACAATTTTACCCGTACGATTAAAGCAAAAATTGAACTCTAAAAATATTTCGATCGTGTCCAAATAGAATTCTAAAAGACACCGCAGCATTGAGAGAGTTCTCGCATAATGATTTTCTAAAAATATAACCGCGCCAATACGGTAAAAACGATTTTTCCAACAATGAAATTTCAAGCGTCTCTAACTAAAATGAACAGTAGCGTAAAAAAGTATTCAACAGTTCATCCAGACCACTTTCAGTCAATTCAATTTTCTCTGTATACTTTTTTCGTTGTTGTGTTCTAGCCTTGTTCGCGATAAACGGCGCCAGCGATAAAAGAATCGGCAAAGGCACGGTTGCTGAACGGCCTGGTATAAAACCGTGATAAAAAATATTCTTTGAAGACCCGGATGGACAGGCGAGAGACAAAGCGGCGATGCCATCAGAGCGACGCCCGTCGTCGGCAGAATTCGAAATTCGCAGAGCTCGCCGTTAGGAGGAGAAGCGTAATGCATCTGTTGCGTTCTCTCATTCCATTTTCGGCCGATGCGAATGCATTTTCAGCGCGGAATCGCGGCACCGGCCGAGTTATGTCTTCGATAAATCATGCCGGAGTGAAATACGAAATTTACGAATCGCGTATCAAAATTCCATATACGCGTGGAAAGCGCTGCGATGTCCCAGCGCGGCGGCTGCATTTTCCCGAGGCGACGGGGCGCGCGTGGCCACCTCGGTTTTCAGCTAAAAAAATCTCGACGGTTTCATTCGAATCGATTTATATCGTAGAATGACACCAGAAAGATGTTTGCTATTCCATGAATAAATAAATTCACATTAAATTAAAATCCTAAAAATTACAAAAGTGTAAACTATACGTTACTTCAGTAATTCGTTTAAATATTTTAATCATATCATCGTCACATATTCAATTAGTGCAAACGTCACAAATATATTTCTAACGTCAGAAAGATCCAATGTCTTACATGTCTTCGCGTCACAAATATTACAAAACCAATTGATTCGAATTTTTTCAAAGAAATAGTAGAACCACAGGATCTAAGAAACAGTACGGACCCGAGGGTATTTCTTAGATAAAAGCGTGACCGTATTAGGACTTGCTGAAATTATTAAAGGAAGAGAAACATTTCTAAATGGCTGCTTTGTCTTGCCGCAGAAGGAAACTAGTTTTATTTTGCATAAAGATCCTGGTCTGGCAATGACTAACGTACCCAGCTCTACAAAGTGGCTTTTATTCTGCAAACACATTCAAAGCGAAGTTTCATTAACAGATTCTAGTTTCTGAAAAATGCAAGTTCCGTGCTACGTCCTCCTTTCTCTCGATTCCGGTACTACCTTCTTATAAATCAATTCTACGTTTAAAACGTCACCGCTTAAAATAAAACTTCCTTCTTCAAGAGAGAGAGAGAAAGAGAAGGCTGTTGCCTTTACAGGACACCTCTAAACTTCTCCGCGAGTTCCGAGGAGAGAGACGAGCGAGTCCATAAAGAAACCGGGGGACTATTACCTATAAACCAGCAGCGGTAAATAACCTTTCTTCTCATTCCGAGTGTAGCGCGGAAACGTACACGTCGCCCGTACTCTTAAGACCTCGGGCGAGGGAAAAACCCACGACAGTTAGACTTTAGCTACGCGAGCCGTCACCGCGGGACTGTGACATCGTTGAAAACGCTCGTCGCGGTTCCCCATGAACTCGCTCGCGTTCCCCGTGAACGCAGACCGTGATCCTGGCTGAGATCCTAGTGGCCACTTCTCGTGAGCCACGCGGAAAGTCTCGAGGATCTCTTCCGTTGACAGAAGAAGGAGGCAGGCCGGAGGAGGGGCGTGTGGGGGGAGGAGGACGAGTACACGAGGGACGCGGGAAACCGAGGCGTAAAATTGCATTTGCCTCGCAGCCGGTGACCGTCGACGTCGACGTCGGGCGCCGGGATCGGTGTCGACATCGGTGCGCGTCCGCGGCGAACCACTGTTGGCTCGCCGCCGCTCCGACCGTGCTGTTTGCTCGTTTAAAGGACTCTGTCCCTCTGGTAGCTAGGCGATTTAATCAAGTTCAGCCGCGGGAAAATATTATCCGGCTGAGTTTCAATCCGAGGGGCGACGAATAGCCGGCGGCGCGGCTCGGCACCGCTCCGCAGGCCGATTCATTGTGGATTCGTCCCACGTATATCACCGGCGAGACGCGCGTGCTGCGCCGAGCAACGGGCCGCGGGAAAAACGAAGACGGTGTAACAATTGAAAAGCAGGAGAATCCGCCGTTCGGTATTCGCAGGGCGACGCGTGTAAATGTTTCAGTAAATATTTGGTAGTTTCGGGGAACCGTTCCTCCGCGCCGCGGTCCTTGCACAGCTTTACTTTTCTGTAATTCTGATGGATTGGTTACGCGAGGTGTTCCCCGAGCTGCTTAAACTTCGCCTCGCGTCCAACACTGAACCTATGCTCCGATTTTATAAGGTTATTCATTGTTGCGGATCTTTATGCAAATTAAAAATTGTTTTTATAAAATCCGCAGTAGGGTGGACCTTATTTTTAGTCTCACCCCTCAGAATTGTGACGAGTGTTGAAAAAATGATCTGGAAAAAATTTGGGGCTGAGTCGATCATGGCAACTCGACGCGCATCAAATTTGAAATTTGGAAATTTGAAATTTGAAATTTGAAATTTTGAAATTTTTTAAATTCGGAAATTTGAAATTTGAAATTTGAAATTTGAAATTTGAAATTTGAAATTTGAAATTTAATAATTTTGTGACTTAAAAGACTTGAGATTCTAATTTATCGGTAATGAGAAATATAATTTGGAATGGTGAAAATTATATTACAGAAGCAACTATAAAATATTTTGTGTACTCTATTCAGTCGAAACAGTAGCCAATAAATAAATAGCCGCTTTTGGGGCTGCTATCTGTTTAACTGTCCACCAATGACACGCGCGCTCTCCCTGGATAGCGCCTGTTTACATTCGCGTTGAAGTTATACATACGGTCCACGCAAGTTTGTAAGTAATGAATTTGAGCTAGAGTCGTTCCTAACGTTTATTTATTCGCATTTTATTCGTGTATTTATCGGCTCGTGTACAATAAACAAAATATAAAGACTTAGTTTATTATCGCAACGATATAATGATCAATATTGACTCGCTACTTCTCTGCTTTCGCTCGGTTGCTTGGAGTTTCATTTGTGCTTGTTGCAAATTCCAATAATAACGAAAAATATTCGATCAAATTGCTCCGTGAATCCTTTTATACAAAAATATAAAGTGCTTCATTTTCGAAGGAACGAACTTTTCATTTTAGATGGAGCAAACTGATTTTCATGATATTTCTTATGCTATATAAACACGATGATAAATTGAACTAAATTTGAACAACCATATTTCATACCAGTATAACACCGCGACGTACCAGAGAAACTCGTTAGTACCTCCATCGTTAAATTGCAAAAGAAAATAATCGCTATTATTCGTACGAAATAATTATAATTATTCTCACTTTTACTGAAATCCATTCTTTGAAGGTAGTTTTAAATACTAATTAGTATTTAATTATACAGAATGGTTCCATAATGGCACGAATGTGGTGCAAGATTCTACGGTTGAAAATACGGTGAAAATTAAGAATAATTAAATTGCGTTGGAAACAAGAGGACAATTGTGTTCGAGAAAAGTACTCTTGAAAATTAAAGAAAAAAAAACGAAAAAATACCTAACGAATATGAGCCTCGAAGAATTAAGACAAAAAATTATCATAGAATTTGTAAAAATGTGGAGAACGTTGAAACTAGAAGGACATACACTCAGAGAAAGTCCAATTTTACATAAGAACAATTAATAATTTGATCAATACCTCAACAAAAAGAAAAATTTCGTTTATAAGACAGAATTCGAAAGTTCGATGAATTTGCGCGTCCCATGATTCGCAAGCAGTAGAATTGGTTGGTCATGATCAGACGCGGCAGCCGACTCCAATTCGACACCAGGCGCAACTGTCGATTTTCTCGAAAACGAGGCGTCAATTAAAAACATATTATTCATCTTTTAAAATCTAGTTTTGTAAATAGAATCACCTCCTGTTTATACTACTCGAGACACTCGGTATAATCGAAACAGAAGTCTCGCGCCAAAAGATTACGCTGTTGAAGGAATAAATAATATCATTTGTTAAAACAATAAAAAAAGCGTCAAAGAAATAACATGGGTGTGACGAGCAGCTCAGCGGGTTTGGTTCAGCTCGGCTCAGCTCGGCTAGGCTCGGCTCAGCTGAGCTCGGGTTCGTCTCGTCTGGGATCTCCATCCTGGCAAAATTACTAACTGCTGCACGAAGGAGGAAAGTTAGGGGCGAAACTCACTTTATATTGTTTGGGAAGCGAAGCACTCTGGGAGTGGGTTCGATTGTTTCATGCATTCTGCAGAGAGAAAGAGAGAGGGAGAGAGGGAGAGAGAGGAGAGGGGGCACATGGAGGGGCCGAGAGTCATCGGGAATGCCGCGGCCGAAGGAAATTGATATTGGCTCCTTCGGCTCGTCTGACTAACTTCCAGCCCGTCGAATCGGGACAATTCTATTATCCTTCACCGCGGGATGTTTCAAGTATCGGGGCCACGGTCCGGTCTGGGATCGTTCGCTACCGATCATCCGTTTAATCGCGGGCTCGAACTGGAAAACTTTGAGGACCACTGCATTCGTTTCGGATCAGAATCATTGGAAATTCAATGGATGCATCTGTTGCGTCAGAAATAGATTTTTCTACGCCGGATAAAACGGCTAATTCGACGGCTTGGAATGTCGTACGGTATTCTCTCCGTAACTGTCGCGAAGGTCTCTACCGTAACTGTTGACATTTTATCCCTACCACTTTAAGTTCCAACTTGAAAATCGGAATTAATTGTATATATCTGACATTTGTTCGAAAACAAGTCAAAAACTAATCTTTTTCATTCTAACCTTTTTTTTGTTAAAGGAGGGGCAAATGCATTTACTAATCTAACTAATCTAATTCGTGACTACCCTCCCGGTCGAGATATGCTGTTAAAATTTTACACAATATGTTTTTCTCAATGCCCTATCGAACGGTGCAGAGGCTGTTTAATTTGGTCCATTTCTCGTAACTTTTAATCTGCAAATAAAAATTGTATGACATCAAGGAGAGGACGTAGTGTCTTCTTTAATCCATTAAGACCCAATTTTTCGTATGTGCCAATTGTGCATTATTTTAGAAGATATTAAGAATTAATAATTAGTAGTTACTGTTAATTCTGCAGAATTAGTATATTAATGTTTATAACTCGCTTTGCTGACCGTCACACAAGAAAGCATTACACCAGATGAGATTGAAAGTGCAATTTGGCAATTGAAAGGCAGTTTAAAAGTGCGACGAAAGAGGATACCCAGAATCCCAGAACAATATAATAGATACCCAGGGAAGTAAGCTGATTTCTTTTTGTACATTCCTAGCTCGAACGTTGTACACTCCCGACTACGTGAACTGCTTATCGGCAGTAAAACAAAACTCTCCGCTTTCAAAATTACAGAAAAGAGCAACTTGTTTACAAAAGATCCTTTCAATGAACGAAGAAGCCATTAAGAGTTCGCTTCCATGAGACAACATATTGCGGTCAGGTAATCTGTAGATTGTTTCGTGTGGACCCCAGGCAGCTACGCCACTACTTCTCTCGTAAACCGGAGTTTCCGATAAGCTGTATACCACGCCGACCGTATTTTGGCTTGTAGATATATCGCATATTTCAAAGAACTTTTCGAAGAAAAATGTGGAAATCCGGCCGATCTAGATATTAGTATACAATATTTCAATATTAGGAAACAGTATTCTGTATTCGAGTTGACCGCCTCAATTAATTCGTAGACAAATTTTATAGAAATAGTTAATTTTACATAAATTAAATAGAATGAATTTTAAATGTAAATTTTATAGAATTTTATTTTTAATAAATTTGTAGGTGAATTTATTAAATAAAAATTTCATAGAAATATAAATAAAAATATAAAGTTTAGTTAAACGACTGACTGTCAGCGATTGTTCTCGTACTCGTACTGGGTCTTTCAGCAGGAAGTGTTATTTTAAATTATAAAATGTTTCTTTGGAATACACAATTGTTATGCAGCTCAAGTGTTCATTCGTTGGACAGATTACATGAATTTCGGTGAAAGTGTCTAATGAAAAAGCGAAGAACGTGAATGCTCAAGAAAATAAAAAAAATCCATTTCTTTATCGACAGAATTACGTCGATTGCAAATGGTGCTGCACCGATGAATAAATTTATTAAAAGTCACGTCCGTTTAAGGTGACCGTTGTCAAAATCGGACGTTTCGTGCGCAACAACAGTTCCGTGAACAGCGGGCGTTTCCTCGATCGTCGGGATCGACGCAAAGAGAGAAGCGCATCGATGATCCCTTGTTCCCGAGCAAAACGTTTTATCTCGTTAAAATTTTCCGGGTCGAAGAGACGGCGGTTCCGCGGCGTACAACATTTCCGTCGCGGCTCGACGAGGCCGAGCGAGATCGCGAATACTCGCTGCTGCAAGCTCCAAGCTCCGAGCTTGCGAGCGAGCTGCGCGAGGCCCTTCTCTTCTCTCCCGGCCGGCTCGTGGATGAACTCGTCAACGGGGTTAAGTGCGCGTTTCACGAAATTCTTTCGCGCAGTTCTTTCGTCTTGCTTAACGCCACGGGAAACGAGGCTTCTCGACCTGTACGGTTAAGCCGGGATCAGAGAAACCGGGATCACTGCTGCCTTCTAATTAATACAATGCTCGTAGCTGGTCAGAATTGATGAGAGCTTCGTGCGGTACTTGCCCGGGGGAGATATTGACCCGACGAGTTGTGCTCCCGCGTTTGTTCGTGTCGGTGTTTGTCTTGGAAACGCGGCGTTCGACAAAATTTTTAATTCACTGCTTTTTTTCATTTGGCTCGTTCCTCTTCCTTTTGCGGAAACGACATTTTTTACAATGTCGGCTGATCGCAAAAGTCTTGATGCGATTTTCGGTTTATTTTTGCTCTTCGCTACAGAAAATTGTCACTTACACCGCTTCCACAATAACCACCAGATATATCATATTACAAATATTCCGTTTTATCGATCGCACTAATTTTAAATAAATAATCCGTGTTGTCGGCGTTACAGGTTCGATTTTACCAACAATGAATATAGTTTAATTAAGCAAGTAAGTTCAAGTCAATTGGCAATTCTGGATTATTAAATTTATACTAAATCATACAACACTTTACAGACATGATCTACAATAGGATCGAAACGTTGAGAAACATTTAATTGCAAAATTGCTTAAAGGCTAACAGTGGATCGAACCTGTAGCGCCGACAACACGGATTATTTATATATCATATTACATTTCGAGTAAAATCGCTGGCTTTGACGGCAACAATGATTGATTCGACGTGGAATGAACTGGAGAAGAAAAACCTTTAAGATAATTTTGCTCGGTTCTTTACGTTATCGGGTATCGAGGAATTGGAACTGGTAATGCTTGTTGTTGCCGAAATAACGAATCAGTCATGCAGGGATGAAACGAGATTAGTACACCGGGGCGAGAGAGTTCACAGCGAAAGTAAGTCTGGGCTAGTCCGAAGTGTGAACATTCTAGTAGTAACTAAAGATTTCTCGCTTGACCTGGTTCCGGGCTCCCCGTAAACACACGCATCCGTGTTCACGTGCTTCGACGCTTTAACTGCGAGCCACGTCTTGGATAAAGGGACGAAAAAGGGCACGGAGATTCGTAAGGGTCGTCCGAGGAGATGCGTTATTATTCCGCGTACGTCGAGGGTGAACGTTCATTCTATTACCGCGACAACCGTAGGTCAACAGTTCAAACTTCTCGCGTCCCTTCGGGTAGAAAGGATCTCTCGGCGTTTAGGGTAGCCTAGGTCGTGTGGCTCGACGAGTTATTTCATAGGCTGGAATTCTCGCGACGAGCAGTCGACCCTCTCGAGGAGGCAAGGCTTCAGAAAATAAAAAATTACCCGCAGACGCCAACAATAGCGCACTCTACTCTACCACACCCACTCGTCTGGACCGGCATGCGGCTGTAGAACACCGACTTGCCGCGTTCCAAGTCTAGTTATATTGCGGGCGATTGTTCATTCAAAATCTCTTTGCTCGTACCTGTGCCGTGTGTGCGTCACTTATTCAGGAATTTTCTTCACCGTTTTAGAATTTTTAGATCCTTCTTGGCAATAGTTGCTACGGAGTGTTCGATTCTGGTAAAGCTTCAGGTAACTGTTCCGGGAGTCAGCCATCTTAACACTAAACGTGCCATGCATCAAAAGTATCCGGTAAATGTTGGCTTATAAAAATAGCAACACTAAATTTATTCAGATCAGCCGAGGATTCTTACTAATTTTTATAATTTATAATGTCATTCGACCGTGGTAGGTTTAGTGTTAATACGAAACTGCATACTAAAAGGGTTTGTAGATATTTATTCAATATTCAGTATGTTAAACAAAAAAATGTACATCTTTACATTATTAAATTCATTTCTATAAAAACTAGATATCTAAAAATTCGAATTACATTACACATCAAATACAAAAGGTACAAATAATATTTTTTCTTTATCATATATAATTTTATTCTTTTACAATACTCATTTTATAAAATTTTAAATTATTTCTTAATTAATTACTTTAACTTAAAAATATTTAAATAACTTTTTATATATATATATTTAACTTCAATATTTAATTTAAAATTTTTTATAATATTGAATAATATTTTTATAATATTAAAGTTTTATAATGTATCGAAACGTCTATGCAGTACTGCAAAGTAATCTCTCCCTTGAGATTCAAATTGCACCAATAAAAACGAAAAAAAAATCACCAATAAAACAGTCCGTGTAGGAAATTTGTTCAGAATTTCGGTATGATTCTCTCGCGGAAC
Source organism: Lasioglossum leucozonium (assembly GCA_028454225.1). Classification (NCBI taxonomy): domain Eukaryota; kingdom Metazoa; phylum Arthropoda; class Insecta; order Hymenoptera; family Halictidae; genus Lasioglossum; species Lasioglossum leucozonium. Next base: position 1,438,892 of record CM052218.1, read on the forward strand.
AATTCGGAACAAGGTCAACACTTTACCGAGTGTGCATAACAGAGACGAGCCCTTTGCCCAATTCGCTGTAGAAGCCGGGAGTAGTTCGAGTGGCGGAATCGGAAGAGAAAAGGAAGGGAAAGGTGAAAGAAAAGAAAAGAAAAGAAAAGAAATAAAGAAGCACGAAACGCGTCTCAGCGCAGCAGCACACGTACATAGCCGACCGGCAGATCGGGGCTGGCCCGTTCGATCCTCGCGATTCCGCTCGCCTCGTCTCGAGCCATTCGTCATAGCCGCTGGCCCGGCCCCAAATCCGACCGATAAGGAGGTACTTAAGTGCGAACACAAGGAATCAATTTGCACGTACCAGTCTCCTTTTTCCTCTGGCGAGGAGAGGACCGTGAACGCGTTTCCTCGCCATCGGTCCTAGGATCTCGCGAGAGTGTCCTTCGACGAGAGGCGGCGGCGCGCGCGCCGCCGGATTATCGATCAATCGTTCCACGAACGCTGGGAAAGGGTGCCGGTTGAAAAATGAAGGCGTGAAAAGCAACGGTCGAAGAGAATCGTATGCACTCGCTCCGTGAGAGAATTCTTCCATGAGTCATTCGCAGCTCGATGCACTTTTTTTCCATGGGAATTTCACCGATTCCTCCAGAGAAAGAGAGAGAGAGAGAGAGAGCGAGTCTCTCGCGGAGTGATTTATGGAAGAAAATCGACGCGAACGGCTCGAGATATATTCGGCCGCGGAAATTGATCGTCCGCGGCTCCTCCTTTGTGCTAGCTGAATCGGTTTAAGATGAATTGTTTTTAATCTACCCCGCAAGACCGTTTGCGAACACGCCGAACGACCGGCGCAAGAATACCGAGAATTCTCATGATCCTGCCGAGCGATGTCTCTCCAATGATTAGACCGTGGAAGTTTACATGAATTTATACCGCGCCGGATTAATGCGGGAGAACAGGAAACGGTGAGAAATTTATGTGTAGCGGGCTCTGCTCGAGCACAACTAACGGAGGTGCTTTATTACGATTTCTGATAGTTTTTATTTTTCAGAGGTTTTCAACGGCAACGGTTGGTTGAAAACCTGCGACTTAAATAGTTTTATTGTACTGGGAATCTTATCAATTTGGTGAATGCTGATTCAATATTTTTCTGCGTCCAGCGCGAATATTCACTGAAGTCACAAATTTCCGAGTAATCTTTACTTTTGTCACTTAGTCTCGAAATAATTTACGAATGGTGAACGGATTTGTTTGATTTTTTCGATGAAAGAAATATTTTTTTTAAAGTTTTTTTTTTAATTGATGATCTTGTTTCTCGTTTAAATCCTATCCTTCTTTTTTTTTGTTGATGAAACGATAATGATGGATATTTAAAAACGAATAGCGTGGTTGCTTTCAGTGTCAAAATTAATATTGCGATAAATCTTCGGAGTAAATGTTCATGGAGCCAGAAGTGGATATTCAACTCTGAAACTCTGGGTCTGCACTGCCATTCATAAGTTTCGAGGACCCTCCAGTCTTTAAAAGACTTCTTTTTTAACCCTTGTGTACTGTCGGGATAATTATTACGCAGATATTCACCGGCTTACATTGAATTGAAATTAAAATGAAATTACAGAATTGCCTTGTGTCTAGATAGTAAAACGTATGGAATATTCCAGCAGAATTTATCCGTGAATTTCAGTAATTTGAAAAATGGTCGGAAGCGAGTTTGTTATAGAAAATATTGAGAGTGGTATTCAAATAACAGTAACAATGCACATTATCAATACAAATGATAATGTATTGAAAAACGCATCACCTGTTTTGTAGTTTCGATTCGCAACTTTAATTTTCGTAACTTTAACTTTAACTTTAATTTTCATACATTTTTGAACAAGAAATTAAGAAAGAAATTTAATTTCTTAAGAATACTAGTATACTCATTACCCTTACTCTTCAAAATGTTTAGAAATATGTCGGTATATGTCAATCTTAATTAGATAATTCACTTGCACATTCTATAAAATTAATAAGGGTAATGAGTAGGTGTAATTTAAAAAAGTGAAAAAATTAAACTTTACAATTTAGCTAGAAAATTCTTATTTTGCATAAACATCCGGTGTCTAGTAATAAGTATAATAATATTCTTAAGAAATTAAATTTCTTTATTAATTTCTTGTTAAAAAATTATTCTGTTTAATGAAAGTGAGTTAATAATTTTTTTTAAAAATAGGGCGGTGAATAGAGATATACTCCAATAGATATAGCATATCTCTTTCTTGTGATATAAAAAACATTGACAAAAAAAAGAGCGTAAGGCTTACACCACTATGAACCGCAATGGTTCAGCAATCTTTCAGTAAAGAATGAAATTCTACACGAGTTAACTGTCCCGTGAATTTATGCCGAGAAACAATATTAACTATGATTCTGAGCCAGCCAATATAATGGTTTGTTACGAAAATGCAGCAGCAGCCGAACCAGACGGAGAGTTCATTGGCACAACAGACAGTGGCGCACAGAGTCTGCGCCATCCGTTTCATCTTTATCTCTTTCGGTGTCGCTAATTGTACAACTAGTTCGGCGATACGTATCGCCGCGGGTGCTTAACTAAATCCGTTTTGCTCGCGGAGCGATTCGGTGGTACAGTTCTTGAATAACGGGCGGGGGGAATATGGTCGCGCGGCCACGTAAAAGCGCACAATGCCGCGAACTATCAGCATCCTCTCTGTCCTAGAAAACTCTATTATATTCGCGACAGCCCCGAAGGCACAATACGAGAAACGGGAGACATTTTTTTTTCTCGTCGGCTTTCTTTTTCCGTCGAGTCTGGAGAGCAGGTGCGCAGGTCTCGCTCGCGAACTCACAGCCCCGCCTCTCGTTACCGGTAACGCTCTCGCCGTGTGTCGTATATTCGCCAAATTTCCGGCACGCTCGCCGATAACCAGCCGGCGAAGAATGAAAAAACATTTGTCAGCAGCGGGAAGGAAGTTCGTTCCGCGGCGCGCGGGATTTATCTCGAAGAATCGTGTCGAATGCATTAAGAAGCAACGCCGACGGTCCCGTTTCAATTGAATTAGCGCCCTTGGAAATGGTAGCCCGTCACGCCACCGCGGAACACGCGCAGTCTGAATGGAACCTTTGAATTCTGCTGATGCACGGGATTTATCACTGACAAACACCAGTCAAAAGAATTTTCCTTGCCCGACGATTCTCGCGACGTTTCTCGGATAACGTTCGGCGAACTATTCTTATTTTGCTTAGACGGAATATTTCGAACAATTTCTGCGCGTACTCTGCTCGAGAATAGTGAAAGATCGTGTCGAATACAGTCTTGATCCGATATAAGGCGACGGTGTTTCAAATAAAGAAACGCGATCCGCCCATTTTCTTTGGAAGCTGTTCATCGCTTGGTGCAGGAACAGGAGGGCACGTCCATTTTTCAGTGACATAATAATACAGGGTGACTCACGAAGCGTGATATCAGCTTAGATTATTCTGCTGTTAGTGGTTCAATCAGAAGTTTTTTTTTAGCTAAAATAACATGAGAGTTTTTAGACGGTTGTACCAAATTTTTTGTCAGCACTTTTTTCAGAGTTATCAAGACCACCTTCAGCTCTTTATAGGTAAACCTACAATTTTTTTACATGCATCTTTGAGGGGATACTGAGACGAATTCGGTAAGCATCATAACACATATTTTTTTCTGAATTTAAGACGATCAAAAAAGTTATTTATTAACAAATTTTTATTTTTATTAAAAAATTTGGTACGATCATCTTAAAGCTCTCATTGAACCATGTTATTTTAGCTAAAAAAATTTTGGGTTGAACCACTGACAACAGAAAAATCTAAGCTGATCACGTTTCGTGATTCACCCTGTATAATATTAATAGAATACATTTTATATATTTATAACAAAAATAAGAGAATTTAAGAATATCAATATATTCCTCGCGAATCGATAAACCTGCTAAAAAGAGAATTCAATTTCTATTTAGCTCCTACCTCTCGAAATTAGTACAAACAATTCTTATTTTGCATAGAGACTTGAATACGAGGAGAGTTTACATAAGAAATTATTAGTTATCTCGAAGAATTTTTATGGGGAGTATGTCACATACTTGTTGGGCAGATGAAAAAAGTATCCGCGACGGTTCTCCACCAGTTTCCTTCGTAAAATTGCTATCGGTATACTAATGCCGCAATAAGAAGCATTGGCATGCAAGACAGCTATGTAAGCAAGGGACATCGTAACTTTGAATCGCGAGTAACTTTCGAACAACATCTCCTCCCATCGAAGTTCGATGGAAGGCGGCAGCCAGCATCGAAATGACTCCTAAACTACGATCCGCCGGATGAAAAACAAGACCCCGCCCACAGGAGGAAGTCAAGTCAAGTCAACGCGCCGCACCGCGTCGCGCCGGTATTGAGTGGAAGTTCGAATCATACTTCTGATCAAAGAGAAAACGGGATTCAAGTTTCGTTTGTCTTGTCTCGCGGCTGCAAGTCAGATCGATGTCGAATATCCGCAACACGTGGCCCGTGAATCCAGGGAGAAACTTGCGCTCGAAGAACTCTTGCCGGCGCCTCGGAAGCTCGCCGAATTCTCCAGTCGTCTGCTTTCAAGCAAACATGCGAACGATCAAGAATCTTAATCCCCATTATACTCCGGAGTAATTTATTCCTTAGTAGTCTCGCGGGAATCGTTTAAGAGAAAAGACAATTTTTTCTTCTTTAAAGAAATTCAGATCCCCGTTGTTTATAATAATTGCAGCGTCTCTCTTTTTCCAATTACTTCGTATCGAATGCCTCACGGGATTGCTTATTCCGAGAAGTAAGGAAATAAAAGGGCAAAAATTAATTTCTCCTGCTGCAAAATCTTGAGTTTATTCTGCGTTCCGATTTTTCAGAAATTTTTATTTTTTATTTCGCGTCCAACCATGCTATATCTACAGTTAATTATTCAGTCCCGTGTCTTAACTCTTTGTGGTCGTATTACTCGAAGACGTGCGATTTCCTTTTGTCTAAATATTATTTCACTGCACAGTCACGTGACACTGTGAGACATGCACGACAGAAACGCGTCGCGTGACCGGGCGGAAGAGTGGGGAATCGTAGAAGGGGAAGTTAGAGTGGGAAAACGAGTCTTAATCCGGCAACTTCGGTTGCAAGATTAAATTCATAGACGCGTCTGTATCAGACCGAGCATTTTCAACAACTGCGCGGCGTCCAATCCTAAACGCGTGGCAGGTAAAAGCCGTTTCGAGGTTGGAAAAATATCTGATCCAGCTGGCGAGTATCTCTGGCTTTTCTCGCTCGTTTAAAATATCTGCAGGGACGAGGCCGGAATTTCCATTGAAAGATACCTCAATCATAACTTTCTATTAAGTTTGACAAAGCCGCGCGAGTATCCGGCGACCGAATGGAAATTAAAAGTACAATTATGCGTGATTCTTATTCATGACGGCCGGGTATCTGGAACTTATATCTTATTACAGCGTTATTCAACGGGCTCAACGTAATCCTCTCGCCTTTCAATAAGTTTCTGTAGAAATTTTCGGATTTCTTTCGAGCCGTGCAGCAACGGCGACGGCGGCGTCGGCCTCGTAACGAGCCCGAATTCGCGTAACTTAGATTATAGCTTACGCGGCTCCCAGGCGGGCAAAGTTATCTGTTCTTCGCGGGGAGCGATTTAAAATGTATCCAACGGGCGTACGCCGCGAGTTGCGAAGTTAACCGGAGCGCGCGTATAAATTATACGCCGACCCGGGCCCGTTCGAACGAATCAAATCCTTCGGTCTCGAAACGCGTTCCGAATACAACTAATTCCACGGCGAACGCTTCCGCCTCGCGTTCTGCCCGCGAAACTTTTTCCACGGATCGCCGGGGCGGAGTGGGGCGCGATGGGAGTTGGGATTTCCACGGGCGCGATTTGTTCCGAGCATTCTGTGCCCGCGCTCTCTTCTTTGTACACCCCTGTACACACGCCTTTGCTGCTTATCTGTTTCTTTCCTTACGCTTCCATTATTCTTCCACGATTCTTCTCCTCTACCCCTTCCCACCCCCGCATCCCTGGCTCTACTTCGCTTTTTCTTCTCATTTTAATCCGCTTTGTTTCTATAACTTTTATGCTTTTGTTGCCCGAATGTTTGTCTGTACCGTGGCCCTCGCGATGCCGCGTCGCTCTTCTCCGCATTTGTTTTATCGTTCGCTGCAATTGCCCGCAGCGATTACTCATTGTTAGTTGTTTATTCGGATCACGAATCGCTGTAATTGGACGCTTTCGAGTTTATGAAATGTTTGGCTGTTGCATACGGAATGTCCGGTTTTTAATATCGCACGCGTACGGATTTTAATACCATACTGCATAATACGAATTTTAATCGCTTTTTTTCTTTGTAAATGCGACTGATTAAAAGTAAGCACAACTACAATTGATTTAAAGCAATAAATAATAGTAATAATAAAAGTAAATAGTGAAAAATCTCTTCGATCAATTGCATTACTTGATTAGAAAAATTAGGTTTTTGGTTGTTCTGTTATTGTTATCAATTTTTTATAGTTTTCTACCGTTACTGAAGTGAGTTTATTTACTACCACATTATAAATGTCACATACATATAGTTGTCAATGTGTTTATTGATCCAGTAGCGTAAAGACAATGTGCGACAATTGATTGACAAATTAAATATCTAGTGTATAGATAAACGATAGTGTACGATAAACAATTGCATTTTGAAATTGGACATTTCCTATGCGACAACCAAATAGAAGAATAGTTAACAAATTATTCGTTTTGAATAATCCATGAGAATGGAATTATGCGTGAAAATGTACATATTATCATTAATTGCTCATTTTAATTACACATAAATCGTGTAACTAATCCAGATCGCAATTATCGAAATGCAGCATGTAAATAATTATGGACGAATCGTTAACATTTATATTAATTTGCGGCACTTTCATATAACCATCAAATATTGTAAATCGTTTACTCGTTCACTTCCCATTAAATCCTGTAATCGTATCGAAGCGGATCGATACGCCTGCTGCTTCTGAAACTCGATATTAATAATTATTCACTTTCAAGAAATTCCTAGCAATTATCCATCGGTTGCCCATAAATAAATTCAAAATTTTCAAAAGAAGAAATTACTGAAAGATCCCTCAATTAATTCTTTCCAACAATTTCGAAGTCCCCAGAAGTTCGGAGGTTGCGACTTCACTAATTGGGGAACGGCTATACTTCGGTAGTCGGATAATCCAAACTGAATAAATTCTCACTAAAAATGTCGAAGTCTCTTTTGGAATGTGAGATCTGAAAAATCGGAGAAAAGTTTCCCGCGCGGGTCTTGAATTGCCGAATTCCCGAATAAGAATCCCGAAGTCCGTATCGATGTTTCAAATTCGAAGTAGTTTCCGTGAGGATACGCCAAGACCAGTGATTCCTGGATGCGAGCAGGAAGGTCCGTATGGTGGTTCGGTGTCTGTAAAAACGGCGCAAGAAGTTTCGATCGTAAAGCGGATACCTTAACGGGTAGCTCGAGGCGAAAATGATTGCTGTGTCAGGAAGCAGGCGCAGCATCAGCCGATATTCCGCGATCATGAATATATCAGCGGAGCCAAGCTGACGTTCGTTCCGCCGTCGGAGGAAACGAGCGTCTTCCATTAGGCTTATTGGCTAATCCTGTGGCAGTTCGCCGCATCCAAGGCCGCTCGCAAATTGTTCAAGGATCAGCGGTCCGGTGACCGGCGCGGCGGCGGCTAGACGAGCGGAAACTGTATCCACCTGATACCATCCAGAAACTGTATCATCCCGACGGGATATGGGTTTGCCCGTCCGGCGAAGGAGTGCCTCCTGTTTTGCCCTCATCTATCTGAACGCTAATGATGCTGCACTCGTCCTCTATTCCATCTTCGTCCCGCCATTGTTCCATCATCTAGATCCTCCGTCCTCCTCGGCTCTCTCCGAACTCGAGACTCCATCTTCGTTTCACGTACCGTGACTTCATTTCGACCGGCAACCGATGGAAAGTTTCTTAATATCGAATGGGAGCTACGACCTCGTACGAAACTTCTCGGTACGTGCTACCGATGACCCATCTCCTCGTCGAGACGTACGTCCACTTCGATGGCCTGTTTCGACGTACACCGACGCGACGTCACGGATCATCTTTCAACTTTTAATACCCGCGCAAAATAAGACCACCGATCGTAGAACCTTCCAGCCCGGTTAATGATAAAGCTCGATCTGCTAGCCAAACTTTCTTCAACATGTCCAGAGTTCGGTAAAATGTTACTTCGAGCACCCGCGTCCGAAGGGAGACGAAAGCGTTCGGATAGCAGCAGAATTTTTTTCTGATATTAAGTTCGGAGTTTGGAAACATGTTACTTCACATGTCCAGAGTTGGGTTAAATGTTACTTTGAGCACAGAAGAATTTTTTCTGATATAGTTTCATTTATTTAAATTAAAGTTAAGAGACTTTATGATTTCTAGAGTATTTAATAACTATGTACAGTCAGTCCAAAAGCTTTCCATACACAATTATGTCACGTTTTAAAAAGTGGACCACACGCTTTGAGCTTTGTCAAGATTTCAGAAGAATCAGTTTACTAAATGACGTTGTAAATAAAATTTCACGAGAAATGTAATTAACAGGAATTGCAAAAAATAATAAAAACTGGTTTTACAACTATTTAAATGTACAAACATCTTATGCCAATGCTTTTCAAGATGTCATGGACCAAGAGGTAGGACCAAAGATAAACAGCCGGCATTTTAATGCTGGTCACTAGTCCTCTATGTTGCTAAAGAAATATTGCATCGTTAAAGAACAATTCGCCATTGCCAAATAGAAATCCTGTTTTGGCACAATACCCACGTCGAGGAGAACCAATTGCACTGCGCGACGAAACGAATGAGAATTTCAGTCCGCTTGCGCCTCCGCTTAAACGCAGCCGAGGACCAAGAATTTTCACGGGTCATCCGGAACCAATTTACGTTTCTAAATGACCGTGGTCGCCACGGGACTCCTTCCTACCTCTCTTCGTGACTTCGAGATTCCACGGTCTCTGTGACAGAAACGCGTGAACACGGACTCCGTAGCCATCAGTCTCAAGAGTTCTAACATATGCTGAATACTTAAATATTCAACATTGATTCTGATTTAACTCGTCGTTGTGTGGTTCACTATTATATTGGGTTGGCAAGAAAGTAATTTCAGTATTGTAAGGTGAAATAAAACCCAGTTCTTAATACGAATAATGAACTTTAATCAATAAAATATTTTAACCTCTCTGTAATCTTATTACCAAATGTTAGTTATCAAATGTCAATAATTTATGAATCATTCATTTACTGATCAATGGACTGAGGATCTTTATGCATTTATAGGAAAACTAAGTAAATGAAATTGAAAATTATTGGAAAATTCAAAAAATTGAAGTTGTCAATATATGATTTCTTCTGCATTAAAACCGTTAAGGAAAGAAATTCAACATTCAATTTGGTTTCTATTTTTATTTTGCATAAAGATCCGCTGTCTACTGATTACTAAATTGCAGATTTCATGTATGTACATCAAAACATGATAGAATCCAGTCAAATTTTTATTAAATTCAGACTAAAAAAAAATCAAAATTTCATTCGATTCCTTTACTGCTGGTTTGTAAGCAACAAATAACATTAATACCGTACCTGCGAGCGATAGTGCAATTTATCCCGGTAACGAAAGCCGCGAGGCAATCGCCCTCTACGAGTCATTGTGGAGGGAAGAATAACCATGAATCCCTGTCGTATTTAAACATGCCTGGCATAAAAAAAAAGATATTACTACTTTCCTATCATCGGACGCTATGAATACGCTCGAGGGGGCCGCGGTTTAACAAGGACAGCGTTTATATACGGTCAAAATGAAACATTCAACGGACCCGTGTTTATAATCCGGCGGAATATTCATGGACGCGCGTATTTCGCCCTTAAACGGGTAACTTTCCCGGCGCAAGAAGAGATTTCCCAGCGCGAAACGATAACACGTTTCTGGAATTGAAACTTCCCGCGAAAATTAGCCGGATAACGATAATGCGATGTGGGAATGATGGGGGATGCACAGGTGGGTGGGACGAGTACGGACGATGGGGGGAAACGAAGGGTTGCCTTTCCTCGGTGCATTATTTAGTTACTCACGGCGAAAGATTGCGGTCATAAAAAATGTGCACGCGTCCGGCGGGAAGAATTTTTCAGAGTCATTATATAAGGGGAATATTCATTGCGCCCATAACTCTTCTGTAACGTTGCATTTTAATAATACACGAAAAGACTCTCAGAATTGAAAAATCGCGCCACTTAACTCCATCGCCGTAAGGACGGGCCGAAAGCAAGCCTCGGCGCCAGCCTCCGGTTTCTCGATTCTGTATCGTCTTCTAATATTTATAAAGCTGGTTCCTGGTCGGGCTGTATCTTGACGATTTCTTGAGCAGAGAACAATGGCGGAATTTCTTGAGTTTGGCCGGAGAAATTCTTTTCTAACGCGAGTTTACATATTCAGGGGAATAAGAAATTTAACAATCGTTTATCAGAGAAGTAATGGGAACGCTATGGTAATGCGGTGAAATGGGAATCTATGATCACTCCTCGATAAAAAATTTATAGTGATAAATTTAATCTCATTGCAATTCCCATTTTGTAATAATTGTTGTATGCAAATTTACAGGAAGTTCTGTAATTAACTTACTCGAAGTTCTTGTATTTTTCACGAATGACAATATTGGCGAATAAATATTCGAAAAATAATGAAAAAAGTATTTTACGGAATTCCAGTTATCATTGTGAGCAATCTGTTATTTGATATATTGATGATGAGTTATTAAACGAATTAAACGTTGCAAATTTTTACACAAATATAGATTTTTGGAAAAGTTCAGAGTAAGGTAAAAGCCATATTAAAATATCTCTAGACCACGCCATTTGTTTCATCTCGCATAGCGTGGTTATGGCAGTGGTTGTACGTTTTCATGTACCCGCATTTATTTAAACTCTTCCCCCATTTCTCAGATAAATGTCTACTACATTATTTATTTCTTAGAACATGCAAAAATTGCTCGTTTCAGGGGATAACCAAAATCCTCCTGTTGTTAGCATTGTTTATCGTCGTATTGTGTTGCGAACGTGGTGTGTTAAAGAACGAAACTATTTAAACGGACAATTTCCTACTGTTAACATTACGAGAATATTATGAAACAACACTTTTAAAAAATCTAAAGCCTATTATTTTAGGAGGTAACAAAATGACTTTAGTTTATTAATGATATTATTATAAATATCGTGGACTATGTAATTATTACACAGCGGAAAAGATTAAAAAACTAACAATATTAATATATTATTTTCGCTGCGTTAAAATTATTAGCGTCACTACACATATACTACAGATCTCTATATCAAATAAAAATTGTTAGCATTAATTGCAAAACACAGGAACCATATACGAAGAAGTTCTCTCTGTTTTAGTTTCATTAAATTGTAAAAAATATGTTGATATTCTTAAATTGCTTTAATCTTTCTACTATTTCAAATTACGCCCACCCATTTTTGTCGTAGATGGATAAAATCCACAGTCTACTTATCACATATTTGCATAAAGGAGTCTAGTAATAATGAATGTATTAAAGTGGATGTTTCCTGAGAGTCTACTATTATAAATTCTGGACTTTCATTTCTGTTAAAATGAAAAAGAAATGTCTACAACAAATTTATTTAAATATCTGCGATCTGATTGTGAAGAATAACGAATTTATTATTATGTTCAAGCAAAGACCTGAGGAATGACTTCATGGTCGGTCGTCTGTTTCAGTAGTTTCTTTCTAGCATGGAGCTATCGTCACCGACAATCACCGACAGCAGTCTTGATCGATAACAAGCATATATTTACCTCTTTTCCAACGAATCGTTTATGCCCGAACGTTCCGATTCCTTTATTATCCTTGCGCATTCGTAGAACCAACGTACAAGCTTCTATCTTACCTGCAACAAAAACAAACACGAGCACCGTTAAAAATTTATACGACAGCGAGATCCGAAGGGATTCGTCAGAGTCGTAAAATATATATTTTAAAAATTTTATCTCCACGGGACAAGCCTGGTTAAACAAATATACATCAAACATATTCGACACATAAAACAGTGTCAACGATTCCGCTTCTATCGTCGCGGAAGACAGATCGCACGGACGTGTTAGACCGATTGGCTTTCACTGGCGAACGACGGACCATTTGTAATTTTCCGCGGATCGAATGCATGAAAAACTGCGTTTTGAGAAGCACCTTTGCGAAACCACTTTGCCGGTCGCAGAGAAACACTTTCGATATGAATGAGAACCATCGAGACCGTTCAGAACATGTCGAATGGCGCGTCTCTCATTTATCTGTTTTGTTCTACCATCAACACAAAGTGCTGCGCGGAAAGACGATAAAATTGGAACATCGTGTCAAGTGGACTACTCGATTGTTCATCGATTCCTACCTATTCTTGTCTGTTTCTCTTCTTATAAATTATGGAGCCAATTTCTCTCGTAAAAATAACGGTCTTGGAGTCGCAAGATATCGAATATCTCCTTCAATATCAGACGCGTCGTAATAAATTATATATTGAATCACATCAATAACTTACTCTAGTATCTGTATTAATGTTTTCGGCGCTCGGGTTCGATCAATTGTTACTATTTAATAGCATGTTTGCAATGTATTTAACGACGTTTCGGTCTTATTTTCAACCCACAATTCAATAATACAGTAATTCATCAATAATTGTCTATACCACGGGTCTGGCCAAAGACAATTATCGTGAAGGGATACTATTCTTTGACTTTTGCCGAACGTAGAACAGGACACCAAAGCTCGAGAGGTCTCGGCCGCCGAGCAGTGAAATCCGATACCGGGTCGGGTGTATCGGTGTGAATCACTACTAATCCAATGATAAAACTTCTTTATTTTTTATTATTTTTTTATGGAACTTTCACCAATATATTTGTGGCATTTTTCTAATGAAAATTATACCAAATATGATATAATTCCGATGATATTTACAATTTTAGTTTAAGATTCACCAATTGTCCCGGTCAAGAGAACCGACTTGTATTATAAATGACCATATACATATCTGTGTATGATCTGAATTATATCGTGTTTGGTATCATTTTAATTAGAAAAATGCTACAAATATATCGGTGAAAATGGTTTAAGACCGAAACGTCGTTAAATATATTGCAAACATGCTATTAAATAGTAACAATTGATCGAACCCGAGCGCCGAAAACATTAATACAGATTTCAACATTTTACGATCGATAATAATTGAATACTTTAGTAATTAGAATTGAGATTACATGAGCCCTTTAGTGTAAAATGGTGGAAGTCAAAATAGTTGATCATTGGATAATGGGGAGTTAAATAAAAGTTATGTTGCAATTAGTGTATTTAATGACGATTAAACCGTTGGATGTAGTGTTAAACAAAGAAAAAATTGACTTATACCACTGTTGCATTAAATATTTATAGTGTTCACTGGTACACAGACTAACACAAAAGTTGTGTGATTTTTACTCGATCCTTGAAATAGAAGCTCGCTGACAGTATTAAATGTGGCGTAGCAGCATTGACTTACTTCTAGCAAATATCACTTAATACTCGTGGGTATTAACAGCATCAAAATGTTTGGTCAGAAACTCAACAAACATCGCGAACGCAAGTAAATAAACGTCTACGATGCTTGTGCAGCATCCGAGTGTAGATTGCATTTAAACGTCAACAAGCGTTGGTCTCTCGTATGTCTCTTAGAAAAACAATTGCAAACATAGAATAGAAGGCACGCTAGATGTTTCATTCATCGTGTGTTAAATAAACGAATTGATTCGGCGAACGAAGAATGTCAATTATAATTTATTGCTCGATTCTACTGGACTGTGAGTTTATCGGCATGAAATATTTGATTTTTTTCTGGAACGAAATTAAAGTTTGTGCTACTAAAAAAATTCAAAATTTATTATTATTAATTCAGAGGTGAATAATAGCCGTGCTGATCTGAAATAAACAAATGGTTCTACACTGTCCGAATGATCCAGTCTCACCGGAAAATTTTTGAAACTAAAAGTGCATGAAAATAAGAAACTGTTTCGATGATAAAATTTTTTTACATGAACATGGCAGCAGCCATTCTTTTTGCATCATATCGCCCAGAAAGTTTGTGCCATTCCTGCACACTGTATTTATTATACTCTGTCCTCCTATGAAATAAAATCTTCTTTTACTTGACTAGCGCGCAGTTATTTTGTGAACGATCTAGATACGTTTTCTATCGAAGGTACATGCTATGTTTTCGTTTTTATAGAGAACACAAATGACAGAGCGTGACTAAGTTCACACTTTACTTCAGTCGCATTATATTCCACGCGTTGAAAATATGACTTCCATCGAGCCAGCTCCTCGATCGAAGAGTTTTACCTTAAAAGGATCGTGTATGTGCATAAGTCATTCGAAAAAGTGTGAAGGAGAAACTTCGAGAACGGAAAATTCATTGTCAACGTAACTTTCTTACAGGAAATAAGAAAATTGCTCGAAGATAAAACAAAATTTCAAACGTAATTGAGAGCTACTATTGTTTGTAAAATTAGTTCACAAACTTTTCCACCGACTCTTTTCAGAAAGTATTTTTCAATATAAAATATGATGAAAAATGATTTATAAATATAATGCAGATTTTTGATTGTATGACAATTTTATTGTGTATTTCCGATTTATTTGTTTGCATATACACCACAGATTATTATGTATTTATTTTATTCGAAAAAATCCTGAAAACGATCGTTTCTTCGGCTTCCTCGCCCGGGTCTCCCCTCAACAATAAACTCGCTGCTGAAGCAATTCGCGTATTTTCATAAAACACCATATCTACAGGTTTATTCGTTAACAACTGCCATTAAAGCGAACGGGAAAGCCAGCTGGAATTCAGGTCCCCGCGAACGAAGATTGAGGAAAGCCAGTGCGTCCGAACAAGTAGCTTTCAGTTCGCCGTCTGACTACATCCGGGGCGACTCTACTTAAAGCGAAGGAACGGGCAAAAAGCACGTGCGGAGGCGGGCCGAGAGAAAGAAAAAGAGAGAGATGTAGGTCAGTTTTCTCGGGCCAGCTTGTATAGGCAGCCCGCTCGAAATAATTTAGTGGCGATCGATGCCACCTTGCTGAAAATAGCGACGCCTAGTCGCGCGGGGGATGTAATGCCACGTGACAATCCGCCTCGATGTGTGCACACGTTACTAATGGCAATCGCCCTTTCTCTCGCTCTGTCGCCCATCCCTCCGAATCCAATTATGTTGACATCCAGTGTCCGCATTCTCTTCTACCTGACACGACACGCATCTCCAAGTACACAGAGAGGGAGGGAGACGTTCTCCTACATAGTGATAGTACCTATCGTGATTATACGACTCTAGATTTCCGATACCTGATTAATCATTAATTCACGATAAAACCGTTCGGTTAAAAGCTACCGTTAGCACGTCATTTTCATCATTTAAGACTATCAATATACAGTGGAACCTTAAAATATTTCGCACCGAGAGGAAGATACGGAGGTCACTGAAACATTAATCGGATTTTTTATTGTTCAACAACCTAGTTGTTATTATCTGGATAAGATAAAGCGGAAGTTGGACATATAAATTCCGAAATGACAACTATCTGAGGGTTTGCATGGTATCCGAATTTATTAAATAATTTTCTAGAGTTATTAGCTAGAATTATTATAAGAGGTGTAGATAGTTTCTCAAACAGGATTGATTGCAATAATTTTCAGCTTTTGATGTATGTAATAATTTATAAACACACATGACCTTGGATGACCTTGCTCCGTGGTTGACGAACTCGTCACACAGGACGCTCTCAGACTGGGGCAAAAAATATGGGGTTAGAAAAATTTAATTGACCTTGGGATCACCTAAGCCCCTCTACCTAAAACTCCAATGGTAAACATCTTTCGTTGAATCGATTTTGTCGTATGTCTATTTCGAAGAAAACTCAACCACTTTCTAAGAGCTACCCTATATTTTCGTTGCACTCAAACGTCAATCTCGCCCGCTGTCGTCGCTGACATTTCCGACGTAGGAGGAATAGTCGAAGGAGAAATCACGCGGCTCGTGAAAAAGCTCGCCGTCCCGGAATTATATCTTTCCATGTTAGGAAAGCTACGGATCCAGCAGGGGTGGCGTAATTTATGCTGGGCACCGCGCGCAGAAAGCTGACTCCACAGATCCAGACTGGCAGATAGACGAGGTAGATGTGTGGAGATCGTCCACAGGTGTGTTTAAGGACTACGGGGTCCTGGCATCGAGCCCTGAACTTTCACCTCCCGTGCTTTCGGTTGTTTCGAAAATTGAGTTTGCGACGGATCGCCGCAGTCTCGTGGCCCCCCAACGCTCAACACCACTACCAACGACACGGCGCGCCGGAGAAGCTTTTACGCAAAGGATGCTCCCGTTTCCGCCCGCTGTCCGCCGAATTTTACAACTAAGACAGAACACACAGCCATGGAGAGCACGGGTTTAACGAAATTTCGGGACGTCGGCGTAAACTCGGTCCGGACGAAACCCGCGGATTTTATCTGCGACGAATTGCGCGCTCTTCCCGTATATTTCGCGAGCTTTACTTTCGACTCTATTTAGGGTAATAGTGGGAGAGACGCTACATTTTTTATATCTTATGAATGGCGAGTGGGAAACGCTTTAATCGTGTTTCATTTTTTAAAGTGATTAATGCACAGCTTTTTGCAAATCTTTGAAAGATTAAAAATAATATATTGACGTTCCTACATTTTTTTAACTCTTCTAGAATCTTAAGTTCGGATTACTCAATTTTCTCGTAAAGTCATTCGCAGTCTATTTTTAATTGCTTTATATCCGCCTTTATTTTATTTAATTGCACAATACAGTTTCAAAATGATATATTACAGAAATATATATTGAATAATGATTTATTTTAAAGTGGGTATACTAAATAATATTTAGTTTAATAATAAATATTTTGGCATCGTAATTCTACGACTGTTAATAAAATATTCAAATATTTTCTAATGGATTCACAAGATTGCATTCAAAAGTAATTAAGGCTGATACACTGTTCCAAAAAAATTACACAGAAGACTACACTTTATTTCCAAAAATGAACTTCATATTTAAATCAACACACAAAATTACGATACAAAAGAGGAAGATTTATAGGATTTAGTACAACAAAGATAAATTATGTTATTATTATAAAAGTTAAACGATTCACAAACACATCTTTGTGAAAAAAACTACATCCATTTGTCTACCAAGTTTTGTTGTTAAAACACTATCGATTTTCAGCACTATTTTAATAAAAAAACTTTCACGCAGGAAAATTGAGAAACAATGAAAACAGAGTGACGCATAAATTACGAATGCATTCGCCCACCGATTCCGCTATTGGTTCAGTAACTCTAAAGTAAATAAAACATTTGCTTCGTTCAACCGCCATTGTAGCAGATTTTACTGTAAACAGTGGTCAATTAAAAATGGATAATTATGCGGTTTCCACAAAAATGTTTTCAGGGTCCCTGATTACAAATTTACCCTCGTAATTTCCAGAAATAAAATGACCCATCATTTCCTTTCATGTGGGCTTCGAATCTTTTCTTTTATCACCACTTTTCGAGTAAAATAAGTTATTAACAATTAAAAATGTGGGATTCGATGGGAAAAAGGTTTCATTCGATTTGTGACCAGTTCTCGTTGAAATCGCGAGCACGATGAGGCACGATGATTGATCGAATAATTCAAGGAACCGTTCGACGAATGTCGAAACGACGCTGAATATTCATCGGCGTGGGCTTGTTAGGATGCAACCGTCGGTTCAGTTGTAACGAACGCACTAACGTCATCATTATCGCGATAATAATGCACGCGGGTTCGCGGTTTATCAATTGCGGCGGCGTCGTCGTCGCTCACCGATCGGTTTGCACGCCGGAAACGATCCGGCCGGATGGCTGGATTTCTCTGGTTCGAAGAGCGGGCCCCCTCTGGTCGTCACTTTCCTCCGGCACGATGTAATTATCATGCCGATAAATTACACCCGGTAAGCGGGTTTGATTGCGTGCGCCAATTAGCAGCGACGACAACCGGCCAATCTCGAATGAAGCCGGACGGAGAGCGGAGATATTTAAGCGGATCTCGTTCCGAGATGTTTCACTATTTGTAGAAGTGGCGATCAATGCAAATACCGTGGTAATTATTATTTCACGTACAGTCGCCGACAAAAGCTTCTACGTTTCTCCTGAGAGATTCACTTTTCGAGCAAACAATCGGTTTTATGTGTATACGGGGTGATTCATTTACACAAAGTTGGTGGATTTAGAGTGAGGCACATTGTGGTCTGTGATCTTTTTTCAAGGTCGTTTCCACCATCGATTATCAAGGTCGTCGATATTTTTTACAAGGAGAACAAGGAATGTTCGCTTTCGAAATGTTTGAGTTATGGTGAATCTTTTCAGTCAAGGTCGTTTCAAGGTTTCAGTGTTGCATACCATTGAATTCGTGCTCGAAATTGCATCCACTCATTTTCGTTACATAAATGCATAAAATCCGCCAATAATTAACGTGTAAATACGAATGGACAAAATTATAAATTTGATTATATGGCCATGCAAAATATATTACAGTTTGTAGTATCTGTCGTTATAATTATAAAATGTTCCGAACATTAGTAATATTGTTACTAGTTCAAAAACAGCACTCTGACTGAAAATTTAATTTATAGTCACCTGACAATTACACTCGTTAAACGACACTGTAGCTTTTTGTTTTAACGGAACGAGGTGTTTTGATCAGTGCATTCAATATAGCAAATGATCAATAAATCCGGCAGTGTATAACATGACCTTCAAGTGACTTTCGGAAGAATTGGCTCTTCAAAAACCACGAATAATAGGATTCGGTTGATATGAGTAGTAAAACGATTTATTGTAAATATTGTAAACGCGAACAGAGTGTACGTCGACCCGCAGAGAACTGCTGACGATACGCTTTAACGTACAGCTATAGAATGTGGGAATATTACGGCCGAGTTTGTAAACAGGAGATGTCTCTCGATAATAATCCAGTGTTTACATGAATGGAATCCTACCAGAGTACTCCCTGTTTTATATACATATGTACATTACGTAGCATGTATTTCGGCGCGAAGCCAACACTATGCTCAGCGTAACCTGCCGACAGAGGTCGTTCACCGTATTCGCTCTCCGATTCGCGGCGTTTGTTAAGAATTCGTCAACAAAGCCGTAACCAACATTCTCTCGAAAAGCTTAAAATCACCTCGGGTCTTACACCTTCGCGGAACACCCTGTAGATTAGTAGAAGCAGAGAATACGATCGTGAAATATCGTTGAATTGGCAGAGAGGATAAGAAACCAGCAGACGAGGATAGAAAAACTAAAATAATAACACGGAGGTCAGAGACTAACTATACGATGCGGGAGGGGGTCCACGGCAAAGTATCGGCGATAAAGGACAATGGAAGAAGGGCGAAAATGATCGCGAGATTTAATGCTGCAATAAATGGGGAACAAATCGATATTGGGAACAAGGGAGGGGGAAACGTTGTGGAATCTGGGAGAAGGAGAAGGAAACGTTGCAACGCAGTTCACATGATGAGGCCAAATAAATTAGAAGATCAGAAAAAGAGCTAATGGACGGCGCGGGAGAAGGTTCAAATTGGATGCAGAAGATGGTAAGAAACATGGTAAGAAGAAATAAAGAAAGACCCGAGCCAGACAGAACAGGAGAAACGTAATGTCTACGTCGGTGCTGTAACGGTGCTCGTTGGAAGAGGACAGTGAAACTATGATAGGGAGAGTAGAGAGTACCAAGAGCAGAGAACAGAGGGATCAGTGCGATCTAAAAAGGAAAGCATGCTTCAATAAAAAGAAGAATTATTGGATTCCACAGGATTTGGAAATCCTTGTATCTAGGGAAATTTAACGCAGGTGTTTTGTAGCCAGCCACGAATAGATAATAATTAATTCTATTTAATTCACATAAAATTCATTATTTCTATGAAATTTATATTTAATAGATTCCCCTATGAATCCCTAGAGAATATTACAAAATGTCGGAAGTGTTATATCTTAACTTTCGATTTTTATTCACTTGTAGAACATGCGAATGTTATTTCCGTTAGCGACTGTACATGCGAATGCTTTAGTCGTTTTTTAGGGTTCATTTTCCGACGACTTTTTCTCACGGAACCGGTATTCCTCGCAACCGGTGCACCGTTGACCTTAATTTTTATAAATATTCATGCTGAGAGAATATCGATCATCAGATTGGTAACCCAAATACTACTGGGATATCGGGAATCGAAGATTAAACCAATTATTCCTTTTAATTATTCACCTTTCTCGGCATGAACAGAGAGCGACTGACGTTTTATGTAATTATTATTAATTTATTGTAGAAAGCAAACCCATTAGCAACGTACATTAGAGTAAATGCCATAGGGACCTATGAAAAATTGCAGAAATTATAAATAATAATAGTAGTAAAGAAATAAGAGAACGATGCATCCAAAATACAATGTAAATGTTTATATAGAACGTTGCGAAAGTTGCATCAATGGACAAATGAAGTGAAACAAAAGCGTTCATAAAATTCAATTCTCTCTTTTTTCCATAGAAATTTTCTTCGATCCAACTGCAATTTTCGACACGAGCATGAATTCGTATAAAAATTTGCGGTTCAATACGGTTTTCACTTTATTTTATTCGTGTGGTTGGAAGTGAAGCTTTCTCGTTTTTACTGTAGGCAGAAACGTTTTCAAAGATTCATAGTTTATATTTAGGTGATTACATTTAGGTGGACCACCCTGTATACCAGTAGCTAAAAGGTGAGAGTAAAAATGTCTAAAGAATGCTTTTCGGCGAACCTGGGCATTATCCCACAAAGCACGGGGGTGTACCCGGAACGTAAGAATCACCGTCGAAGAGTGATAAGTGCGACTGCACCGGAACTTGGAATCCCCTAAATCACGGAGAAGCCGCACGTAATTGAACTCTATCATCCCGCCAATTATACGAGAGTCCGAACCGGCGAAACCAGTAGTTATGAAGTAACGACGATTAAACTAATCCTAGAACCTCGCGGAGTTTCTTCATACATCGTCGCGCGATAACGTATCTAGCTCCGGACTAGATCAGCGCGCGGATAAGCCGGCGCGGAACCGAATTTGCGAGTCTACTGGGAACGAGAGAGACGATGGCAGCGCACGATTCACAGCGTTTCCGGATCGCGAGCGGACATCGGCGGCGGTGATTGTTAACAGAGTATTATGCAACCACTGTATTAAACGCGGCTCTTCGGAGCCAGCCTGGCTACCCAATGGCCGATCGCCACCCTTTCACGGCCATCGTAACTTCGAAGACGGAAATGCAGATTTAACTGGCAATGTCCAACTTACCGCGGAGGGTACACAGAATCCTGAGGACCACGGAGTCCACGGAAATGCGGCCGGACTAATCCCCCGTTAATTAAATGAGCCGCGCAGTTCTACTGCGCCTAAACCCTTTCCCCGGTCTGCGTCCCGACACCCCGACTAAATGAGCTAACGAATTTCGGTAATGCTTTCGACATTAAATTTCTTGGGGCTTGGAACCCTCTTCAAGTCCATACGCCAACTCTCTAAGAGACTGACAAATTTTTCGGACATTACCCGACGGTGTTTCCAAGCACTGCAATACTTGGAATCGGCAGCAGAGAGGTTGGAAGCTTAGAACTATTTTTTGTTTAGGGTGGATATAATTTTATTTATTTAAAATTAAAACGTGGGTACTGTGGCGTTTTGGCTGGGGTTTTTACATTCAGAAGACGAATGGTTTTTTTTGCAATGAATGAATGAATGGCAATTTTTTAAAATATATTTTTACTGATTTTTTATCTAGATTCATTGGTCTTTGGAATACTGGGTCTGAATGGACCCGGCCCCGCTATCCAAGCGTTAAATACGCATCTCGATGGAATATAAAATAATTTCCATTTGCTTCGAAACCATTTTTCTTTGGATTGAGCACTAGTAATTTTTTAAGCTCATATTTTTCTTTGGCGTGAGTACGAGAAATTTTTTAAGCTCATATTTTTCTTTGGACTGAGTACGAGAAATCGTGAAAGATTCGAAATGGATTTCAAGTTTCAGGGATTAGGGTGAGTAACTATTACGACAACCAAACAATTGACAATATCTCGAATTTGAAAATGGGTGAATCCTACGTAGCGTACGAGATACGCGTTAAGAATGTCTAAAACGAAAACAAACGTCGAGCAGAAGATTCTCGAAGCGGGAAACGAGAGATTTGGACCGTTTGTCAGTGAAGTGCCACAAAGGGATCTAATACATTGAGGACACATCCTCGGAACAACCGTTCGGAGAAGGAACAGTGGCTGACAATAGATTCCCAGCGACGATCGTAATTAGAGAGAAACTTGACGATTTAGTGGCCGTTCGCGCTCCGCTTCGTTGGCTAACCGGTAACTGCGAAAGACACTTTAAGGACCCTCTTAATGCACCTGACTACGCTGGGCTCCTTTGGCTCTCCACCATTACGCAACCGTGTCGGAGAGATGGTCCTGAGGAAGAGCGCGAGGATGATTATCGTCTGGCGGCTTGAGAAGCTGGTGAACGACGACGGCGGCAAACCACGGGGACGGTTCAGACGGAATTTTCTACGAGGTGTTGGTGAACGCTCGATGAAAAATTAATGAAACACCGGTCGCCGGGTCGCGATCCTTTACCTTCAATTCCGTTCTCTATCGCGAGACAAACGAAACACGCTTCGTTTAAAACTGATACTCCCCCAGGCAATCTTCGCGAAAAATTGTTCTTCGAATTTTAATATTGTACTTAAGGCCGACGAAGGAACCTACATAAATCTGCAAACGTATTAATCACACAGTGTGAGCTGCCCCTAATTTTTAATAATTAGTAGAGTAGAACCTGCTACTTGTACATTTTCACACCTGATCTAGTAAAAATGTAAACTACTATCGTTTATGCATGCTAGTTGTAAGACAAATAAATTAAATATACATTGAGACACCCTTTGCATTAAAAAAATATACAATCAAATTTTTTATTCGAAGCTCCGTTTTCGAGAAAGTCGAGTTTGAAAATGGAGCTAATACGCTACTCGATAAGAGTCGTCTGACTCGTCTGATCATAACCGACCTGTTCTACTTGCTGCACATACTACAGCACGTGAACCCGAGTCTGACAACAGAGACCTCGTACTGTGATTACTATTAATAAGTCTTTCGCGATAAGGAATTTAAAAATAAAAGATACATCGCAATGCCTAAAGACATATTGACAATCTGAAATCTATCATAGATAAAACTATTGTGAGCCCGAATAAATCTAGCCACCACTGTTTGCGCGACACGATCTTCAATTGATAAAACAGTCGTTTCCAAATGTTATTCATCATGTAATTGAATCATGTATTTCACTGATACGGAGAGAGCTGAGTGAACGAGGGGAGAAATAATACACGCACACTTACGGTGTATTCTTTATTCAGGGAAAAGCTGCCAGGCCAATATTCATTCTTGTCTACGTTGTTCTGGCAGGCATCCAGTCGGCTGCGAGAGAGGAAGGTTACTCACGAAAGTCGCTCGAGATTTATGCAGCTATTATTTCGAACGAAATGCGCGCGACTCCCCTCTCTAAACATGAGCACACTTCGTAACCATTCGTTTCGCTACTAGATATCTGTGCACCGCTAATAATACACCATTAACGCAGCATCGACCGATGACAAAGTATACTCTGCAAACGACTGCCATTAAGAGAAGCTGATTCTTATCGAAAAGAATGAAGACTTCGTCGATTAAATAGTCGTTCTTTGCGGCAAACTGCGAGCTATTCCAGTTCAGTTTATGGAACGCTTTAATACAGGGTGTCTCACTCCATTTTGACTTCGACATCTTGATTTTCCCGCTGTTATTACTCGTAGCAACAAATATTTCAGTGGACATTTATGAAGGTCAACCTTGTTTTTTTTTAAATGGACTGTGATGTATTTTTTAATACTTTTTCACAACTAATGTCTAGCTGTATCCATCGATGTATTAAAAAATACATTGTTCCATTTTTAAAAACGAGGTTGTCCTTCATATGACCTTCACTCACGAAAAACTAATACTCGATGCTATTCAAAATGTGTGAAAAAATCACAGTAACCTTCTTTGGCATTCTACGATCCTTAGGACTGTGGCTCTTTAAATTCCTACAGTCTTTGGGTACTCCAGACCTTCGCATTCCTAAGACCTTTGGTATTATGGTCCTTTGCATTCCTAACACCTTGAAGACATAGCACCTTGTATACTCAACGACATTGGAATGCCGATCTCAGGAGAAGTTGGAAGTGGATTGACCCTCTACTCGTCAGATTTCCAGCAATCCGCAGACCCTTTTGAGACGTATAGGTATGTAATAATAATTCGAAATTAATTCTTGAAGTTCCTATTATGACGGCCGTGGAACAGTTGGGTTAAAGTGCCACAGAACTAATCACACCTCGAATTAACCACACTAACTATTACAACTCATGTAAATTGCTCCAAGGAACATCTCAACGGGAATTATTTATTTTTGTGCTGGGTATTCACAATTTATCGATCAATTTTCTCTGAAATTACTTCGAACGAAATTTTTTAACCTTAAAAGAAAGGGTCAAGGTCAATTTTGCGGTCCAATTTTTTAACAGATCTCCACCAACCCAGAGGTATAGAATCGCTCCATGGTATTCGTGACATATAATTTTTATACACCCTGTGCATCTCATTAAACGGTGTAACTGAAGTTCAGTTTATGAATTCTTGTCAAGTGAAATCATGAAACAAATCAAGTTCGATTCAATCAGAAGAAGAACTATATTAAACAATTCTCTCGTCCGAAGGAGAGTTTAATCACTTCATCGAAATGCATTCAACAAATTGATATAAAAATTGGTCGATCCGTCCAACAGTCGAAGCAAAAGGACTCGATGAAAAAGGAGGAAAAAAGCAGAAGAGCAGGTGGCGAGAGAGAGAGAGAGAGAGAAAGAGAGAGAGGGTGGAAGAAAGACAGAGCAGCGAGAAAGTCAATTGGCGGAACGCGGAAAAAGGAACGATTCGACGAGGCGACGTCGCACAGACGAATTAATTCGCAGAACTCTCGCCGGAGACACTCGACCGCGTTCTAGTATAGTTCCTAAGCCTCGAAACCTCGAACGTTTCGAAAAGTACGAAGTTCGACGTGCGTCGCGACGCGCTTCGGAAGTTCGAACCCTTTGGGAATTTCAAACGAATCCCGTAAACGGGGCTGAAGGTTGGGGGAGGTTCGTTAAGTACCAGCAATACTTGTAACACTCTCGAGAAAGATTTACCGTGAAACGATGCACCTGTAACGGAACCACCCCCTTCGCGGTGACTGAGCTTTAATCTATGGAAATGGCTTCCAAGTTGGGCAACGTTCGCTGATCGATTGCGATTAACAACCTAACTCAGTTTACGGAACTGCGTCGCAGCCCGGAGTCTTGTTAATATGCGTTGCAAATTTTATTATATTGTCTGCATTAGCTGCAGACAGACTCAAGGCTGGGTTTCTCGACCCTCGGTAACTAGATAACATTAAATATACGTTATTCCTATCGTCTGTAATATTGTAAAATTATTTATTGCCATTTACATATATGCATTTTATTAATATTTTAAAGGAATGGACAATTAGTGGACATAGAATTCTTAAACATTCGTAATTGGTGCTAGTTCAGTTTAAATGATTTTTCTATTGAATTATTTAAATAACTTTCATGTGAAAAGAAAGGAAGAAAGGTATATGAGGTAATGTATAATGTTCGATACTGGTTGGTAGAAAATTGGAAGAATGATTTTTAAAATTTCTACTTGTACTAGTTTCCAAGATATTCTATAAAATGGAATTTTCATTTCCAACTTTGAAGGCTTATATTTTGCAATTTTATATATGTATGTCAAGTTTATAATAAGTAGGGTCTGGAAATAGTGGAAACGAAAATAATGTCATAACAGTAATAAAAATAGTGGTAGGCATTTAGAGAAAATCTTCCAATTTTTGTTAATTCACTGCGACGGTGAATTAAATTTTACCTGGAATTTATTTAATTAAATTCATGTATAAAAATATGAAATACAATGTTCCTCCACGCAGCCTAATAACATTCCAGTTTGATACAGCAGTCTGTGCTTCGAATACACACATCGTTTTGCTCCGTGTAGAATTGCATACAGGCAACTTCCGGCGTAACTGACACATATATCTCTTGAAAGAGGCACAAAATTCAAAAGGGAGTCTCGCATACGCATCGCTGCATATTACGAAATTTATAAAGATCTCTCAAGAATAAGTAAAAGAGCGAAGATAAAATATTTCATGAAAAAGTGGAACGTACAAACGCGGAAGAGGAACATATTTTACAACACAGGGAACAGTCTAGAGAAACAATATTAACGTACATTATTCGACATTAACGCGTATTCAACAGTTCCTCGTGCGTTTCATAAAAATATTTCTTATAGTTACGAAACCAAAATAGCATAGTTAATTAGTGCAAGCCAATCCTATTTTGTGTTGTATACAACTCCTCAATTTCGTATAATTCGCATACCGAGACAATTTTGGGGAACATATCGCGTTTCAGGCAGATCGTTTCCATTCGTAATTAATTTCCAATAGTAATTGAACAGATTATCGAGATATTAAGGAAAAATACGGGCCAATCGGAACGTTTCTACCGGCGGCTCGCGTTGAGCCGGGTGTTGACATTGGTCGAGCCGCAACCCGCCGTGCTCTGATTGGTCCTCGTTTTTCGCTAATATCTCCTAAACAAAGCCGCGGACGCCATTTTTGTTAAGGAAAATGTCGCTTCAAATGACTCAAGGAACCTCCCATTTCAGTTTAACGCAGTAGTTTTGGGACACCCTGTATTAAAAGAAAACGTTATTACTTCACAGACGCAATTATTTATCTTGAAAATGGTCTAAAATAAGACCGAAACGTCGATAAATATATTGCAAACATGAAAGAGTAACAATTAATTTATTAAAAATAGATTCTATAAAATTTACATTAAAAATAATTAATTCTATTTAATTTATATAAAATTAACTATTTTTATAAAATTTAATACAGATTTTAACATTTTACGATCGATAAAAAATTGAATATTTACCATAATCTTTTCGTATTATTACAACCAGTGATAGTCATTGACCCACCTTGTACGCTCGCCGCCGAACCCGATGAAATCTCTGAACGCAAGATATGGAAATCGAGCGTGTTCTTATCGTGAACCGGATACCCGACCGGCTCCGAACGATGTCCGACAAATTCCGTGAGCGAGCGTACGAGGGTATCATAAGACGTGTACGTGGCGGGGGCGGTGCGGGACGGGGGCAGGGGAGGGAGGGAGGAGGATTCTTCGTTCAATTACACCTGTCCCCCCCGCCAGTAGGATCGCAGCACCCCAACCCAGCGAAACGTCGGTGGCTCCTCGCAGGGGCCGAGTTAATTCTTGGTCATAGCCCAATCAAGCCCCGATAGGAGAGATAAAGGACGAGCCGGGGGAGTTAACCAGGGTGGAACCGCTGCCAGTTACGGACGACGAGCCACGGAGCAAGAGGGTGGCAATGCCGAACTCTAAGTACTTCTGATAGGATTTACCTCTCTCGGAGCGCATTCGTGGCATCTGCGCCAGGTCTGGGCTGCCTTCTCGGAGGCAGGGATCGGCTCCTCTCAGGGCCGAGCCGAGCCGAGCCGAAACGGAACGGAACGGAACGGAACAGAACGGAACCTCGTAAATCAGTAATCAGAATTCCCGTGGGACCGTGAGCCGCGGTCACCGCAGCCGCTGCGCTTCCGAACACCGGGGATCGTGTCGCGACCGGAACTGGAAATACGTTGAACCTTTCAACTCTCCTCCTCCTCCTCCTCCTCCTCCTCCTCCCCCTCCCCCTACTTCCCTAGACCGGATTCGTCCTTTTGGTTTTGTATCTTTTGTTGGAAACGAGCAGCTCCCTGTCGCAATGGTACTGGGGATCCAAGGTTCGTAATGCAGCGAAAAGGAAAACACGGCGCGCAGGATCATTACTAGCAAAAAATATGGTGTAAGTAATGATCACCGGTTTTTGAACTAGGATAGCAAGCGACTATCGTGAAAATATTTCGTATATTTTCTGTACAGGGTGTCTCAGAGAACGCGACTCATTTTTCTGGTCACTTGAGGACATGCAATAAAAAGTTTGTTGAGCTTTAATGGTATCTATAAATGATATTCAAAGAAAATTGTGATAAATAATACAAGTATAGTTTCTTCTCTCGAGATTGTAGAGTCGATATTCAAAAAGCATATTATTTATTTTAAATCAGTACCAGGTTTCCAATAATATAGATGATGATACTTCACTCATCTTCCAGAAGGTTACACAAGCTCCGATGCTTACATTCGGTAACCTAAGCTGTTTAGCCTAAGTGTGTTTACAGGTTACACTACTCCAGAATGAAACCAGTGTCAGCCAATAAAATATTATTATTTCTACTACCGTAAACACGCAATCTGTATTGCATCTCGTTAAAGAATTAAACGCGCTAAAGAAAAAGCTGACATAATCCTGAAATATCGAAACCATTTGAGCATCGCTAACGTAAACGAAAATTTATCAAATATACGCCGACAAACATTCGCGCGTTATGGAATACGGAATGCGTACACGCGCGCTTTAATATGCATACACAATTAGCAATAATACGAGCTCATCAAATGTACAATGTTCGAAACGTTGCGTGAGTTGGATATTGTTCCACGTGTCTATTGGACCAATAACTCGGTTACGATTGATACTTCGTGCAAAAGTCTGCGGTAAAACATCATCCGCCCGGTATTTGTGAAGTTTGTACCCAGTTCTAAGCGTGTAAAGTGATTGGTAAGAGGGAAATTGAAGTTGGAAACTCGGAACCCTTGAGTTTTAGTGTTCCCTAGTTTATTACCAACACCGTAGTACTTAACCTGAAATATCCTCGTTTTTCTTTGCTTAAAGCAGCATTGCAGGTATCCTCTGAAGTACACGCGTGAAGTAAACGTTTTACAGTTTTCGAGTTGAAGAAAAAATAGGGTACACTACTGACGTAGCATGCATTCAATTAATTGAGAATTTCTTATTAATGACAATTTTTGAGATTGGCTTATTGCGGAATTTGTAGTTGTGGTAAATGTTGGAGACAGAGGAATATTATTCTGTAATGGGCAACAAAGACAGTTTATTTTGTGCAGGAATAAAATATAAAGTCGTAAAATACAATATACCTAACCCACTCCAGAAAATACATGTGCAGTTCGATGCATAAGAAAAATCTCCCAAGAGATTCTGGAAGTCGCCAGCACGTAAGCTGGGATTCACTTTTCAAGCATCCCTTGGAAGAAGAATCGAATGGGCGGAATTGTGAAAAAACCAATAGGAAATTGGGGCGTTTTTCAAACCTGCGACGTCTACGTGATGCCCAATATAACATACATATTCGATAAGAATAAATATTTTAAAAAGAAGTTTAGTAAAAGTCGATGGAAAACTTTTAACGTGATTTAATTGATACTGTCATGGCGGATTATGGTGGGTCGACATAAATTTTTGCGAGACACGATTTGCAGAAATCATTGCTGCAGAAACAAACATTGAAACATGATGAAAAATACCTTACATCCGAACTAGTAACTAAAACTAATAAAATCATTTGTTGTTGACTGTTTTCTCAAAACAAAATTTTTAAAACTGTTGTGCATGTCTCCTATAATTTCCAACATTCCTTTTTGCATAATCCAGCGAGATAAAAATTTTGATACTTCACTTTTCCATGAAAAATGAAACTTTTATTCCAAAGTCTACAATCTCCACCAAGATTACTTCACTGTATTATCAGAAAAAATCACAAGATGATCTGTTATTATTATGTCACTGATATGTATCTCCTACCCCTTCAAGAATACATTTTTGAGAAACGCCAAACCGGAGAATGCAACTGTAATCACCGTCAGGTACTATTACCATATTCGTGCAAACACTTGTACCGGAACTGCAAAGTTGTAGTCGAAGTGAATGAGGAATGTTTAACTGAATAAATTTGTTGAATCAAAATTAGTTTACCGCCGGCTCGGATTCCGACACTACTGGAATAATTAATGAGTTATGGAAGTGAATTTCGCAGTGGGTTGGCTAATATATTCGCAGAAAAACAGCGGAAAAAGCACTTGTCCCTAATGAAGTCACTGGGTTTGATTTTCTTAAACGTGTTGCTGCCTTCAGTGTAAATCAAGTCGTTATTAGACTGTGGATCTTATGCATTTACGACAAAATTGAATAGCAGAAATTCAGAATAGTAGCAAAATTAAATGAATTTAAAATGATCAGTACATTGTTTCCAATCTATTAAAATTATTGGAGGGAGAATGAACTTTCTATTCCGTTTCAAATTTTTATTTTGCATAAAGATTCGCAGTCATTAGATAATTTACAATCACGTAATCTATTGGGTTGCTCGGAAAGTAATTTCTATTTAGAATAAGTTTTACACCATTTTGTTCTATGATCGTTTGCGATTTTTCACGCAACATGAAGATCCCAAGCTCGTAGCACTTCTATCTTTTAGTTACATGACGTTACTCGAAATTACTTTCCGTACGACCAAATATTTTCACGCCCAATGATTGTATAAACATTTACAGCGTATTGCTGATGCGTCAAAGAACCTCGCAGAGAACTGAACCCATTCGAAGCAGCGCTCGTACGAACCGCCGAATTAATGAAGCCGCTATTCCCTTTCAACCCGGTACACTCGTTTTATTAAAACAACTGGGGGTTAATTTATGCGTGTAATACCGACTATCTTCATTGTCGGTACTTTTTACTACTCTAGTTGCGGTTAACAGGGAACGAGGTCGCAAACAAAGGAAGAAAGAACGAGTCCTTTTATCCTAGCGGCAACAGAAAATGTTAAAGAAGCGTGTTCGTTATTCCCGCGGGTTGCCGGCGGACCAAGGAAAAAAAGGGAAGAAATGCCAGCCACGGTCTCCAGTGACCATCTTATGGCCTGAATGGTCCTGTTCTGTACGTTACGTGTGTGCTCACCGTCGACAGAGAGAGAGAGAGAATGGGAGCAACAGAGAGAGAGAGAGAGAGAGAGAGAGAGAGAGAGAGAGAAATAGAAGAGAGCATCGGCCCACGTCGAGAACCGGGTAAATGGTGCGTCGTGTTACTTAGCTTTTAACGGGAATTAATACAAGTTACGACTCGCTGCAGCAATGCCCGGAAATTTTCCCGGTACCACGATGCCCTTCGTGGATTATAAAGCCAGGATTAAAAAAAAAATCGTTGTTGCACTTGATGCAGCTGATCGATTATAATCAGACTCGGGCAATAACTTTGTAATGAAAAAATGATGTGTACACAAAAGTTGCATGGTATAGGCGAAGGCGTTTCAGAGATTTCAAGGTCACCTTCAGATTTCTTTAAATGGGAACTTTCTGTACCATGAATCGATAGAGTATCCAATTCTGGATAAAAATGGATTGACCTTCATATATCCTTGATCTAATATTAGATATCCATACGTACTCACATTATTCTAGGTGAGGAGCATGAGTTCGAACATTTACAGCTTCCAGGTAGTAACTAGGTATTGAAAATAAAATAAATAATGAAAAGAATGGAAAAAGAACCTCTTGTTCTTCAAGACTATCTGTTTATATTCTCCAAAGGTCTAGCCTGTTCAATAGTTCTTCGGAAACAATTCTTAAAAATCGGCTTGATAAAGAGCGAAGTAATACGTTGAGGAACTGTTGCTAAAATGTCGACTTACTGTCGAATGTATTCGGAAGTTGCGGGGGATTATGGGAGACAAGTTTTAATTGCGTGCCAATTGTGCGAGTTTTTCTGAACACTTGCACGAAAATTTTATTGGCACGTTTTAGAATTGAAATATGCCGATGTAATAATGAGGAACGTAATAAGGTAAAAAAATGAAGAATATAAAGAAGTTATTGTTATATCCGATTAAATTGTTCTTGAATTCGTCCGAGAGCTCCGAGGGATTATAGGAAATAAGTTTTAATTGCACGTTCAATCCGAAAAATTTGTTAACACTTTTCCGGGGAATTGTATTGACTAGTTTTATAATTAAAATGAAAAGAAAGCATCGCACATAGAAATGTATAGTGCATAAATAGAAACTATAATATAAGTTTGATTTTGATCGATGATGTAATAAACAAATTAAGACTTGAATAATATCTTTACTTCAATCATTTAATTAACTGTATTTCATTATTACTTTATGTTTAATTGCCACCCATTTGAATTAATATACGAAATACATGTCAAAAATTTTAAGTACGATGAATTATCAGATGAATTAAAAATTTACTGTTTTCTTGAACTTGAAGACAGTAAACTGTATGAAAAATTATATTATAATTACGTAATTATTTTATGTATTTTATAATGCGATATTTATAATAAAATTGTGATTTAAAAATAGCTCTTTATCGGCGTTTTACAGTAAAACGTAAAATAGAGAAAATGCTTGCGTTAATTTATCGAGATAGTTATCAAGCAATTTGTATTTCCAGAATACACACGGTAGTTCATGCAACTAGCATGAATAATTAATATCTCTTCTCTGGTTGCAATAAGGTAAAAATGTTATTTAAAAAGGCAAATGATTCAAAGCGAACCACAGTTATAGAAACGCATTTGTTTCGCGAGCGTAACAAAGCATGTACATTCTGCAGTGGCATCATTTTTTAAAAGGTCGGAACACATACGTACTCATTGTTTTCTCTATGTCAAACATTTGTTCATTCTGCACACACAGGGATGAAGAATAAAGTAAAACAAAAACCCACCTATTCACAAAATGTTTTACAGTAATATTCGGAGAAATTAATCGCGTAGGTAGACTATTTACGTACCTTTAACCCTTTGCGGAGCTATTTTAACTTGAACATTAAACATTTCATCCAATCTATAATAACTCCATTATATATTATTTTTATTCATTTTATGGATATGAAATTGGTATAATACCTCATTTAGTTATTTAATAATGTAAATGGTACAGCAATTTTTTAATTCTTAAATTATTTACAATAGGGTGGGTCACTACATATTACGATTTACACGACTATTACTATTCCTAGAGGAAAATTGTTCACGTAGAGTTGAATGTTATTGAATGTAATTGGCTTTTTGCAATTAAACATATATATTTTTTGTTACACCCTCATCCTGATATTTTTTACAAGAAAGTATTAACATGCTTATGCGAACATTTATTTAAGAGATATGAGAGATTCGATGAGAACGTGAAATACTAATGATCAGAGAATATTTTTGTGTTAACATTTTGTGTCTATCCCAAAATCTTAATGTGGATCAAAAACACTATGAAATTTCTCAATTTCTTGTTTATTGACGACTACGCGTCCCTTCCTCGGATATGAAATCTTAATAAACCCGAACTTAAGATAGTAATTCCACTCAACGCGCAGGTCAACGAAATACATCTAAAACTGTATTAAAAAACTGTTTTCAAGTGAACTTTCCACCGTTAACAGTGAAATATAAGCACCGGGAGCAAGGAAGTTCCGATATCACGGCGTAAACGCCGAAAGTTTCGTGGTAAAGCATGAAAAAGCCCTTTCGCGGTGGTGAACGCAACCGCGCGTCGGGTCCACTGTT
This sequence comes from Lasioglossum leucozonium, assembly GCA_028454225.1. Classification (NCBI taxonomy): domain Eukaryota; kingdom Metazoa; phylum Arthropoda; class Insecta; order Hymenoptera; family Halictidae; genus Lasioglossum; species Lasioglossum leucozonium. The sequence goes on from CM052218.1 coordinate 1,472,723, forward strand.
CGATGCATTGTTTGCGACGAGCAAACAAAATCGTTTCGCGTCAAAACCTACGCCCAGACATTTGTTGCATCTCGAGGCTGGCGCGACTGTCAGGGGATAGGCGAAGAAATATCGAAGGCTCGTGCAAATACGAAGGGAGAAAGTAAGGGGGTCCGACGCTCTTCGTTCCAGATGGTAGTGACACACGCGAGAAGCAACATTTTCGCGTACACGTCAGCGAGACGTCCCGATATCCCTCGGATATATCGACGCGACGTGCACGACATCCGATGTTATGCGCTCGTATTAAGAATGACGTTTAAAAAAGCTATTCGAATTTTTCAATGCGTTCACCACCGTAATATCGTCCATAAATCTGTGATTATGGAAACGGTGTGAGTCGCAATTACAAATACATTGATCTTTTTGCTTATTACGCGCTGAGCTGACTGATTTTACCAATAATTAGATAATTAACGTAAAATATTCTTTTACCAAGCAGACACAAAAGATTAAATATCTCGAAAAAGAAGACACGATTTACTTCGCTTTCATGAGTGAAATAATTTGGCATCAAACAATGGATCATTATAAACACTTTATTATTTGTTACACGACCTTTTTCTGAATAAATTTATTCGTCAAAGCAAGCACCACTGTGGCGTTAATCGCTTATTAAATAGAAATAGATTTTGCAAAAACAAAAACGTCCTTGGAACGACCTTCAAGAACACTTAATCAAAAATATATGTTTCCACGCAAAATTGTAATCTCTGCAGAGCGTGTCAAGGTCACTGCAATGTCAAAGAAATACAATTATCACATACCCCGTTCTATATCGTATAAAATTCGTGAAAAATATTTTTTGTATCATCTACAATGTTAGAAACCGGGTTTTTCAACGTACCGTGAAGGAGGGACAGCACAGAACGGTACACAGAAAATCGTACTTTCAGCCGGAAACGTTTAAGGTCTCGCAAGAGCGGTCCCCGGTGTGCATAAGTGAAATAAAAAGGCCGAGAGCCAGCCACGCCTGGCTCGAGCGTATTTGTCAACGCGTTTAAAACACGCGCAGTCTCGGTAGTGCGATTCCGTCTAATTTCCCGTGGGTGTCGTTCGTCAGCTGATTTCACAGTTGCAGTATCCTAAACTCCGAATTACTTCCGAAAAGGGACGTATAATTCAGTCTTAATCGATGAACGGCCCGTGGAATGCCGCCGTCGGAACTGCCGGATTGTTTAATTAAATCTGCCGCGGATAGTTTCCCACGAGTAGGACTGCGGCTAATATTTTCGAGATTCAATTGGAAGTTTCGCGGATTTGCACGGCGCAGGCCCGAGCGCGACAGAGGCCGCGCGGCGGGAGCCATGAATTTTTATAGGGAGGTGAAATCGGGAGGAGAGAACGCGCTAGGGTGGATCGAATCTAGCACATACATTATTGGATATCGAAATTCGGGAACGTCTTCTATTTTCCCACGGAATTGTTCTATGAATTCGGCTGCACCGACACTATGCAAATTTTTTCCCTATCCTATTCGCGAGAGTCTGGCCCGGGAGGGCTCACTCGAACGTAAAGCGCGAGAGACGCGCCGGAATCGAATTTCAAGAAAGTCTGTTGATGCGAGGATTACAATAAAACTCCGTCGTGTTTAAAAATCAGAAAATCGAAAGATCGACGCCAGTAACATATATTAGTATCTATTGCTTTAAACAATAAATTGAAATATATCACGACTGTGTTTTTTATCCTTTCGAATTACGTGTATCCGATAAAAACAAGTTGTCATTATTACTGTTAATTATTACACAAAGGCTTTTATCTCAATCCGGTATGAATTAGTATATTATCAGGTGCATATCACTGTTGTTATTGTAGAAATTGCTTGTTTGTCGTTATTGAATTGATTATAATTATTTTATGAATAATGTCGTTATTATTATGATCATGGTAATCCAAGCTGTGCAAAAGGAAGATAATTAGGACAGTTTTCAAACGATCAGTGAAATTACTTAATTAAGCGACCGCGTGACAGCCAATATTATTCAACGTTGAAAAGAAAGGGAGGAAATCAGACGAGGAACTAATTTCCAAACGTCGGGGGTTCCGAAGCCAGGAACGTCACACATCGTGGATTCTTTCCTCGCCAGAGAAACGAAATTCCATGGAATCGCCGATTAATTCAACAGCCAGGAATGCACGGCGGTTACGCGTGCTCGTTGCCAACGAATATCTGCGGCTGTGATCCGGAAGACTTCGCGTGGCACGGGTAAATGTGGTTGACCAATTAGTACGCTATTTTCGGCAGCGTTATCTCGAAACGATATATTGTAATTATCTGTTCATTTAACGAGCTCTATTTTTGACGTGGCTCTGGCTAAAAAGTCTCTAAATTGGAATTCATTGCGGACGAGAAAGCTTGCGTAGACAACAAATCGAATCGAATCATTTGAATCGAACTGTTTGCAATAGTTTCTGGTCGGTAATCAACATTTTCTGTGAAGAATTTGTTCAAGGAAACAGAGAAATTCCTTATTTAAACCAACAGACTGATGTTACAAATTTTCCCACTGAACCACACTGTTCTACTTCGTAAATACTTTAATTGTTATCTCAACAAAATAGAATCCATTTGCAATAAAGTATGTTTCATTGTCAATAATGGAACAATCAAAAATGCATTTTAAAAATAGGAATTAAGTGGCCCCGCTGACCCGTGTATAGGAGAGCTTGTACGAAAATATGTTTTGCCATTTAACTATTTAACTTAATCAAAATCCCATTTCCATTAGCTTATATGCACCGTCCCCAACAAGGGACTAAATCATTTATCCCGCTATAATAGAAATTGGCGTCCCTTAATGAAAAGAACTTTTAAAATGAACTTTTTAATTTCCTTTCATTTTTACATCTGCTGATATCGAAGTACCGAATAAGTGTCTATATTGTCCCACTATGGACACATGAGCGTGCACTACCGCAAACAGAATTATTCTTTTAATCCCGATTATTCCGTAGTGAATAAATTTTGAATTTTATGGTATTAAAAGTAAATTTTTCACATAATTATTACATCAAAATAATCCCTAAAGTTCAGGCATTTTACTTATATAAAAGATTTATTTCTATGTTTAAGGTACGAACCTAAAAGCTTTAATTTAGCTTATATATATAAATTAAATAAAATTAATTATTTTAAATAATTTGATAAAATTTTTGTTCCTGTTTGTTTGTTTTCCGGCGAACTAGCAATCATAAAAGCGGACAGAATTGTTAATAAAAATCTAAAGAAAAAATGGAGTCCCCGGCCGCTACCGTACGCTAATGCAAGTTCTTCTTACCCGTGCTTTAGAGGGTTGAGGGCAGATGGTCCTTTGAGAGTAATAATTTCAGTCGGCATGCTACGTTAAAATAAACCCGAGTTATTACACGTCGTCAACCAGGGGGAGCAACATCGTGAATGAAAGTTCACATGGACTTGCAATATGAAGATGACTCGTTGCCAGTGATTACGCTGCATCGAATGCATTTACGATGCCGAGTTATGTTGACCCATCATGAAAGTTTCTTATCCGCGTGCAAAAAATCAGGTCGTTCGATACGGTTATAAAAAAGTTATTCTACAGGCACACGTTGCCTTATAAAAACGACAAGATTTAATTTATTTAGACTTTGCTCGTTTGTTATTGTAATATGTGCTCTGATAACGACACATCATTTCCTGTGAAAGCTTCATTACAATTTCGATAATTGCAGAATAAAAAATCCTGAACCGGTCGTGGTAGGTTTAGTGTTAAAGAGTGATGGGTCTGACTGTATTTGTTGCAACATTCGTGTTCTGTTGCAGTTGGACGATGACAAGAGTCGGGTCAAAATAAGCTTATTATATAATTCGTTGAGCGAGGGTTAATACGGTTGGGAATTGGTACTATCGAACTTTTCGCGTCAAACAACGTCGCGATACCGCAGCGTGGACTCCTTCCTGGCGGAACTCAGCCCTGGTGCTTTATCCCCGTAACTCATAAGTTTCAGGCTATATCTGCGGTCTCGATGTATCGATAATTTCGGTACGCCGGCGCTGTGGTCTCGAGCGGCGCGCAGAGCTTTCCTCCTATTATCGGGCTGCCGGAAAAACGATAGCACTGCGCCATTAATGCCACTGATAACCGTTATTTAAGGGAGCTCTGCCGGCCAAGAGAGGCCTTTACATTTAACGGAAGAAAAAGTTTGTAATAAAAATCAATCGAAAAACGCTTCGCTCCTGTTCGACTACGCGAGTAAGCCAGCTGACTATGACTGGGCTACTGCCAATGTAAACCGTAATGAAATATGATCTTCAATGTATTACACCGATCAGCCCAATTATTAAAATGGATCTGGTGAGAACACCTAAAATATTTCCATGTTTCCATCTTCCTTGAGAATTAACTGGTTAACATTTTTTGTATCTTGAAGGTACGAAGAAGTAGAAAAATTTATTTATCAAAATTGAATTTTGACTAAAAACTTTTACATTATTGGTAGACAGAATCTATCCACATACAACATGTGTGTGTGAAATTAAAGCTATGAAAAATTTTAGGAGCATTGCAAAATTTCGTTATATTTATTAAAATTGTTTACGGAAAAAGTAAATTTCTATTTTATGTAGGTGACAGTCGAAGTCACATTTTTCAGATAGTTAACAAAAGAAATGTATCTTGGTATTTTGTTTATCTGAATTGACTGGTCTTGTTGAATGAAGTTGTATTACTCGTATACATATGAATTTACAAACACATACATTGACTAATATTTACATTAATATACTGTTACTTTTAACTGAACAGTGTGCACTCCGTTGATGCAGTTGCCGCGACCTACATCGCGGTGGAATTCAAATTTCATGAATTATAACACCGACTGAATTAATGAATAAAATAATAAATGCATGAAATGTAAATTAGGGACGTCTATAAATCTCTGTCGGAAAACAGTATTTTAATAAAAATGTTTTACAATTATTACTAGGTTGTAGCAAAGACAAACCTAAACCGCGACCATACATTGGCGAGAATGTGAATAAAAAGATTCTTGTACTTCTTTTTAACAGCTTCTTTTAACATCTTATGGCAATTTTACGTAAACGTTTCTAATAAATCTTCAAGAGCCGAGTAAAAATTAATTATGTGTGGTTTTCAAATTCTAAGCTAATTCACCAAAAGGTAGGTGCAAACATTATAGGTTTATAATAAATTCTTTTACAAAACGGGTTCACAAAAAGCTTACTATAATCGTCTTAGCACTACAGTTACCACTGCCAGTCAAATGTGACCAGTTTTATATTTTTTATTTTACAATTATCGAAATTATTATCTCCCTATAAAATCGTAATTTTATTATACAAAATCAATGAAATTAAAAAATTTATACATCGTGGAGCAACATTCAATTCGCGTCACATCAGCCGGTGAACGCCGAGTACGGCAGAATACGAAAGAAGGCAAACGAGTGGAAAATTTACAGGAAAACTTGTAATGGCCGGACCGTTTCGCCGTCCCAGGAGGGCAATACGGGCCCGAGGTATCAGCCATCGATTAATTACGGGACATTAACTATGAAACACGCGCGATACTTGGCCGCGACGACAAGCTTGCGGTGTCGCTGGAGCCGACACGAACGGACGTGACGGGGCGGGTTCGCGTTAGAACGCCGCCGGTGGGGACGATTCGGCAGCACGTATCTACCCAGTTATGTGTGAGCAAAGGGCATGTTTAATATGAATTGGGTATTAATAACGAACTAACTAGGCGCGAGAACCCCGCTACTTATTATTATTTATCAGCGTGATTAATCGGGGTCAGTGTTGCGGCGCGCCGCACCTGCGCCATCCGTTTGCAGCGCACTGGGAAATTGGTTCGCTCACTTTCGAGTGCATCTGGACTATGTGCTCGAGTGCCTATGGACCTCCGCGAACCGCAGGTGCTCGCCAAATTCTTTTTTCATACTACCGATGATCAGGACCGTGTACTCTGCCGTTTATTGCGCGCGGAACGCGGTGTTGCTACTCCTGCGCATCAAACTTTCAGTTCGATTGTTTTTCATTCAACCTCGGACGGTCAAATCCATTTGTGCACAGTTTTCGGACAATTTTTCATCCAATTTCTCGTCTCGTCGTTCGGGCAGATATTATCATCGAATTATTGAACCGTCTGAAAATTCACCGATTAACACCAACTTGAAACAAACATAACTTTTGTTTAAGCAAAAGCAGACTGTAGTTGTGAATCACAACTTGTGATGTCGTGTCGATCCCGAAACTGGTGTAAGTTCAAACTCCGGAGAACACGTTCGAATACTTTATTTGTAACAAGAGGCGAGGCTCGGCTTGCTGGTTCTAAGTCAGACTCGGCTGTGCTTAGATATAGTCGCGTATCTAGTCGAACCGATTCTGTTTTTCGTGAGCTCGCATGGAAATTGTGGAGACTCGGAGGTAGGTGTGGTTTTTCTGGAAATTGTTGCAATTGGTTGAGAGGTGTGTTTTGGAAGATGATGGAAGTGGTGGAAAATTAGAAGGAGTAGGAGTAGAGGTACATCTGGTGCGGGTGAGTAGGGTTGTCTATAAAATTTAGCACGTTAACGGTCGAAGGCCCAACACGTAGACGTCAGCTTCGAAGGAGGTTTTACGACGTAACAGGAGTTACTGTCTTGATCTGCAGGATGTGTAGTGATATAAACAATGTTGCTAAATAGATTTATTAAGAATTAACACATGCAGATATTTGAAATTTCACACGTATTTCCTGATAAAATTATTACGGATAACCTCTCAAGGCTAATAAATTTGTATGGAAATATTTCCGGTGAATGAGATTTTAATGAACCTATACGCATGTACTGGTTTAGCCAATTACCGGATATTCTACGTGTAAAACAGTCTGCTAAATAGACTTAATGGTGAGTTTACTAGCACGCTCCGGATGAAACCGTTCACCTGTCCCGTTATTCCTCTTCCGTTTCATTATCTAACATCGTTTACAGCCATTTGCGTAATAAATCACCCTGCACGTTTCACACGCATTCTTTCATGCAAATCGGAATATACACACAAAGTGTTTTCATGAAGATCGTTTTGTTCATTGTTATTTTAAGTCGATTCTAGTGCTGTTAATAATTTTTACACGACCATACACTACATAAAACCAATAAAGTAACGTTCTCTAACTTTTGTATATATTTTTTAGCAATTTCCAACGATATTTGAGGACACCCTCTACAACGTAGAGTCTGCAGTACGCTATGAAAGTGGCTGAGAGAAAGAACTCGAGGTCCTTAAAGGGTTTAGGGCATCTTGATCCCATACTCGGATATCGGCGTTTATCCTCAAATGTCGATCACAGTGTCTTTGTACACTCGACGTCGTCCTCTTTAGTAACTTCATCTTTCTTAGAAACACTATCCTCACGGCGCCCCTTCTAACAGAGTCCTCCACAATGAATCCCCCTCCTATTTGCACACGACAACAGCAATGCACATTATTTGTTTTTGTTCGTCGTCGATTGTCACCGTCGCGTCGCCTCTTCTGATCGGTGTCCCCTCCAGACGATCCAGCCAATTGTTGGATCCCGTGATCAAACCCGTGATCTCGGGACGCGTCGACTGAGCCGCGTGCATTAACCATAACAGCCGCGGAACCCTCCATCTTCCTACTACCCTCTTAATGTTCCCGGTGGGTTCGAAGTGGAATAATTACTGTCGAAAGAAAACCCTTAAGGGTCAGAAGCGAAATTGTCTCCACATTCTATTATTAACAAGATTACAAATTTTCACCATATTACTCGTACCATTAGGCTATCTAACTTGGAACATCAGACATTAACGCTAATTCAAAAGCGTTTTTCATCCACAGAAAAAAGTTTTCAGCAACAACCCTTAATATTTTCTGTGTGATTTGGACCAGTTGCAATTTTCTCAAAACATTTTTCACGTCACCTAGTAAACTAATTGTTCTAATTTCTCAAAAAAGTCGTAAGGTCCAGTATTAGCACTAAAAGTGAATACTTTATACTATTTTATAGAAATAGGAAGAATGAGTTCGTCCAAATTTTCAGCCATAGTGTTTATAACGTTTACTTAAAGAAGTTAAATTGGTTTAATAATTTCTCTGCATTTTCACAATCTCAATATCCGTAAATTAAAAATATTAGAACCCGTCATTTACTGTACTGTTTTAAATTTTACTTTATTTTTTTATTATTATTATTTTAGTAAAATTTACTTTACTGTACTGTACTGTTTTAAATGACTCACTCTGTACGTACATGTATCGGGTCATTATATTTCGGAAAAGTGTTTTTTCTAGTAGTGCACGTGTGTACAAAAATGCATCGTAATAAACAATTTCTCGAGAACCCAAGAGCAACACTAATTAAAAAGAAGGTTGAACATACTGCGTGTAAAAAGCTCCTAAAAATCGTGAGTTACAGACGCTCGGAAGCCTGATTTAACAGAAATTCTAAGGGCGACGCATTCGCGTCCTAGCAGGGTTGTTAATTGTTAAGAAGCGAGCAGAAATGAGATCCCGGAAAGCGCTGAATGGAGGAAGCGCGTCGGCGGGGGCACGGAAGTGGAGGGACAGTGGAGGTGGTCGTGGACAGGGTTCCCTGTGGTATATCGATTTCAAGATTAATGGTGCCGCGTGGCTAGGAGGAATTTCGCGTTTTCTTCGGCGTGCAGCCGGGCGCGGCGTAGGAAGAACGCGCGACGCCGAGGGAAGAAAGCGGTCTGACGAAGAAACAATGGGACGGAATCAACGTTCAAACAATTACTATATATACCCAGCAACATCGTCGCCGGTGTTGATAATAATTCCGCCGTGAGACAATAGAGCGGGGCTCAGGCGTCGAGAACCGCCTCGTCGTCGGTACGCGCGAACCAAGCATCCTCGTCGTCGGTACGCGCGAACCAAGCATCCAGCGAGATAAGCTTTTAATTTTCCCGGGGCCCGACAATGCCTCCAAATTAAAACGGCCTTCGCGCCTAGCCTGCAACCTGCAACCGGCTCTCTGCAACGGTCTACACGCTCTGGCAATGCGACGCGACGCGACGCGACGCAGCGCCCGCGTTTTGCATAATCATTTTACGAGCTGGCAAAATCCGCGGCAAATGCCGGCTGATTTTTCCGCCCCTATCCGATCAAACGAACGAGCGGAATATACGCCGGTGAACCGACCGCGCCGAGAATCCAGCCGATTTGCTCGATTTCATGCTCGATATGGTTGATTCGCCGCCGATAAATCCGCCCACCAACGCCCCCCTCCCCTCGCCCCATTCTTTAGAGAGTCTCATGATTTACGAATAACCATCGTTTCACTCGCTCCGGGTCTGGCGCGGAGCGAATTAGAAGAACGAGCTGAATGTCTCAACATTTTCGGGACGCTTTATAGGGGCTCTTTCTTTGACGAGCGAATTCACGATTTCGTGGCTACTGTGGGCGCTACGCTGCTCGAGACGATATTTTATTCAACGCGATACCTCGAAGCAAACTGCAACGAGGATTTCTATTCACTTCATGTATCAATTCTTTAAAAGAACATTATCAATTTCATTACATTTGCAAAATTTTTTTAACAAACTATCGATACTAATTTAGCAGACACAACGTGTAGAATACGCAGGAATAAAGGTGTTTGCAACCACAGAGTAAATTTCCTAATAAACATAATTAATTTGAAACGTTAGCAACAGAGTAAATATAAATATATTTAACCATTTTTATGTAAGGGAAATAATAATTAAATTCATGTGACGCTTTCACCGTTTTATACTTCTTCTATCGATCTGTTGTTCGCAGTTCAAGTCAGGACGAAACTAACTAGCAACTTTCCGTAGGTTTCCACTGACGAAATAAATAGAACGTATCAATCAATTCGCTTCGCGTCAATTCAACCAGCAATATCTTTTCATTCGTCTCAGCCGGTAGGTCAACAACTAGTAACTGTTAACCATTAATTATGGCCCACTGTGCGCGCATCGCCAGTCAAACGTCCAAAGAAAAAGGTCGTCTATTTGGTGTTCCAACGCAACGCGGCGCGTTAGCGGGTTCTAAACTAGGACCGTGTGTCGAGCTGCTCGGAGAGGAAGGATGGAACGAACGTAACGAGTTAACAAAGATAAAAGGCAGCGAACAGGAAAGCTTCTATTTTTTACTCGACTCAGGACGACAATGGACTGGAATTAAAGCGAGGCACCGAGCCTGCGTAATTGTTTTACGAGCGGATAAAATTCATGGACGTTCCCGTTAATACGGCTGGATATATTCTTTTGAGCCACCGGTTTGTGTGAAACTTCGTGCTCCGTTGCGTGTCGCCGTCGAAATATTTCCCGGGAATGTCAATAAACTTTGTACTTCTTTCTTTGCTACGTGGACGCGCCGGTACAAGGTGTATAATTAATATTGGCACTAACCCTTTACACTCGAAAGCCCCGTGTCCCTGGGAAAATTTATCAATTCGAAACACGTTTGCTGGTTTCTGAGTCTGACACGGAAATTATTGTAGTATTCATATTATTATTGGAAACACGAAGTAATAATACCACGTTTACTAGTCTAATAATTCTTTAAAGATATAAACAATAATACACATTTTTTATGAGAGAAATAACATTTGGTTGCAGTTTGTATTTAGCAATAAAGGTGTAACTGGTGATACAACCGGATTCTATGTTAAAAAATAAGTCGGAAATACACAATAAAATTGTTTCATTTGAGACTTCGTTTTCGAAAAAATTTGAAAATGCAGCAAATACACGTGCTATTGATAGGAATCGTTTGACGCGTCTGATCATGACCGACCTATTCTACTTCCTGCGTATAAGAGCACCTGATAGATCTTTAAAATGGATTTTCTCGAAAAAGAAGTCTCAAATGAAAAAATTTTGTTTAATAACACCCTGTATATAAAACTTTACAAAATACACTTCTGTATTTCACTGATAAGAATCCAGAGCACCAGAAAAATAAATTAGGTTTAGTTTGACATTTAGCTTTTAAAACATATTTATAATTAATAATTATTTTTATGCTTCTTTGCTTCCTAAAATTTCTCTCTATTTAAACTGCATAGACTATACATAACCAGAGAAAAATTATGTTTATTAATCGTTGAAGACGTTGGTATATGAATTGTAAGATGTTTTACAAAATTCGAAAATTTACAGAAAAATTCAAATCATCAGTTATATCGATCGGATCAATTATAATACCGACATTGTATATTTATTATATATAACATTTACGTAAATCTCCTCATTAATTCTTAAAATTGCACACACTTTATTCCCCACGTAAACAATAAGAAAAATACGCAAAGCAACTAAGGGGAACGATCGTTTTCTTAAATAATGTCGACAGCCGAGCAACCGGGGCGCGGCGATTTATGAAAGTTTCGCGCGAGCGTTTCGCTCGGTTCGTTACTTTGTTAATTGGTTTCCATTCAGTGGGCATCGCTTCCTGTCTTCGACCGGGGGAACAAAATATCGCCCCGATATTCCAATATTCCAGCTTTAAGCAATGCATTTGGCTTATTCGTGCATTTTCATCATTCGACGGGGCCCTCTCTCTCTCTACGGCCGCCTACGTTTCCCCGGCTCCCAAGATCAATAGACCGCACAGAGACCCCCGCGTAAACTCGAAATTTCATTTATTCCGTTGATTAAAGCCACCCTCCAGTGTCTACTTTCGCAAATTTCCCGGACAGACGCTGCCGCTACGTTTTCGTAACATCCACCGAAATTGCGCCGCTACTTCCGGAACGACTTGCGAAACCAAAACCAGCGTCCCGCGAGAGAATTACACTCTTCGCCTCCTCCGGCCTTCTCCCCTCCCTCCTCCACACACTTCCGCAATCCACCGTGAATGTAATCCCCGAACGATCAGTTTTAATCGGCGTCTGAACTCTCGATCTATTTGAATGAGTCGGTTCATTGTCTCGTCGGATCGAATAATGCGAAACGCTTCGATCGCCTTGAACAATGAGGAAGGACCCGATCAAGATAAAGGGAAGAGATTGAGGTCTCGAAATATGTATTTAGCAAGATCCATCAAGAGTTACAAGTTACAATTATTCATGATAAAAAGTTCAGTAAGCATGTCCGATTAAATCGAACTCTCCAACAGATGTAAGTATTAAGGAATTTATATTTGAAAAGCATTAGGTGGTATCTGAATTTTCAAATTGTAAAATGACACGAGAAAATGGTATGAACAATATCGTATGCAATATCGAGGTTAAAAAATTTCTTAAACTGAACAGTGTTTCTGCTTCCAAGCTGTAATGTACACGGTTTAGTGCTTCAACGTGCCAATAAACAATATGTTAATAATTTATATTCGAAAGTAATACGAATGACAACAAAGACAATTGAACATCCCAAAAATTATGTTCCACACTGTACATACTCTACATTTACAATGGCATTTTTAAAAAGGTAACTTAATTAACGAACACAAACACGAGTATGCTCGCAGTAGATCAACAGTATTTGCACATGGAAACACAAATAAATCCGTAGCCGGTTAACGATGCGTTAACAGTGAAATTATTTACGCGCAGAGATCGATCGTTTAATTGCTCGCAACAATTACAAAATCGCAAATTTTCGCGTTCGCAAACACCGACAACTGTCGCGATAATCAATGAGATAATCTGACAATGAAACATTTTTGGTTTATTAACCTGTTAATTAGGTGAGCTCTTGAATCGCGATACCCATGTGACCATAATTAATACATTGACTGTTGCACCACCTATTCATACAAATTAACTTTTACGTCGATATATCGAAGGTACAAAATTTCGTTAGGATTTGCGAGATGCACGAGGGATCGAATGATCAATGATCTTCGTTTGTTTGTGACGTATGAAAATCTGTCAAAAATTATAATTAATCGTAATAAAATTTTGTTAAAGACACAATTGCTTCTATGAAAAAAGCATAATTGCGAGATATAGAAGTTTGGAACATGCCATGATAGACACGTAAGTTGTCTAATATTCCTCGGACCAATCAGTGATCTGGTCGAATGCGAATAAAACATATTTGCACCCCGCGGCGAACACATTCAGACTCAAAGTGGACAAACCAGCGGTGCGGAATATCTTGGAAAGTCAACGGTGGAAAGTTTGCAGTGTAAATACCTGACTTCGGGATGCTCTGCTGCAAGATTTTGTCATAACATACCGCGGAATATGTTGTAACCTTGTTACCTGAACTTCCATGGTCATTAATATAACCCGGAAGTGGTACGTAATCGTACCGCTTTATTAATTAATATTTACTTTGTTAAACTTCACCACTCGTATCGGTCAGTTTATTCAACGAACGCGTATTTTCAGGTACAACAAAATGGGATATGATACCGACAAGATAAATTACTTTATCTCTTACCAGTGTCTCGAAAATACCGCACAGTTCGAGATGGAGCGATTACTCTAATAATTTTCATTGTTATTAGCGTCGTCTGAATTCAAAAGTTGCATAAAAATGTAAATAATTTTACAAATCCGTCAAAATCCGAAGGTATGCCTTACAAATTTCAGAAATTAAAGATATTTGATTAATTAAAGGGACAGTTCATGAATGAATCCCATCTATAAAAGTAACTAAAAGTCGGATAGGAATTTTATAAGCGATAATTACTCGATTATCAACATCTAATACTCGAAATTGATTTAAATTTTCTGTAGATTTAACTATATACGAATCAAGTATAATATTAGAAAATTCTGAATATTCAAATCTTCAATATCATCGATGACCAATTGTTTTAACTGTAAAATATGTAGGATTTAAAGAAATTTTGTTCCAAATTTTCGTCTTATTTTTTAATGTAGAATCATACTGCCTTGGTTGCACCACCAGCTGCCGGTCACGCTGTATACCTTAACATCCTTGGAATCCTCATTCCTTATTTTTCGTAAATGTTCGAGAATCAAAAGTGTTGTACGCGACAATTTCCAATTCTCCAGTGAAACGAATAGATATTCAAACGGCCATGCATAATGATAAGTAAAATGCTATTCATAATACACAAGCGTACAATCCCACGTCACTGAATTGATAACGTACAGTTGGCTTCCTACTAATGCAACATTCACAACATTTTCCAGCACGGAACGAGCGCATATTTACTACATTAGCGCAATGCTATCGAACCCGGTAGTTTATGAACAACAGTGCATATATATCGCGGCAGACACCCCTCTCGAACCGAGAGTTCTATTACTCACAATTCTATTGTCAGTCGGGCCTCCATTCCCGAAAACAGGCCATACATTGCCACGCGATTCCCATCAACGGCTGACAGGTCGCAGAGCGAACAGCGTCCAGCAGCTGGAACGCATCCTCGTCAACGAAGAAAAACGCGCTGGTCTCGAAATCGGAATTCGATGGACAGCGTTGTCATCGAGATTTATGAGGGTGAGGGCCTCTGCCGGGCTCGCGTCATTCGGCCTCTGGTCTCGTGTCTGCAGTCGGTAACATCGTAATGATGTAGTGTCGCGGCGAAGAAGTTTGCGTTAATGGGGCCGGGGGTAAAATGTGTCCGAAGTTTAGACGTCACCAGCGCGCGGCTTTAAGAAGTTGTCTCGGGCCATGGTCTGGGGAGGTAGGGATCCATTGTGCGCTAGCCTGCTGGCTGGTCCGTCGTCGTCCTCGTCGTCGTCCTCGTCGTTGGATGAAGTGCCGAGGCGGATGTTTCGCTAGCCAGGCACGGCCCATGCCGAGCCGAGCCGAGCCACGTCGAGCGAATATAGGCTTTTGCCGGGAGAACTTCCTTCCGCCGAACTTCGCCGGGTATATTGGCTTAGTTTCGAGCGACGTGCTTGGATACACGGGTTAAATATATTCGCGGACATCTTCGTCCTGGGAACAACACCTCCGGCTACGTTATCCGTGCTCCACCCCCGCGGAACTTGTTACGGTTCGAATGAACACCCGAACAGATCCTGTTCGAATGTACACGCGAGTTTGATACTAATGGCGTGTAAAACAAGAGATCCTCGGGATCGGCATAGAATTCTTCAGCTGCTCAACCACTGCGTCGACTCTGCGCGCGTCGTCGTACACGTGTTAATATTTCGAAGCTGACTTTGTTAGTTTTTCACTGATAAATAGACCGCGGATTTGATGCGTTTATCGCGATAATTAGGAGCTGCAGTTGAAAAAATAGATTGATAGAATTATTAATGAAGGAAATAAATTTGTGCTTGGCCTCTGTAGTAGTTTATGCTTAAAAATTTGACTCAACGACAAAAATAGTAGAATTTCAGATATCAGAAAGATTAAAAGAATATATCAATATTTTTCGATTATTGGAATTATTACTAGACCGCGAATTTTTATGCGAAATGAATATTGTCTGGATTAATTATGTGCTCCTTTTTTTAATAATCTTAACCAGCTGAAAATAGTACAACAGTGTCTTCAAATTCTTTAAATGACTCTAGAATTTTTCATTCGATCTACTCATTTTTATAATATTATTAGCAGTCTAGGTATTAGATAGATCTACAACTGTTAGATACAATGAAATAATACTATTTCTGCTAATATTGTCTGCTAACTTCGTTGTAGCAAAATTCTAGACACGTCCAGTATGAAGCAATAATTAAAGAGAATCTGATGAAAGAAATTCGAATTTTACGAGTCGAACGAATTTTATATAATAGGAACGAATGCGAGTGCTAAAAATGCCATCATCTGCATTTTACATGTCGGAGGTTTGACGGTTCTCCTGGATGAGACGTGCATCAGCTGCTCGCGACTGCTAATTTCCTTCCTGCCCGATTGTCTGCCAGACGCGCACTTATTGATTTCAATAGAATTACCTCGGAAAACGCGTCCCCTGTTAGATCATACTGTGTGACGTTCATCTTCCTACCGACAGATCGTCGCGACGTGTACATTGCCCCCATATCGGTTCCCCATGAATCCTGAAATGTGAATTTTGGACTGTCTGGTCCGTTGATGCGGGTGTCGGAAACTTAGAGATGAAAAGTTATTTCTCTACAGTTACCATCATAACTAAACTGATACAGAAGTTGAAGTACGATGAATGACAAGAATATTAACGATGATGGCTGAATGTGTACATTAGTAGACTGCGTACAGTTATAGCAGAAACGAGTTGGTACAATTTAAAACAGTAGTGAAATTAAAAGAATCTATGGCATCGACGTATCATTTTCAATTTGTTAAGAGCATTAATGCAAAACAAAAATTGTAATCTGCTTCTTGCAACTGATCCAAACAATTTTTATTTCATATTAATACATATTAAACTTTAAGATTTCAAATTATTTATAATTTCGGACCTAGTTTCCTCAATCTCTCAAGTAAAGTTTAGATCTCAAAATGATGTATAATTTTTCCTCCTAACTGCACACCAAATTATCAGAGATTCGTCAACATCTTCTTGGATTCATTGGTTAGCCATTTAGCGCGACAGTTAACGGGATCTGCATCGGATATTACGAAGTTTGCGATAATTTTCGAACTTCACCCGACGAAAATGAAATCGAGAAGGCCGTGACAACCTCAAGTTCGCACAGTTTCCACCTAACGATTTTACTCGCGAAACAAACAGAGATCAACGAGGAATTATCATTGGAGGGGTTGATGTCAGTTGGCCGGGAGTTGGGCGACGAACGAAGATGAAAATATTCCCAGGAACACAGGAAAGGCAGGCTGGGAAGGAACCCGAAGAAGTGGCGAAACGGGGTATCGTTAACGCGAAAGTACAGTCCTACGAAAGTTATGGAGCGAGCTAGACGTTGTTTGTAAACTTTTAACGCTACACTGGCAGCCATACCCCAGTTATACCCCTTTAATCCAGCCGCGACTGAGATGCATCCGGGCGTAGGGAAACGTAGCAAGGATATACATATTTAATAACGGAAATGCATAACAATGAGCACACTTCTAGACACTGCTTCCTCAACCCTCTCCGCCATGGCCCGCTCGCCTGCCTGCCTGCCTGCCTTTCTGCGTCTTAATCCCTTTCACGTGAATTACTCCACCCCGGTGGCACGCCTTTGAACGTTACCCCGCGTTTTCGTATTCCATCGCGTTCCTTCGACATCGACGCGATGCAATACCTCGAGTCAGCGTCGAGAATGACTACCAATTCCGGGATACGAGCGAAAAATTGAATCATTTAATATTAACACGACCAGTGCATTTTACAGCTGCAGCGCATCTCGCTTTATTCGTCTCTGCGATTCGACGCGAGCTTATGCATAAATGTCAACGGAAAATGCAGTTTCTCAAAGTAAGTACCCTCAGCCACAGGTTAAGTATACAGGCTGGGACAAAATTCAGTGGACACCCTTTACAAATTGATGACTTTTAAAAATTGGACAGAACGATTTTTGTATGTTTCAAGATTGTGTATACAACAATTTTTTACACATTACCTAGTAAACTAATCCTTGTAACGTATAAAAAAAAACTAAAGAGTAATTAAAAAGAAATTATTAGTTGTGGGAAGAATGTATTAAACAAAATTAGTTTTTGATAAAATTGCAATGCTTTTATATTTGCTACGTCTTAGAAGAAACAAATTCTGATTGTATAGTAGGATAAATAGTTAATACTATCGAGTTAACCAATATTCATAATCACATCACCTGTTTATTTCGATATTTTATCGCGTGAAAAAACAGTTCGTTTCTTAACGTTTATTATATCTTCCTCTTAAACCGCTTCTCTCGCCTCGCCATATTTCCTTTCTGTTGATTATCTTTGAAACGACTTGATCTCTTCTTTGAGTTGGACACTTTAACATTTCCTAAGTAATCTCTTTTATCGCAGCGAGTATTCGCAATTCCGTATCGCAATTCCGTATATTATTTCTCGGAATCATGGTTGAACTTTCCCGGAGTAAACTTAATCAGTATAGCTAAGCACAATGAAACATTGTATAGTTCAACAAATATCTACCCAGTGGTGGTTTTTCAATTTTGTCACAAATCAAAAATAATCAATCAAAAATAAGTAAAAAGACCGAATAATCAATTTTTAATGACGCTTTGATTCCAACACAATCTTGTTCTGATCGCGCGTCTGACCATAGACAACCAATACTACTTCTTGGGAATGTTAGGGCACATGTCAAATCAAAAAAATTCGCCAAATTTTCGAACTCGTTTTTTTATTCATCAATTATTTCGTATATGTGATGAAATATTGTGCATATATGTAAATTTAGATTTACAAAAGCCATATTTTAAATTTTCATTATAAGTACAGATAAAAAAGTTAACAATGCCAATGGTAATTTTTCCATACGATACTCAGTAAACTAATCCTCCTAACATCTTAAACAAGTCGTTTGTGAATCAAAAAATTGATTCACTATGGTGGGCTTTCTCCATTGATGAATCCAGCACAGGATCTACAATCTCAATTTATGTCTTGTCGCCTACACTCAGTATAGCAAGCATATCGAGCAAGCAGTAAGGCGCGCTCAGGCAAGATCCGAGTGTACTACTGCAGTCACTCGCTCAGGTTTACCTAACTACGAGCATCACTGCGCTTCGCTTCCCTCTCTAACGCGTCTCTAGCCAATTAGCAGTTTCTCCATTTCCGAATATAAAAGCCAGATACGAATCAGTCAATCGGACAGTAGTGTGAACATTTTAACTTTGACTGTAAGCTTTCAATTTAATCGTGAACACTTCAACTTTCACTGTAAATGTACCACCCTTATCTCTACATTATCAATAGAGTATCTGAAGCAGTCGTAGAATTTATTACAACACGTGAAATTTAAACAAGTTCTTTTCGAAAGCTTTTAGATATTTACTAAATATAAGAAAGCATTTTTTTTGTAAGAATGATTATGAACTGTAGAAACATTGGAATGTTTCAGAGAAACTATATTTATGTTAAATAATATTACTAATTTCAATCAATTTTTTTAATAAAGCAATTAAAAGTCGAATTTATGAAGCCATTTTTAATTTTTATGGTGAAAAGTTAAGGTTGGTCACTAACAATGTCATTATGATTTTTTTCTTACATGTAAAACTTCTTTTAAAACACTTAAAAGAACAATATCTCCAGCATATTGCGTGCCAAGAGAATTTCATAAAACTTCCCTGAAACCGAGAAAATAATTGTTTAAAATAGCTTTTCTTTTTTTTATAAAAGTTTAATGTTGTATCAACTGTTGGGTTATTAGCAACGCCTTAATAGATGTTTTCCATGTGTTACAGTATACTGCTTCATAATTTAATTCCTTTTAGAAACTTTAAAAGATCTTGGCCTTTTTAAATCTCATAAAAAAACAAGTAGATATACTATAACAACATTGATCGCCTGAATTTGCTGAAAATACGAATTAAAAACGTTCACCTGTATATCGTTGTGAAGCTGTCAACTGTAGCACGAAGATTAATATGTGTACACCTTGCATTGATCTCGTAATGTTTGAATATTTTAAATAAATCGGTGTTGCCGTGCAATATTTCGAAATGCCAATCAGTTCCTCATTAATCTGTGGATCTTCATATACCACCCCTGACAGAAAATATTCGATCAAAATCGTGAATATGATTGTTGAACGAATTATTTGGGCGTATATTAAATGTGAATAATAGCACAGTATACACAGGGTGGATCACGTAACATGAAAACTTTAAATAACTCATAAAAGTAGAAAAAGTTCTTCGCTTGAAATAAAATTTATTTTACAAAATAATTGTCAGAACCGTCTGATATAATACTTTATGTTTGCAAAATTTTATCATACAACAAACAACTTACGAGTTATTTAAAGACGCCTTGTATATTGGAGAGATATGGTATAAGATATTTAAATAAAAATATCACTAAATTAATGAATTGTTTTGCCTTTTACCAAATATAAAATAATGAACTGTTAACTTTTACGAGAACAAAGAAATCTTAATAGTATAACAAAGCAATAAAACAGACATTACAACAAAAATTCATACTGTATATAATGAAAAAAGCAAGCATATTTTTTTTTGTATTAATATTTTCTTGACATACACAACAAGTGTTGTCACTGCATTTACTTTTGATCAAGATACGATTCTTAAAAAACTGTAGAACAGAAAAATTTTAACTGATTATAATACAGTTTCGTTCCATTTTTAATTCATTAACATCGAAGAATATAAAACTCGCCATTCACTTTTGTTTTTCAGAATTCCGATGTTCGCTGAAACTGCAGGAACAAAGAAAAAAGCTTTCAATAAAACGATGAACGTTGCGATCGTTATTTAAACAAGGAATTTAAAAAAAGCAAGAAAAATGACGACTTGATCGCGTTCGTTTTCGGCCGTTCCGGCTCGGTTTAACGATAACCTCGATAGAAATTTGCCAGGAATTTCCATTACCGGCCGGACCTGATTCCGTGCCCGGCATAACATTCCCAGCGCGGGCGCATTGTTTCGCGTTAACTCGCCACTATGGCGCAAAACTTTCCTCCAGCCAATAATGGGAAATAGAATTCGAAAGTACGCCCCCGGACCGAATCGGAAGAGTTCGTCGGTCGGACCGGATGTTCTCGTTAAAATAACGAAGCGATTTATTTTTACGCGCTAGCCGAGAATTTTCGCGCGCGAACCTATCGACGCAGTCGGCTTCAATTCGTTTCAATGCGTTGCAACCCGACACCTTGGCTGTTGCTCCCTGCGCGGAGCAAGACTTCAAAGTCTTTCCTACTGCTTCCGCGTTGCACTTCTCCATCGCCTTGCTGACTAGACGACGCAGGAGTCTCCAGAGAAAACGTATCGTTTTATCGGGTCATTGCAAAATTCCTGATACCATTCTAACTGATATTATTCCTGCAACATTGCATTCAACAAAATGGTATACAGGCTGGTCCAAAAATGTCGTACTTCATTGAAATAACTGAATCTCAAGATCGTTTAAAATCAATTTTTCCTTTACGAAAATCTTCTCTGCGGCTTCGTTAACGAGTTCAGAGCGTCGCTACAGCGAACGTTGGTGTTGCCACTGGCTGAGCCGAAATTTGTCCGCCAGAGCTCTGATTGGTCCGCGTTTATCGTTAATAACTCCTTAACCTCTTGCCGTATTTTAATGAGTCAGACACTCGTGATGAAGATTTTAAACAAAGTCTAACAAATACAAATGTTACGCCTTTCTTTTTAGATGAAATAAAATTTTATTTGCTTGTAATTAATGTTTCAGCATTAAAATCAATGTAGCAATACAAAAAAATATATGTATTCTTTTAAGAAAATGGCAAGGGGTCAAAATGATTCGTAACTACTTAATCGATTTTATTGTGACAATATTTGTAATAAAGAACAAGTTTAAGATAATCGTATCGAGACTTTGGCAATGGCGAATCGACAAATACATAAATGTAGCTACGTGTGCATGTATACTGGAAAAACGACTGACGATAGGGCGATGCGGACAATATTCCAACATCAAAAGGAGGAACAACTCTAGGGTTCGTAATTGGATTCCTGGAACTGTGGCTTTTGGTAGCAATTTACGGTTTTACAAACCGTTTTGCGAAGGCGGATTAACTCCTCGACGACGGCGAACGCGGAATGAAAAGGCAACTGTTCTCTATATAAGTTAATATTTCGGCGTAATTACACCGTTTATTCGATTAAAATCAACATCGAGTCACCTTTACCTTGGTGTAATATCGCTGCGCGTGTGTTAAATACGGGGCGTTGCGCTGTAAATGTTGAACGTTGCGAATTAATAAAATTTATAAATAAATAATCCGCATTGTCGGCGCTACAGGTTCGATCCAATTTTCACCTTTAAGCAATTTTGCAATTAAATGTTTCCCAACGTTTCGATCCTAATGTGGATCATTATCAAGGGAGTAATTTTGCGTCTGTAAAGTGTTGTATGCTTTAGTATAAATTTAAAATTTATGATATCGATTCCGTTCCGATTCAGATTTTGAAAAGACAACTTTTTTAATAGTGGACCATACGACATGGATTTTTGTGAAATTAAAAGAATTAGTTTAATGTAAAAAAGTATTTTGGAGAAATTGCAAAAATAATTTTACCAGTTGTATTTTACAATTTTTCTATTTTCGAAAGAAAATCTCATGCGGAGAACATTGAAATGTTATGTTTAGCATCGTGCTCTAGCTGGAAAATCCTGAAAACCGCGAGGCTAAGCGCACGGACGTAAGAGAAATCTTTTTCCCCCCGGTGTTTCTTGCCCCAGTGGCTGGCTAATTCAGTGGCGACGGTGTCGGGCACCGTCCCGACCAAAAAGTTCATCGGAGTGTTCCAGTCGAGCCGAAATCTCGTTTACATTTATCGCGGCGAAGGGGCGGGCCGGTTGCGAGAGGAGAGGCGAGGCGAGACGACGCGCGTTCACCGCGAGAATCGAGCGTGCTTAGCCGCGTACAGGCTTCTTGCGTGGCACGGCTGTTCATGCTTTGAGCCGCGATAGACTTCAATTAAACGCAGCCGCGTCGACTTGGAAACTAATATGCCATTCGGTAACTCCGCGAGGTATTCAAAGAGCGGAGGAGTGGGGCGAGGGAAAGTGAGCCAACCGGGAAGGACCATGTTCTTGCGCAATCAACAATGTCTCGTCAGATTGTTGCGAAGCGGGTACGGTGGAATCTCGATGATTGGCGAACCAGTTTTGTTTGCAGTACCATTTTCATTAATAGGTACCTCGGCTAACGTGCTCGGTTTATGTACAAATGCGAGACACACCAAAAAGAAACTGTAGAACTTGTGAGAACTGCGGTTAGGATCTGAAGGACTAAGCTGAGGGGCGAAGCTGGGGATGGAGAAGTGCATATGCTTAAGACTTGCAGTCACTATTAGCAGATTACTATTCGTCTGTGTACAATGCGTTCCGATAGACATGATACGAATGTACGGCCATCGCCGGTGTACTCTTGCTAGATGTTCTTAAACGTAAAACAAGTGATAAATATTCAATTTTTATCCATCGTAAAATGTTAAAATCTGTATTAATGTTTTCGGTGCTCTTTCCCCTTTGCACTCAGTCGCCACTAAAAATTGTTGTACGATTATTCAAAATATTGTTTACATTATTAAATATGTTGGTATCTAATAAATTACAAAAATTAAAAAAATTAAATAAAATTTTTAAAAAATCATATGTAGAATAGAATAATTCTAGGTCGGAGGAAATGTTTAATTTTCTTGTTAAAATAGGTCCGAGTGCAAAGGGTTAATACAGAGTAAAACAAGTGACTTTGAAATTTGCAACATATGGAAAAAATTTAATAATCTCGAGTCCATAAAAACGTGTTTTAATATATTTTAATGAAAAACCACAGAAATTTTATGGTGACGGTATAATGCCTTCACCGGGAAAAGGGTGATCGCATTTTTTTTGGTAAACTTTAAAGCACGAACTTATGGAACGACCTGATATACATATACATAATTCCGGATCCGTTTTCATGCAATTATCGAGTATTATAACGTCGCGTGACACTGGAGCCACGTGGCTTCTGAAGGACTGGCTCCTCGTAAATATCAGCGCGAGTTGGCTGAACGGTAAAGAAGAATTTCGTGGGAATGCCCGGTACACGATCTAATCCGAACTCCGGGCGATTTTCGCGGGATTTAATCCCCCGGAGGCCAGCAACGAAGCTAAGATTCCTCCGAGTGAAATAAAACAAGCCCAAAGCACGACGGACAGCGGCAACTCGGAAGTTGGAAGACCTCGAGGAATCTGGAAGCTGCCTTCCCCTTACTTCGTTGCGACTTATTGTCTGGTTTCGAGCGAATTCTGGACAAATATTTCGATATTACTCTACGCCCCCTTTTCTCTCCTTTCAAGAGTCTGCTGTCGGCGGAGAGTTTGCGGATTGGACAATGAAGATCGTTTTTCGCAGACAGGAACCGTTTTAATAGAAGGAAACCGTGTCCGGACGGTTTCGTATTTGCGAAACGGTCTGTTTCACGCGCGCATTCTTCCGCTAAAGTAAACGGTTGCCTTTCTTTATCTGATAATGTTCGTATCTACCATCGATCACAACTGTCCTAATTGAAATACGTTGTAATTACATTGTATTTCACTTGCATTGTAATTGAATTACATTGCAGCGTATTACATAATACAAACCATTCAATTAATTTAAATGTTAATTATGCTAATCACGGATTTAATTGAATTACATTGTAATCGAAGTTCGATATTTGGAATACGTGGTAATTGAAATTCAATGTATTTGGAATACAATCTAATTGAGAACCAATTTATTTGGAATACAATGTAATTGAAATTCAATGCATTTGGAATACAATGTAATTGAAATTCAATTGATTTGGAATGCAATGTAATTGAAATTCAATTGATTTGAAATGCAATGTAATTGAAATTTAATTTATTCGGAATACAATGTAGTTGAAATTACATTGCAATTGAATTGAATGAACGAGCCGAATTACGAATTACACAACAATTGAATACTATGTAATCGAATTACTTTATAATGATAAATCATGAAGTGATTCAATTGCAATTCTACACAACTCTGCAATTGATTCATATTCTTCACTTGCCATTCGAACTGTTTGATGAAAATAATTAACCATGAGCTCTGGAATAGCGTGTACTTTATGTACGTCTGGAAAGTGAATACAACGTGCATCTCTCACGGACATGAAACTTTAGTAAAGCGAGTTACGGTAATAAATTAATTGTTAGCGATGCAAATGTTAGACTGCTGTATAATAGACGAGTTCTATCATCAATCTTACAGCTAACCAATATGGTGAAATTTCCGGTTTCAATAGAATTTTGTCTAAACTGGAACACAGTGATTCATGTTAATATTCGATCATCCTTTAAAATACAAATTTTCCGAAATCGAACAAAACGGGTCGGGTCTTTTGAAAAAATGTGATATGGATATACAGGGTGTCCCAAAACACCCTGTATATTTGATATACCTTAGCGTCGAGTCGTAGGGGATTAAAGAAACCGTTCGAGCTACACAAAGTGCACGCCTTATATCTCAACACAAACCATTGTGTATGCAACGCAAGCGCATAATGTGCACGACCTTCTAGAATGAATACAAAATGGATTTGAGACTATTCGAAGAATATCCGGCATTTTCCAGTGAGTGCAGAACGCGATATGCAGTGGCATATGTCGAGGTACACGCAGACACTTTGAACAGTGCCTTTAATCTTCCGTAACGCGAAAACTTAGGCGTATGCTAGACATACAGCGAGTCCAAAAAGGACCACTAAATTTTCCGACTCTCGAGAAATTGTCAATATTTGAACTATGACAATTTCGTTAGAAAAGATAGTAAAATAATAAATTTGTACTTCTTTTAAAGCTCGAAGTCTCTACTTCCACAAACCGAGATTCATTTTTTAGGATATTTGCGCATGATATAGCAGATAATGCTACAAATGCTACAAATTGAATCATCTGTATTTGCATAAACAAATGTTCGCTCTGAATGAATCTATTACCTTTACAAGGATTCTCACCTTTACAACAACTTGTTAAAACAGTCTACTATTTTTTTCATGATTTATGCAACAAAAGTGAGGTGTATCTTATATTATTGAATATTATAGAAGTTCAACAAATCGACCAGAAAAAATTGTAGATCCAGTTTTAAGCATTCGTTGTAAAGCTTCAATGTTTAAACCTACAGTGGTTTCGGTCGCGAGAAAAATGTTCACTTAATTCGTATCATTCTGGACCAGAAATGTGTCTTCAGTTTGCCAGTCGCTGAACCAAAAAAATATCTTAGATAAAAACGAACGGTGGATTACAAAAGTAGAAGCATCAGCCTCCAAAATGAGTCCAGCTGTACTGTTGTACTTTTATAACGAAATAATCCATACATTATCCATAATTATCCATACGATATTTAAAACACCCAGTTTAATATAAAGCAAAGTAAAAAATGCATACATTGCAGATCCCAGATTGTTTTGATATTTGTCATTTAAAACCGACGAATAATCTCCTCATCTATACAGATCTAAATGCATTTTGTGCAGCAAATGCACGTTGTCTACACGTTTTCTAGAAATCATACTGATGGTCTGAGTCAAGTCTGGTTCAGGTAGATTCAGTGCCGAGGATTCCGTAAGAATATTCCGATCTCTTGAAACGGCACGGCACGGTACGGCGATGCGACGGAGGAATATCCGTCGTCTAGATACTTTATACCAGCCTGAAAATGTCGTTGTAACCGTTTCGACGTCGGGCCAAATGCAGAAAAGCGGAGAAAAGACGGAAACAACGAGTAACAGGCGGAGTTCTGATCTCCTTAAACAATCGTCCCGCAAGATACCTTTTAAAAGCATTTAGACGAACAAAAGGAGCGCGTGGAACGGGCATCATTTTTTATTCGGCGAGCACCGGCAGAGCGATTCGTTTAATATAACATTCCCGCGCCACGTTTCTGCGGAGCAATTGAAAAGAGAATCGCGGAAACGATGAAGTTTTAATGATATACCTCCCTGCCCTCGGTCTTCGAGCGGGCAGCTTTCGATGGGAACGAAGAAATCATCGTGGATCTACTTCTTCGATTTATTGGAGAATACCGTTTCTGGAAGATTTCGAGTTCAGAAATCGGAAATTATTAGGTAGCTGCATAATGTACGATTTCAGAATGCAATTCTTGTAAAACGTTTCGATCATCGAATGATATTACAGGTGTTTTATAGAAAACTGCGAGGTACAGAGCTTAATCTCCCATCTTCAATTTTAATTCAGATGTCTAATTTTAGTTTTAAATCAATTCTACTTCGAAAAATATTAACGATGATAATAATTAACGTACTATTCGTTCAAAACCGTGCGAATGACCAAAAAAATCAATGTTTTATCGTAATACAATCAAGAAACTAAAATCAATAACAACGGCGCTTACAGTGATCAATAAAAGTTCGTTTAGAAAAAGGTTGCGTCCGTTTGCTGTTTAAGATAAGAATAAAACATAAAATTTACCAAAATTAGTAACGAACGAATTAAATGATCCGCAGTCTGATATTGTAACTAAAATACCAGCAAACTCTCCTATTTTAAACTGCGCGACCGTGTAGATTGAATTAAATCGCTGATCGATCGAATCGTTTGATTGTTTAGCAGCGAACGTTTCGCCATGTCCAAGAATGGACTTTCCACGTGTTAACGTTGCTATTTCCTGTTGCATTATACAGAACGCGGAGATGCGTGCACGCCAGCTCGTGGCGGAAGCGAGGGTAAATCGGATCCCGAAACTCGCGATACATTGCCGAACCCCCACACCGCCGGGTCCCAAGCTTTTGCATGTAAATAATGTGACAAGATGGCGTCGCGAAATCATAAAGTTACCGGCTCGAACAAACGAGAAGTCGACGCCTCTCTTTCTCTCGTGTCTTCCCTTCCTCTCTTTCTCTTTTCTCGGTTCCCTTTTCTTCTCCATTCTCCCGCTGTTTCGCCTGGCTCCCGATCGATCGGCCGGCAGAAGAGAGAGCATCGTCGTCCCGAAACGCGGCGAGCGCATTTATTTTTCAACGGCGAAATTTATGTATGACTGGAGCGCGATGGATGCCACGGCGAGATGGGATGCCCTGCTCATCACCGACCGGGGCATTATCGATTTAAAACGAAAACTGACGCAACCGGCGTCGAATCGGCCCTAAATTCCACGAAACAACGACTTCGGAAGACAGCTTCACGATCGCACGATCGACCGGCCCGATCCCGACCGTATGGCTCGAAGCAACCGAGTACGAAATTCTATAGGGAATCGAGGTATTACACGCGGCCAGAGAAGATTCCGTGTTCAGCTACAGCTCAAGAAGTATTCAGTATACTCGTGGCAAGGGAGTAATATCCGACACGACCAATAAGGAAGATTTAACCTTTTGCTGTTCGGGGGATAATAATATTTAGCGAGTTTCCTGCGCTAGTCGTGAGTTGCGATGCAAGATGCTGGTGATGCTTGAATTTCAAGATCGTTCGGCTCGAGAGATCTATTTTTGACTTAAAGGAATTAATATTTCTCGGTTCATCAATTATTAATAGTGAATTTTATGCATTTATAGCGAAATTTCGTAGGTAATGCGAGGCATAGGAAGAAATAACAATAGATAATAAAAGATAATTGATGAATAAACGAATTATACGCGCCTGGCTTGCCGCTTTTTATTGTCTTTTGGTTTTTGATCGTCTCTTGGTTCTCGCTCATGTTTTTGATTTTACAGGGCCTTCCACATGTATAAAAAATAGGGAAAAAGTTGAACAGATAATTATTCCCGGAAACATCCATATTTTTCAAATAAAAATCTAATTACACGCACGATTCAATATTGCACGAACCATAGGACAGAATTTTGGGAAATTGTATCTGGTTAAACACGCAGAGAAAAATATTTAATACACTTGCAATGGGAAGACCTCTTTCAGAATTCAGAATAGTGCAATTCGATTAAACGACATTTATATGAAACTGTATTTTTAAGGAAGTATTCTCCTTTTCCGGGAAAACTTGCTCGAAATAACATTTTGTTCAAATTGCATTTTCTAAACGGTGAATACGATTACTCCGAAAGGATTAGCATTTTACAGCAGGTGTTATTACAGAATTGATTATTTCAAAGAATTATCGTTCTCTTCGATGTTCGAAAACTGACCCATATTTTTCTCGAATGGAACAATTTTTGTTATTCTCGGGTTCCGATTTATCGAATGTCCAATAACATAACCACCGTCCGATTGTTTTTTCTCGCCGCCGCGCATCGCAGCAAAACCCGAATAAAAACAAATAGAAAAACACGAGAGACAGACGTATCTGCGAGAATTGCTATAATTTGTTCATTCGGATTTAAAGGTAAATATTTATCGAGAAACAGACAGAGATACCCTTCCCTTCTTCATTCTCGATACATCGGAAACTCTTACGCCACTATTTCCTCTGAAATTGACCTTACTACGATCCTCTCCCCAAGCAATTACCAAAAACAGTCGAGCCCATTGATGAAAACCAGCCGAAGATAAATTCCGGCCGTCAACCAGGTCGGCTATTCAGTTCCTCGATTCATTCCAGGTCGAAAATAAAGCATCAACGAGCGGGTATCTTAATTGGGAGCACGCGGAGGAAGCATCGGGCACGGCTCATGAATCGATCTAAATATACCGTAAGCATGCAAGGAACGCGCAGTGTGATCTGGTAGGAGAGAGAGTGAGAGAGAGAGAGAGAGAGAGCAGACTGACCTTGGCGAACCTCTCCTGCGTGTCGAGGATCTCTATGAAGAGCGAGACCTTATCGTCGACTATCTTGAATCCGTTCCGTGGCTGTGCCAGCAGCTGTTGTATCGCTTGAGATGTGGTGAGCGGGGTCGCTGGGCTGGTAGCCGGCGTGGAGGTTCTGGTTCCGGTGGTGGTGGTGCCGGAGCTGCTGTTGTGCAGATGAGTGCACCCCAAAAAGATCGGATTGCCGTTTGGCGAGACGCCGCAGTTAAATGGCCGGAACGGCAGCCCGTGGAAGGTCGGGCTGGGCCTGGGCGCGGAAGCACGAAGAAGCGTCTGAGCAGACGGTAAGGACAGCCGTCGCACGGCGCTTTGATTCTGTTGTTGCTGTTGATGGTGGTGCTGCTGTTGGGTCTGCTGTTGAGTTCTCGACGGCGACTTGAGTATCTGATAGTCGCTCGCGGAGGATGGGAGAGATCGATAGCCGGAATCCGAGGGCGAAGCGGGCGGCATCGGAGCGGTTTGAGGGGTGGTAGCGATGCTGTGAGGCCTGGGTCGCAGAGCGGCGCCCGGCGTCCACGTGTTCGAATTACCTGGATTCGTCAGTATGCTCAGAGCGGGCCCTTGTGACGTGGGCGTGGGTGGCTGGGGATGTGGCAGGGTCGAAGCGTACGCCCTGCGAGGTATGGGTTGGTGCAACACCATTCCAGAGGAACCCCACTGTATAGGCTCGGCTGCTGTTGCACGAGCGGACGATGGTACGCCGGTTGCTGATGTTGCTGTTGGAGTTGCTGTAGGCACGCCTGCTGGAGTTGTAACGGGTGTCGAGGCGATGCTGTGAGGCCGCCTAGGTACGGGTTGCTGTAGCTGCCCGTTCCATAAAGACTGGGGTGGTATAACGCTGCGAGTCGTGGGTCCCATTGTACCGTTGACGGATGCACCGTTGCCGCGTGGTTCCTGTTGACCGTTGATACCATTGATGCCGCCATTGTTGTTACCACCGCAGGCGGGTATAGATACTGGAGTACCGGCGACCGAATGGGCCCGCCGTTGTGCCATCCCTGGTACAACGGCTGCGGTAGTGCTTGGTGTGCCAACGGAGCCCCACGATGACGGTGTTGTTGATCCTGATGTGGCTGCTGCTGGTGTTGTTGCTGTTGGGCCACATGAGGGTGATGCTGCTGATGGTGATGGTGATGATGATGATGATAATGCTGACGTTGCGTTTGTTCGACCAGCGAGTTGACCAAGGGAGTGGTGGATACCTGAGACGACATGGTGGTATGCTGGAGTGGTAATACTATGAGGACGCCTCGGGGCTGTTGGTTGGGGTAGACCGTTGGGAGTAGAGCGAACTTTATTTGCGCCGGATGCTGGTATCGGGGCTGGTGGGGTGTACAATGGGAATCCGTGACCATTGTGACTCGGGCTACGGGTGGGCAACTGGTTGATCGGGGACGACTGTACGTTATTCCGTTGTTGTTGTTGTTGTTGTTGCTGCTGCTGTTGCTGCTGATAATGCTGCTGCAGCTGGTGCTGTTGGTGCTGTTGGAGCTGTTGGTGCTGTTGGTGCTGCTGTTGCTGATGGTCGTTGATGGAGTTTGCTCGTAGCGTGCTCGCTGGGTGTGTTGGGGCCGGTGGGGGCGGGGGTTCCAACAGATTTTCAAGTTCTGCAGACAACGACCACGCTGAAGATAATGCTGATAATGGTGGTACTGTTGGTAGAGCTGGTAGCTGGACGGTGTTGCTGATCGCTGAATTGCCAGCGGGTTCGGTATTGTTGTTGATTGGGCCGGCAAGGCTTGGCGAGGAGGACTTGTTGTTGACGCGTGCGGCGCGCTCACCGCCGATGACAGCGGTGACGTGCTGTAGATGACGATCATTCAGGCTCGCACGTCCGTTGACATTGCGATAGAAACCGGGAACCGGTGCGAGGTTCAGGCTGGTCGGCTTCTGTTTCACGCCGCCGTTTGGCTGCGGAGAC
This sequence comes from Lasioglossum leucozonium, assembly GCA_028454225.1. NCBI lineage: Eukaryota > Metazoa > Arthropoda > Insecta > Hymenoptera > Halictidae > Lasioglossum > Lasioglossum leucozonium. The sequence continues at coordinate 1,503,906 of CM052218.1, forward strand.
GACGCGGGTTTCGGCTCGCCCATTTGGTTTTTAGCGGCGTCTGGACACTACCGACTAAGTGTCCGCCAGCACGATCATGGTCCTCTACTTCCAACCGCGAACAAACTGTCCTCTACGTTCGTCCTGCGTCTATCCTCTATACGGCTAAGAGTCCTTTAAGTTTCGTTTATTGTCCTTGCGTTGATTTAACGCATTCTCACTCGTATCCGATGTCCAACGGATAATCATCCAACTGTATTTGGCGATGCTTCGGTCGAATGTGTCACGTAGAAAAATTCGATTCGAGAATCGTGCGAGTGTACACGTTAACCCGTCGCTACCATTTAGAGAGAGTTTCGGTCGTTCGCGAGCCAGCTCGTGCACATTTCGCACGCGACATGTTTGCCCCCCGCGTGCGAACGAATCGATAATCTCCGCGGTTCGTCGTCTGGTAGTTCAAACATCTGCTGCCTCCGCTATGTCGTCGAGTCGGCCAATCTCCATTTTTATCGACGGTTATCCCACCTCGACGTCGTGTTTCGAATTACACGAGCGCGTTTCTCGCTTGTGTCGGCCGTGAACGATATATCCGGTATTCAGGCTCTGTTTGCTCGTTCGTTACATCAGTCGATAGGCCGATAGTCAAGCTTTGTCTCCCGCAGCCGGAGATCGTATAATATTTCGAAATAACATTTGATTAATTGTATCTGCCGGCGTCCGTTAATTCAACGGCCGGAATTCTCGCGCGAATCGATCGTTATTAATTACTCGTCGATTGTTATTCGGATTAAAGCGCGAGCTCATGACCATTATTATATTTAGAGTGCTTGCTCGTTAGTCGAACTGTGTCCCGACATAAATCCAATCTTTCTAACCGTCAATCCTTCATTCTTTCTTCTTGTTTCTCTTCTTGCGCCTCCTCCTATCAATAAATCTCTCTCAACTGGTTTTATATTGATCGTGAACAACCGGTATAAATCTTTCAAATATATAATAGATAATCTCTATGTAATAGATAAGATCTTCGATTAATAAATCTCCGCTATAACGACAACGATCACTAAATCCTCTAGTAATGACTTTAATAGAACTTCGAACTATGATTGCTGGATACGTAGTATTAATCCAAGTGAATTTTCATCTATCTCAATGATCCTTCGACATTTCACAGCTACGTGGACGCTGTCACGAGCTCGAATAACAGAAACTACTTTGCGATTGAAAATTTTACCACGTGGTCGATCGTGCGTCGTGGTCGCACGGTGATTTCGATCCTCGATTGACCTAGACGCGTCTCGTGCGGAACCACTCCGCCGGTAAAGAGCTCCCTTCTTCCTTCGAGCTCTCTGTGCTTCACTAAAAACAATTTCGGAACACGTCACGGTTTCGAAGTTATCCTCGCGGTTACCCGTTAACGCGTGCACTGAAACACCACCAACCGGACACGTATTATCGACGAATTATAGCACAGCGGTTCGAAAATAAACCGGACTTCCTGATCAACGACGCGAAACACTTCCCTCTTCTTTCGTTGCCAACCGGATCGCTCACTACTCTAGCTCTCGAATCGGGATCACGAAAACACCGTTCGCCAAGCCCGATTCTATGTTCCTGCCAGTGGTCTCCATTTTTGCTCGGCGTGTCTTGGTCAAGGATCGCTGAACCGGCCTACCGGTCTACCATCTTCCCGGAGCGCCGATCCCGTAACGATGATCCTCCGTCATCTCGGATACGTCGAGACAACCGAGATGGCCGGCGGTAGCTAGGCTCGGCAGCATGATCCTCGGCGATGACGCGAGTCTTCCGGTCGCAGATAAACTGAAGGTAGCCGGGACCGCGCGCCGGTGTCCTCGCCGGTGGGAACCGCGTGAGTTCAATGTGCGCGGGTCAGGAATCGAAGAGGGAAGTTAGGGACAGGAGGTCAGTCGGGTGAGACTGACGCGTGGCTGCCGTGCCGGGGGCGGAGTGGCGTGTTCCTCTTTGGAATACGGCGGGATTCGAGCCGCGAGCACCCGCACGCCTGCGCCTCGCGGACAACCGAGGTTCTCCCTCTTCGCTATCCTCCCACTAGTCCTCTCGCTCCGTCTCCCTTCCTCTCTCTCTCACTCTCCTCGTTTGATCACGGTTCCTGAGGGAACATTGATACGGCCCTGCCGTGCCCTCGCCGCGTCCCACCCCGGCTGATCCAGCCGAGTTTCCGAGGCTGTGTACGCCGTCAACGTTGCCGACGACGACCATGCCGATCCTCGTGCCTGTTTCTTCTCGCCGCTAAGCCGCGGTGGTAGGTTCTCGTGGTCCAATGCCGGGAGAGTGTGTCAGAGGACAACAACAACGGGCGCGCAAAAACAAGCGGAGGAAGAACGAAACTGCGTTTGTCTCTTTGAGAAAAGACAGAGGAACACCTCGCCCCCTCCCTATACCCCGTCTTCTCGCCATCGTCGTCGGCAGCTCTGGCTTCCCCTGGCCTGGTACACCGCACGGCGTCTCTTTACTTCTCCTTTGACTCCATTGTTCTCGGCGAACTTTTTTCGCGGGTATACACGGTAACCAGTCGACCATTAATTTCGTCTCATTGATTCCCGGGGCTGCTGGCGCGAACCTTTCTCTCGCCGGGCTTTAACCGAGACACTGCGCTTATACCGGTACATAATTATTCGTGGAGATAGCAGAAAAAGAAGTGAACAAACACTCGAAAGCGGAATAACAGGGTGAAAAAGACGCTGGGCTTGTGTTAGCACGGGGCGCGTAGCGTGTGCGACGCCGCGCCGCTCCTCACCGACGTTGACAACCGTTTCAACCCGAAGACGAGGCATAAAGGCGAGAGAAATAAACGAAAAAATGGGAACGAAAGTACTATCTCTCGGTGGTGGAGGCCGTACGCAGGGCACATTGCCCTCCTGCCATCTATTCGTCGGCCCTCCTCCTCCTCCTCCTCCTCCTCCACCCTTCCTCCCCTGACGGCCCACTCTCATCCCTTCCGTCGTTTCTCGTCATCCGTCTCCCTCTGTTTATCTATCCACCCCTACCTACGTGGTCGCTGTAATACGAGCAGCATGCGTCGACCGTCAACCCCCTTTTCGTGATCTGGGTATGTGGGGCTTTGGCCATGCCACCTAGAGAAGCTTATGGATGGATCAATGATAACCGCTATCGCCACCATAACAATACGGTTATTTAACGATATAATGGTATGCGTGGACGTGGACGGTCCGGCGCAGTTTTCGGTGAAAGTCGGAGCATGATGGAGGTTTTATCTCAGCACAGATCGCAAAGGGGGCGTGAAAAGATACGAAGAAACGTAAGATTTTGGCTGGGGGTTCCTTCTGTAAAATTAGATACTTCATTTAATGGCTACAATTTCAGGTTTATTTAATACTCTTTTCTGAGGGAGTAAATGTTTCTCTCCAGACCTCTCTCTTGTATTTGTGAAGGTTTATTAATATCATCGTAAGACAATCATAAGAGACACCAAAACTCATTGTCAATATTCTTCTTTTCCTCGTTCGAGTCCATGTTACATAAAATACATATCGCATGATCATTTCACAAACACTCAATCAACTGTAATCTTTGTATTCGAAGTTCCAACTGCTCAAAGAAATTCAAGTCGTTTTGTTTAATTTAAAAAAAATTATTTTCTTTAAAAAAGTGTCACAACAGATCGTGTAAATATGTCACTGTAAATGCAGCAATTAGGTAAATATGATACAGGGTACATCAATGAAGCTTTGAAACATCATAGATTCTTGACCAGATGTGTCCACTGTTGATCTGCGTTGACGGTGAATACTAAGCACGACGAAACATACATAGCACTCACCCCATTGGTCAGTGTGACAACGACTGATTGGCCATTAGGCGAAAAACGTAGATCAACGTTTCAGTATAAACGCAGCGAAAATATTGACAGTATTGTCGAGAGTTCTTAGACTATACTCTGTTCGTGACAATTCAGACTACGATAAACGAGATTCAACCGACAACCAGGTTAATACAATCAACAAGCAAGTTCAACTCTAACATAATCGAATCACACAATCGTAATTGTGTGGTTTCTCGTGAACCCTTCCATCTCTAGCGAAGGTCATGGCTACAGCACAAGGGGTTAAAAAACACTTAATCGAAAAATTCCTTAACTAATATGAAGATTTCAAATAATTTGCGAATGTTTTTAAAAACAATTAAGTGGGAAGCCTCTAGAATTGATGAAGAATTGTATAAAGGGTGTCCCAAAATTAACGCAAGATTAGAATTTGCCGCCATTTCGCAGTAAATTGTTGGCAACCCTGAAACTAAAAATTGTGCTTTCTATTTAATTCAAACGTTGCGTTAATTTTGGGACACCCTTTAAAAAAGTGACACACAACGTTCTGACATACAATCGCAAAACCATTGGAACGATCAAATTACAAATTATTTGAAACCCAACATTTTCTATTGCTCGACCCGATAGAATACGAAGTGAAGTATAATCGGTAACGATCTGGGATTCAAGATGACAAATCGTATGAAAGAGTTACACAGAATGGGTGTTAAAGGACGTGAGGTAATTTCAAGTGAATCAACATATGCATCAGATGTTCTAATATTCGCAAACGGAGGTGAACGGGCCACGTGACTGTACCTTTGCTTAAATGCACCACACAAATTCGAGTTTTCATTAACTGTACAAAGGATATCTTCATTACTTTCATCTGCAAGTTAACACGAACTCGCTTCTAAATCCTAATATTAAAGTTCTCTATTACAGTTCCATTTGCATATAATGTTAAGGTTTAATTGCAAAAGAGCTTTCCTAATTGAATAGAATTAGTGTTCTAATTGAATCGAATTCTGCTGCCTTTTATTCCGTTCAAAGCCGCTGGACTAACCACTGAAATGAGACCACCGGTCGTCAAAGAGATCCTTCTCTTTGCTAAATAGGAGGTGTCTCTAGTTTCGGTTTCGGTCTTAGTTTTTAGGTGGTACGATGCAGGACTGCGAGTGACAAAGGCGAGCACTAGGTATTACGAAAACCCTCCCCAAGGGATGACGTAGGGTTTAGGTAGATTCTGTTTTAAGGAAAAACATTCAACCGGATAGACGAGATTAGTACGCTAGATTTCGGGGGACCAGAATTATTTGCAACCGTTGCAACCAGTTATTTCAGTCGCAAATTCAACTAGTACTTTGCAGAGTTTCAAAATGGATGAACCACAAGGTAAAAGCAGATTAAAGGACAGATTTCCAGCGGAGGGACCCAGTAAATCGACGGTACAATGTAATCACCAGCCACGATGGAATTTCTTCATTTTTTCCTGGCGAATTTATCCATTTCACAAAATTCCTCCGAGCGAATACATATATTTTTTCACTTCATTATGTAATTATTATATGATTTACAGCAAAAATAAGAGTATAATTTCAAGCTTTGATTAAAAGAATTTAAGAAAAAACGAGAAGTACATTCCCATTTAATTCCAACGACTCGCAAGTAGTGCAAACAATTTTTATTTTGCATAAAGATCCACAGTCTAGTAATAAGCAGAAAGATCAGTTTGTTTGAAATTTTGACTTCCACCACTTTCGTATCTACCGGCACAATGGCGTTTAATAGACGTAATTCAGAACTAAATATATATTATTTTCAATTTTCTAAATTTCACTGAAGGTTTGGATAGATCTTGAGAAGTTTCTTATTTTTCTGGATACAATAGCGAAGTACCAATATAATAAAAACGGGAGCAGGGGGTGATTCTACATGAGAAGACAAGAGTAACTATCATTTCTCACCCAAAGCTTTCCGAGAAAATCCATACTGATCTTTAATCTCGATTTTCTCGGAAACGACGCGTCCAACGAAAAAGTGTTATTCCCATTTTTCGACCCACCCCGTATAGAATTATTAATATTGCGATTCGCAACGTGTAGCAACAATATAATGACAGAATGATAAAACAAGGAATGAAGGAAACTCCGTAGAACATACGCTGCATGTGGCATGCGAATGAAATTTTTTATTCGAACTGAGTCTCCTTGTCGTGCTCGATCAAAGAGGCGGGAGATTATCGCAATTTTTATGAAGGTAGCATGAAACGAATCCGGACACCGCCGCGCGCCGGCAGAAGTAACTCTCTCCCGATATTCCGCGGGCTGCGTAACATTTTCCGTTTTCAATATAACCGCATCTCTGTGCTCGACTTCTGTCACGACCACGATGTAACATATCTCGCAGCCAGGAAATGCATTCGTGTGCAGCCGATATCCAGAAAAAGTTTCGTCCAGAGTCGGCGGGAAACTTTTCGCATAAAGGCATCGTCGTCGACGTCGGGACGACGACTCGACTTCATCGAGAAAACAGAACGGATGAAAGAGAAACGAGCTCACTCGCCGAATTGTTTCGCTTTAATCCGTCTTCGATCTGTGAGTTTACTTTCGAAGAAAACGGAATTCCAGCGACGAACTATACTTTTGGCTCTTAACGTGCTCACCGGCTAATACCTTGCGTTATAATTTCTCTCGAAAACGTGTCATTTTCGAGCAATGCGTTAGATTAGGTCTGGGTTATTAAATTTATACTAAAGCATACAACACTATACAGACGCAAAATTTTTCCCTTGATAATGATCCACATTAGGATCGAAACGTTGGGAAACATTTAATTGCAAAATTGCTTAAAGGTGAAAATTGGATCGAACCTGTAGCGCCGACAATACGGATTATTTATTTATAAATTTTATTAATTCCCAACGTTCAAAATTTACAGCGCAACGCCACGTATTTAACACACGCGCAGCGATATTACATCAAGGTAAAGGTGACTCGATGTTGATTTTAATCAACACAATTTTACCGAACATAATCTTCTACCTGTTGTTTTTTTACTCGTATAAAAAAGAATTTATATTTCACAACATGATATACAGAGAGTTCACGCTAACAGTCAGCGTTTTTTTTGCAAATGGTAAACAGTAGAAAAAAATGGGGAAAAAAGTTATACTGCTTTTTGCAAGCGATATAATGGCGTCTGTAATTTTGTTTTATCTGAATTCCTTCTTTTAGAAATGAATGAGACTTTCAATTTTTGAAATGGAATTGTATATCATACGAGAGCATGTACCAAAACCAATTAATTCGTATAGAGCATAATGAGGGCCATACAAGGTCAGGAATGAGCTCTGAAGTATATCCAATAAGAAAGAAGGAGATTCCAAAGAAGTTCTATACAAATATTTCAATTCGGTCAACTCAAATTCATTAATTTTTTCAGTTTTTTACACAATTCGGAAGTGTTTGGAATTATGCCAATCACGCGTATTAGATACCAAGGAATCAAATTGTACAACAATTTTCAATTTCCAAAATTAATTTTTTTTTAATATTCGTCGCAAGTTTTAGTGGACCACCGTAGTGGCCAGAGACTGGTTTAACGCCAAAGATCGTCAAGCAGCTAACCGAGTTTTCGTATCGGTTGGGAGAGCTGGTTTGGTCGTGCGCCAGAATCTATTACACCCCCGCAAATTATGCCACAAGACGGCACTTCCGCGTGGCCACATTATCCAGGACTGTACCGGGCGGTTGGAGGGACCCGGCCCAACCCGACCCGACCCGGCCCGACCCGACCGGACCCGATCCGAGTGTGCCGTTGGCGGGAATTGATACAAATGGAATCGGCGCGGAGGTCGCGATACTTATTCGATCCGGCAGCTCCCGTCGAACGGAATTACTCCAAGTTCCGATGAGACAGCGACGCGCGGTCGTTGCCGGTAGATAAATCATTCGCTATAACACGCGACACAATGCGTCGCAATGAAAGCACCGCCCCGGCAGGATTGGTCGACGACAAAAGGAAGGAAGGAAGGAAAGAAGGGAAAGATAGCCGGCGGGCTTCGTAACGACCACGCTCCGAAGAAAACTCGCTACGCGCGCTCGGTTGATACGGCGAACACACCCGATCATACCGGATGGATCTATTTCCACGCTTCTCTTGCGCGGATTTATTTAACTGGCCTTTTAGGACCGGAGATAAACAGCCAAGGAACTGCTGCACGGACCCCCCGATCAACTCTAAATCGAATCAAATGTTTCTCCCAAGGAACGTATTCAAATGGGACGAGTTTCCTGTGTCAATTAAAAGTGGAGCTTTCGGTGGTTCGGTTGTAGTTTTAGCTACATAAATATCAGTTTTCGAGGGTAAATTTGGGGAAATTAAATTGTCAATTACACAAGATCAATCAGAAACACTGCGATTTTTAACATGCTATTGATTCTTTAAATTAAGATTTCACTAAGGATAAATTTGGGGAAAACAGTAATTAGATTATCAACTACAGAAGTATTGCAATTTTGAATTAAATACAAGTAGAATGTCAAAACTTTATTTTTTACCTGAAAACAAATAAATCGTACAATACGACGAGACTCAAAATTTACAAAATTTGTTCCCTTGATGTCTATCATTATTGCAATAATAAGCTTCATTCATTTTAAAACACCCCCGGTTAAGTATTTGCAGATTTTTCAAAATGAGTGTAATTTCATGTGTGATATAGACAGCGGATCTTTATGCATTTATAGGAAAATTAAATAAATGAAATTTAAAATTATTGGAAAATTCAAAAAATTAAAATACATGATTTCTTCTGTATTAAAACCGTTAAGGGAAAAAATAAAATTCAATTTGGTTTCTATTTCTTGCAAAATAATAATAATAATAATAATAATAAAAATAACAATTGTCTTCAACAATTGCGAGAAACAGTAGCCATCTAGAAAACTGTTTCATTCTTTGACAATCTTAATAAGTAGGAAATAGTAGGTTGTCATTATTTCTTTTATTTTCTAAGTGCATATAATTCGCAGTCTAACAACGCATTGTAAACTTGTCACGTGTAGAGGAAGTATCGTTCGACGTCCCCGTCCAACAAAATTCAAATGTCTGCGAAAGCAAGGATTTCCCCAAGAGCGGCGCAAAACTCGAATCGAGTCGAAGGAATTTTTAACGGTGCTACCTCAATTATTCAATTAAACGTTAGAACTCGTCACCAACTTTCCCCGAGGGCGAACTATTCCCAGCGGTAGGGGCGATTGCGCGGTTACGGCGCCCGCACCGTCTGCAAATAAAGAGGAAAGGAAACAACGGAGGAAAGCTCGGCTGGTGAACAGAATCTACTGCTGCGAGTTACGGTAATGACGCGATGCATTGAGACAATCCGAAGTACCGGCGAAGTCCTACGACTACGCGGTTTTGCGGTTAGGGGGACGCGTAGAGACCGTAGTCAACTAATATGATGTACTACCACTTTATTACGGGTGCAGAGTCAGCGGCGCTGGTCTGGGTTAGATGCGTTCCGAAATTCAAAGGTATCGCCGCGTCGCACAGTGGGGCATTTGCCCTGAAAATCTGCCCGAAAGTCGAAATTTAAGTCCAAAATGAATATGCAACTTTTTTCTCGTCTTCCTGAATATGGGTGAAGCGTCTAACTTGATCACTTCTACATTATGCGTTGCACAAAGAAATTATTTCTGCAGATGTAACATGTGTAGTATTGTCGACTTGTATACCGGGTGTACCGGGATTGGTGGTACAACCATGAAACTGTGATTCAACGTGAGAAAATAAGTCGAAAATACGCACTTAAATTTTTTCATCAAAATCGTCTGATGTGTCTGACCATGGCCGACCTATTCTACTTCCTGCATATACTGAAGCACGCGAACCTGACGAATCTTTAAACTCGATTTTCTTAAAAACAAATCCTAAAACAAAAAAATGTTATTCCTTTTTTTTCAACTCATTTTCGCATGTAGAATCACCCTCTCCACAGTTGTACCATTAATACTGGAACACCCAGTACAAGTGGAGGCGTTTAGGAGATTTGAAGGTCAATTTTGATTTTTTCGGTGCAGTGTTTTATTCTGTAAGTATTTATCCATGTCGAACAATAATTAGTTTAGCAGATATTTTAATTGAAATATTACTGAGAAAATCTCACCATCTTGCATAAAAATATTTCGAACAAAAGCGAATCGATACTCGGTCGTCAATAAATCTCAATAAAAAACATGTTTTTTTAATCAAAAATTATTGTAGCACAATATCACATATTGTTGTAGCTGACGCAATGACGAATCCAACGACCCGGTACACAATGAAATTAATTCGTAAAGTAATGGTAAAATCGTTCCGACCAGCTTTTCGGGATAAATGTCTCGCCTCGCGAACGAGTTTCCATTTTACCAGCACCTCGTAGAGCAACAGTCTTCGTTTCTCGGTAGCGAATGATCGAAAACAAAATTATCGTGTAATAATATTTTGTGCCGGTCCGGCAGCTTAATTTGCTTCCCGTTGGAAACGCAAAGCGGTCCGCGCCCGCCGCCTTCGTACGCCACGCTAGAATTCGTCGGAATAATTCGTGTAGAAACTACTTGCGCAATGGCGGTAAACTGTTACAAAAGACCGAAACGTTTCATTTGCTGGAAACGTGTATCCGACGTTTTTTTTTCTGTGACGTGGGTGATACAGAGATACGATGGTCTTGCAAAAAAAAAAAAAAAGAAAATTGTTCTCCCGAGATTAAAACATTAGTCCTTTGGTTACTGTTCGGTTCGATTGATGCGTGCTCGCTGCTTGGAAATGCTTTTGGTTTATCTCTGTGAAGTTGGGAACGAGATGAAAGATACTGTTGCCGTGAATAGAATAATGAAACTGCTGGATCACGAATAAAGGTACCCGCAAAGGTTCTGTGCTGATATTAATGAAATTTTGCAGGGCTCTGGGAGATAGATAATAGAGAATATACAGGGCGAGCCAGTAACTTTGTCCATCTTGAACATTCTCGTTACCGTCAAATAATAACAAAAGACGTTGTTTCAATGGCAGCTGTTTTCGCTTAACTCTGGCTCCCAGAGCATGAAAAATATAACATTATATTTAAGAAAATAGATATGTTTCTCTCTATTGCGTGCAACATTTATGTATTACAGTTCTTCATATTATTGCAAACAACGATAATATTCAAGATTATTGCCGTAGTCCGTGTAGAAAGCTCTTAAACTCTTTTTTTGGTAAAAACAAGACAGTATACAGGGTGATTCGCGCAATTGTAACGAGCTATATCTTCGTTTCTGTTGAAGTTAGGAAAAAATGTTCGAGGGAAAAGTAGCGGTCATATGAAGGTCACTGACATTTTCTTAAATGGATAGCTACTTTTTTTATATACTCGATAAATTATAAAATATAACCAGATTATCAGAATTTGCTGTAAAAGATTTTCATTAGTTTGCATAAATAGACAGCGGATAAATAAACAAACTGGAGTGAAATAGAAATATATTTTCTTTCTTAATTTAGTAGTTTGGAAATAATTCCTCTAACATTTTCACTGTTTCAAATTACACCTGCTCATATTTGTGATAAATGCAGTCCACTATTCTCAAATTCTGGATTGTCAACCGCAACGTTTAAAAGTGTAATAAATTTATAAAAATTCTTTGAAATCGGTAGCGGACGTCGCGTGGCAAGGGTTTAAGAGAAGAGAGCAGAAGGTCCTAACAATTTTCTGTTAATAAATGATTTACGCGAACTCTCTGAGTCGACCTCCACGGAAACTAGCAACGCGACGGTTCTCCGCGCAGCAGTGCGAGCAAAAACAGAAACGCGACAAGAGAGACAAATTGGCGGGAGAGCGGTCGAAGACGGAACGCACTTCGAAATTTTGCATAGCGGGCCTATTGTGCGAGCTGGTATTAAAGCTGCAAGTAACACTCGGGATTAGTCGAGCAAACGTTGGCCGAGTTGGCACAATGGGTTCGTTAGCAAGTACGCGCGGTAACCGGTGCCGGCAGACGGGAAGCGGCGAAATTAGAAGAACGCACAACAACCAGCCATCGAATCCCGTTATGCGCGCGTCGCGGCTCTCGTTTTCTATCTTGAATAGCCAGCCAATCCGAGGACTGGATCTCGCTCGACTTGTTCGGATTACGGTCGCGATCCCCTAAATTCGCTTGGTTTGCGAGCAAGCATCGAATGCGACGCGCGGCACGCGACACGCGAGACACGCGCGTTCGCAGAAAATTCGCGGCCGGCTCCTTTATCAATATTCGGTCCCGCTATCGCGGCCAACTTGCCGCAGCCGCGCATTCTCAATTACATCTAATTACCGCCATCCTTCTTCCCCGCGCAACGCGAGAACCCAGCGCTCAGACACGCTTTGCAAATATTCGTCGTCGATCGAAGGCCTTGCTCGCGAAATGGAGCGCGAATCGGTCGACTGGCTGGCTGGCTCTTATCTCGCACAGCTTGTTGGCAAGATACTGTATTAGCATTTCATTAGCTGGGTACGTGATCGCCAACGAAGTGGGTTTATTCGCGATTCTACTTTGACATGTATAGTGGATTGCTCTTGAGTGCGCTCTCTTGTTAGTATCGTGAATGAATATTAGTTTCATTCCGAGAGTGCTTCACTGGAATCGGTATAGAGCCGATGTATGTTTACAATGAGCATGACGCGAGCGTATGCGAATTATAACGTCGCACAAAGTTCTAGCTAATTTTCATTTCACTCGGAATTTCAACCCAGCGATCAACGAATACATTATCAACTTGCAATTTATTTTTTTTTTCAAATATTCGATTGTTCATTAAAATGCTCACACGAATCAGTTGACGATTAACTTGGCAGTTTGTTTTTAATCCTGTTGTGAAAAGTGTAATACGCTTCTGTAATTTGTATCTAAGAGCTCATCGAATACCTAATGCTTTCAAATTCAAATACATATTTTCCAGTGTACAACAGATTGTACAGAGTGTGTAAATAAGTTAGAGAACACTGTATATTACAGAGCAAAAAGTGGTACAAAAAATTTAAATCCGGAAATTTTAATCAATCCGAAGGGAATACTTTGAGACGTAACCTTATACCTGATTTATGTAATAAAATCTTGAATTTGGCAAAAACGGGAAAAGAACTTATACGCACATCTAATAATTTTACAGACAAAAACTTTGCAACAGAAATCGTTAAACAAAACTAGGTTGGACTCTGGTCTACCGAATAATACTGATCGCATGTGATCGTCACATACAACAAGTCGAGTGAGGCTCGTACGTGATTAAACTGGAAGTGTAGAAGGAATTTCTAATCCAATAAATAGGATAGTGACTAGTTTGTAGATTACACGTAGTGTGTCATCAAACAAGTAAAACAGAGTTGCTCTGTAATCTGACAAGTACTGTACGATCGGTTTCTGGTCGAACAAGTAGAGTTTGTTTGCGATCAAGCTGATAAACTCGATCGCATTACAATCGGAACTAACGCAACTTCAAGTACATATGCGTTTCTAACTAATTACAGTTTGACAATGTTCGAACACCATTAGTCTACCTATATTACACAGCTTCAAAACCCAATTGAACAAAATTCTCTACGTTGTTTAAAAAAAAACGACGATGACCTAAAGAGAGAAATCTTCTCAGTGAAGCAGACGTTTCGTTTCCTAGCGCTGTTTATCGTATCATTGAAAACCAACAATTTTCGGTGACCCACCCTGTACCCCGAGACATTAGCGTATAAATAACAGGAAAACATGTTAACTCGTTTCGATCGCGCAAGCAAAAAACGTTGGAATCAGCCGCCTCGAAAGCAGGATAGCCCCTTAATCGACGAGTATTTATCAAGAGGGAAACTGCCGCGGGCAGGCCGGCCCTGTGAAAAACAGTTCCGTTACCGAGTCTTGCCGATATCATCAGAACGGTCGAACAATTCAGCACTCGGTCGGGTCACGGGGACATCCACTAGCCCCCGGAGCATCATATTCGAGAAAACGTTTCCATCGAACACAGCGGCTGGAGACGGCGTGTTCCGTCTCGAGCCGGCATTCGACGAAAAGGGCGCGAAGTGGAAAGGGGTGCGAAGGCTTTCAGGATTCGTATCGAATTGACACCGCCTCTTCGCGACACTTTATCGGCGGGAGGAGTCGGGAAGGAGAGCCCCAGCCACCGTAAGAAAAGAGTGAGCGCGCTCGCGCACAACCGCGGCCGCGGATAGAAGGAATATCTGGCCTGAAATTTAATTGAGGGGGATTTCTGCGAAAGAACCGGAGCCCGGATGTATCATTAAAGCGAGCGTCCGCGCGACGAGCTCCCCCTCCCCTCGGCTCCCCTCGCCCTTAACTCGGTAACCCATATTTCACGGGAGCACTTACCCCGGCCATTCTTCCTTCACAAAGCCACTCGTTCCGCACAAAAATACTCGGCCGAGGTCGCCGGAGGAGCCCAGGGCACTCCTAACCTCGCGAAGAATCGCGCCGGCGAAACCTCGTACCGACTACCTTCTACGGCTACACGGTCTGCCAGAGATACCGTTAAATATACACAAGGTGTGCCTGCACGTGTACACCCACACGCCCAAGCGTTACGCCTCGCTGCTTTTTTACCTCTTGGACTGGCGAAGAAAGACGACGCGCGCCGGGAGCCGGTCAAATCCCCGGGAGATGTCTGTGCTTCTTGCACGATATATACGCTACGTTCACTTTTCCGGCTGACGGGAGAGGGGAAGACATTTTTTGACAAACTATAGTAATTGGGTGAAGAGCCACTGTTGTCAGATTAAGACGTTTCTCCGCCTTACCCCTTCTACGACGCCGTTTCCCCCACCCCGGCGACCAGCATCCCTACACGGAGGGATCTGTCACGTGACACGTTTCGTCGTGCGTGTGTCACAATGTCACGTGACTGATCCGGTACAGTAGTCTCGCCGTACCTCTCGCAGCCAGCCATGTCTGAGTACAGTCCGCCCGCTTCCCCTTCCATCCTCACATTCTCACTCACCGAGTACCGAACAGAAAATGTGACTGCTACATCATATACAGCTGATTCCTCATGAGTAGACAGCGGATCTTTATGCGAAACCAAATTTAATGTTATTTCTTCCCTTAACGGTTTTAATACAGATCATACATTGGAAATTTTCTGAATTTTCCAATAATTTTGAATTTCATTTACTTACTTCTACTTTTTTCGCTGTCCACTCATGAGAAAATAAGAAAAAAATATAGAATAAAATTTTGTGCTATTCTACTTCCGTGAATCCGACGGATTTTTTACGCGTCATACGAAAAAATGTTATTCCTTTTTTCGATTAATATCTACATGTAGAATCACACCCTGTCCGCTTGTTTTATTAAAATGTCAAGACTGAATTTATTTAGATTTACCGCAATTTTTATAACGATATGTGCTTGGACGACAAGATTTATTTAGTTATGTCTAACGGAAGCGTTCTTGTAATTGCAGTGATTGTAAAATAAAAATTGTGAAACCGGATGTTTGACCGGTCGTAGTGCGGTTAGATAAGATTTTTAGTGAATGTAAAATAAAACTATCAACCTTTGTGAGTCGAACCAGAATTTGTAAATAAGTTTTATGCTGAGATATTAAAAATTTGTTGCATGAATTAATAACTAATAGCGAGACGAAAAAGTAACGAAGCGATTTATAATATTCACAGAAGTTAACATTTATTCACAGAACTGTGTGGAAAATGTAAAAAGATTGCAATTAAATTAATAATACTGGAGTTAATGTTAATCTGGACATAACAGTTAGTATACATACAAAGAACAGTAAGATGTGAACGAAGTAAAAAATGAGAGCTTTTTATCAGACTGCTAGATTACGAATAAAGTCTGGAGATGGCCGTAGATTAGGTCCGTCCTCGGCCAGACAAGCTGTGTACGGACCGTTCTCGGTTAAACAGCTACGAGAGGACCGTACTTAGTTAGAGAAGGGGAGATGCAACTACACGAAAACACTTTGTCACCTGCAGCTTGTCAAACTAATTTATTAGGATCGTACTTTTAACAGCGAGCGGAATGAGGATCGTTCCTGGCGAAACGAGTCAAATGGAGACCGTATTTAGTCAGAAAAGTGGAATGGGGACAGTGACTAGGCAGGAGAATAGAATATGTGCAGTCACGGTCCAGATGAGTGCAACGAAGTTACTTCCTGGAAGAACAAGTAGAATATTGTACCCAACCGGACAAGTAGAATATGAAGGATACATAATCAGTAGAATCAGGTCACTCTCCGGTTAAACAAAAAATATGCTCAAACAAGTAGAACGGACTTAACAATAGAACGTTTGTACATGTTTCCAGTAATAATGGAGGTACTAACAAACAGTGTGAATCCACAAAAATTATTTTGGTTATTACTATACTGTACATACTATAGACAACATATACTATAGGTATATATTTATTACATACTATAGGCAACATTATCCGTCACATAGACAAATATATTTTTCGTTTCTTTGACCTCTAAAATTCCAATTAAATATGAAATTAATTTCAAATACATCGCGTGCAATATACTTTTTATATCAACGCAACTGAAGGAAATATTTATGTGGCTACATTTAACCACCCTGTACTGGGTGTATAAAAATTATATGTCACAAATACATGAGACGAAATCAAACAAATGTTAAAGTATCGTATTATTACCTGGAAACAGTAGTGCAAATTTCACGACGGCAGCAAATTGGTTGAAATGAACATACAAGTAGAACGCGGCTGGTTTCTTATCGGGCTAGTAGTATCGGAGCACCGTATGGTCAGACGGGTAGAACAGCGAGTGTTTTTAATGAAACGGGTTGAACACGCTTTTGATCGTAGGTAGCGTATAAGCCTTCGAGATAAGTACGATTCATTGTGCTCCACTAATCAAATGATATTATCATTTGCCTCGAAACTTTTAGAGGCAGCTTAATTGGCACTTCAAATCTGGAGGGTTAATTTTACTCACCGGAGGGGTTCCGGAAATGGCCATTTTGTCGGGTCTCGAAACAAAGAGGCTCCTTTGATACGGGAGCGAAATAAAAAAAAAAACGACAGGGGGGAAAAGATACACGTGAAAGGATTTTTTTTTGAAAAGCTTGAAACGACAGGCAGGCCGGTTTGCCCGATTCGAATGATTTGTATGGCAGTGATAGGGCGTTCCACTTTAATCCAGCGGAAATCTCATATCGTCCATTAACGCCTAATTGAAATTCTCTTTCGGCCGGATGGATACGGCCCGTTTCGCAATCAAATACGCATTCCGGGCTGGACTACCGCGTGCCGATCATATTTTAGACGAGTGCCGTACCCGGCCGCCATTCAATTACTTATAAAGCCAATTAAAATTCACAGCTCCTTTCGAAAACTTTACGACTCCCAGCCAGCCGACTTGCGATTCGATCACGGTCCCCGGATCCAAGGATAGATCCTTCCTCCCGAAAACAAAACTATGACCGCATCCAGTACATTCCACGACGAAACTACAAGATTTTAGGGAATATGCAGTCACATAATATTGTTGAACCACCGAAATCGAATTAAAAGTGTTTAATACGTACATGCAGAATAATCTTTGGTCATTTTGTTTTTTTATTAAAGCATGAAGATTACCTTGAAGTTTATGAATGCAATGACGTAAATTATTGCAAAGCGAGATAAAAAATTGAAAAAAAAAACAAAATATTTAAAAGTGTTGATATCTCCGATACAATATAATAAATTGCAAACAACTTAATTACACAGGCCAGTAAAACGAATTTATTTAAAATAACTATAAGACCTATAACGATAAATTTTATTAGGTAGAAAGATTAATGAAATCATGTAAAATCATGTAATTCGTCACGATATTCGAAACAATAACAGGTGTCTCGTAGTTTCGTCGCGGAGTGTACCAAAGCGAAGCAACGTCGAATTGGGTGAACGTTGGATGTTCTGTGGATTATCTCGTCGGACAAAGTGCATTTAAAACGAAGGGGATATTAATTCGATAGTCGTATCAATGCAAAATACATCCCCTCAGATATGCCACTGAAGCGCACCACTCACCGATCATCAAATCCGATTGTTTTTTCCAGTAAATGTGTCTTCAAAGCTCTCTCTTACCTGCAACAGAAAAATTAAAACATTTTAAAAGAGGAGAAACGAAAAGCGATTCAAAACGAAATGGTATAAATGATCAAATCGTCTCGTCACGTCGGATTCTCTTAATGCATTTAAGTGAGAATTCTCTTTATCGTTAATGAAACGTCCACAGACGTTTTTACTCTGCAGCTGTAATGTAAAAATTAATAAACCTCGGAGAGACAGTGAAATATTAAAACAGGTGAAGGGAGCGTGGATTTTCATTGCTGCAATAAATAAATTATTTTATTATTTTTTCACAGAATTGTGGTAATTTTTCATCATGTTTTTAAATAATATAAAATATTAAGTGAGAATTCATTATGTATCTTGTGTCCTAATAACCAGCGAGTAATGTTGGCAGATTTTATTGCATTGAATGCAAACCTGATCTTTTCCTATGTAGCAATATTTGGAAAATTTAACTTTGGAAAGAATTAAAATATTTTTTAAAAATAGTAGATTTTTATCATAGTATAACCATTCTAAGTGTACCAAAATCTGTAACAATTAATGATTGAATATCGGGGAACGTCGAAGAAGATAATGGCAGATTTCCTACACTATACGAATGTATTTTATGTTAAAATTTACAGTGTAGCCATTTTTCGAACAGTGTCATGCTATTGCGATGTTCGACAATTGGAAAGAATCTGATTAAATGACGTAAAATCTTCCAGTCAATTTTCCAATTCTTTATGCTCGCTGTCCCCACATCTGCGCGTAGAATTAAACGTTAGGTGGTTCACAGCGGAATTACAATCCCCGTGGGGAAATCTTATATCGTGAGTTTATGTCGGATACGGATGACATCTTTGTGTGAAACCGATCGCCATCGAGGAAATGAAAAATTCCAAACGAGATTTGTGCCACGACCGGCGGCCTCCTTATCCGACGCGTATCTGCGCCTGGAATTTATGCGAAACCCGAATCCCCGGGAGCTGGATGGCAGAAAAATTCAGTTACCGTAGCCAGATCTGCTGTCCCGACTGAACGATACTCTTTCTCTTTCAATACTAGCTCATATTTGACTGGATTTGCAACCGCTGTCGTTTTTAAATAACTGTTTCATTACAGGAACAATGATCTATCGATTCTTATTAAAATCGCAACCTGTTATTATTGCCGCACAGAGTTTGATATTATTATTCTTTCAACGAAATACCAAATCTATGTGTATCAAAGGTAAACGCTCGTATGCAACAAATCTTTATCGCAATTTCCCATTTCGTGCTTTCTTGATGTTTGAAGCATTAAAAATACAGGGTGTGTCCCATTTAAATTGACCTAGTCGAATATCTTCGAAACTATTGATGATTCTAAAAAATGTTGAATACCAATTTTTTAGAAAAGTGAATGCAGAGACCTGTACAGTACTAACTGCTGTACTCATTATTGAAATGAAAATATCTCCTAAACCAATGATTTATGTAGGGAATAACGAGTAGCATCGAGTAGTGCATTAAAAAATATAGGATTCCATTTGAAAAAACATAGAGAAAAAATATTTACATCGGGAAGTGTGCACTCTATACTGTTTAACGTTTCAACAGTTTCGAAGATATTCGACTGGGTTGATTTAAATGGGACACCTTGTATACCTGTAAAGTATTTCGTATTTTCTTCCACATCTAAAGCTACAGAAATATATCTGCAACGTGTTCTGCGTTTTCTTAATGTTTCAAGCTTCAAGAATATACTTGCAAAGTTCCAAACTGAACCTCGAAAAATCTCGAAGCAAAGTTGTCGTATACCTGTAGTGCAACGCTCAGAACCCGCGCAAGTAAGTAGAAATTACTTCGCCAGGAAGTTCATGTTCCAGAATTCAAATGTAATAAGGGGGACTATAGGATTACACATATATTGTTCGTACGATGTTCGTAGTCATAGAATACATTATGTACAATCGTACACATCTGTTATCTATGATCTGCGACAGTTATTTCGCCCAAAACATTAAGAGCAATGTATTCACTAATTTTGTTATTGTTACAGAAATTTTTTCATTATTTTTGCGATGCTAAATGTATTCTTTGTATACTAGAAAGAACGTTAAAATCTGATAGGACGTAACTATTGTTTGGTTGAAACGGTTAATTATTGCCTCGTTAATTATTTAATAATAAATACATTTTTATAACATAGGAAAATACATTGAGCAAACTAATGTCGTTAATAACTGTTATTATCCATACGTTAATAACGCTATATAAACTGTTAATTAACTGGATCTAGCATCGCGATGGAATAGAGATTATTGGATTTATTATATAATTCATTATACTTAATCCCTCCCTTATGGTTGGGATTACGATTATGCGTTCTACTCTACAGCCTGTCTGACCAGTGGTGGACTCACAATACTAGCTTTACCGTAATCTCGCAAACTGCAGGCTTTTCGTAGAAAAACATTTTCTACAAATAATTTCATATTGATTTTTTTATTGTATACTTAACTTTTAAATTTATGTTATTGCTAAGCTTCGAAACAATTACGAAACAACGAAACAGTTGCGGGTCTATCATCACGTACAAGTCCAGATTCCTAATTCTACATACAAACTCGTCTGACTAATGATAGACTCATACTACTAGCTTCATTGTAACCACGTAACGACTGGCACGGTTTTTGCAGAGATCAGTCAATATTGTTGGACAATGCCACATTTTCTATAAATAATTTCATATTGATTTTTTTTATTATGCACTTAACTATTGAATTTATATCATTGTTAGCCTCGAAACAATTACAGAACAACGAAATAGTTGCGGGTCTATCTTCGCGTTCAAGTACAGATTACTGATTTTTCCTACAGCTCGTCTGACTACTGATGAGCTTACACTACTTTCTTTATCAAGCTCTCGTAAACCAATTAGTATCGTTCGAAAATGACCCATACATCTGTATATTGTATATTTAATCATTGTATTTACATGGCGGCTTGCCTCTAGAAAATTTCGAAACGAAAGGACGACACAATTACAATTGCTTATTGTTAGTCGTCATCGGTCAACGAATTCATATCCTACCTTCGTTAGCTATCGAAGGCAACGCGTCGAGAACCGACATGCGTCGTATGCAAATTACAATGTAATATCAATGTTATCATCAATGCAGGGAATAATATACGCCGCTCGTGCCAGGATTAACCAGCATTGAACGCCTGCTGGTGGCGTAATAATCTAATAGCGTCCCTGATGCGTCCATGATTAAACACCCTATTGTTTGCTCGCCGTAATTTTAAAAAGAGTAAGCGAAAAAAAAACCGTTATCGCTTCAGGCAATTATTTTTCTTTTTTTTTTATTTTTTATCGTAGGAGAGAGCGAAAACTGCCAAAATTTGAGGCTGACTGTCGTTGACAATGTATGTCGCGGGCCGAAGGAGATTGAAACACGAAATAGCCCGAGCTTCCGCGCCGCTTTCAGCGTGGTCCGCCTTTTGCTGGAACGATTAACGCATTTTTTGAAGCGAAATGTCCCCGCTAATGAAACTGCCACTCCACAGCGACACAATGGCTGTCGAACGAACGAGTCGCGCGAACCACTTGCACGCTGAAAGGCACACGAATTTCTTCAAGCCAATTACGACACGGTCAACCGCACGTGGTGAGCTTCGTTCTTAGAGGGAAGAATTCGTGATTTTCACGTACCAACGCTATTCTGACAATTTCCTATCGTCTCACACTAATATGCTACGATTTTTTCTCCGGGTCTGTACAATGCCAATTATCTACACTGTTGCAATCTTTTCTTTCGTTTCGTTCAGTTTCTACGAGTGCAATTTTGTACTACTTTGTAATTACAGCCACCTCAGCTATATAGGGTGTCGCATTTGAATCGACCCAGTAATACAGGTCTGATTATTTCTTTGTCAAACTAAAGCGGCTGATCGCATGCAAGAAAGTCAGGATTCTCGAACGCATTACTATTTTTTCCGCTTCTGTAGTCGCCTTTTTCCCCCGAGATTCTTGTGTTCGCGCGTCCAACTTCAGCCGGGTTTCAATGGTTCGGCCAGCAAAGGGACGGCTGATGAGCGATGGAGAAACTTTACGTAAGCCCGAAGTAGTTTCCGATCGGGTGTTCGCGTGGCGGGATGGCAGATCGGTTTTTGCTATCGTTAAAACTCTTCGTCCTCGAACTTTCGAAGACGCCAGGCTTCGCCCAACGTTTTCTTTCGCCAACTACAATGCCGGCCCGAAGTAAATGATTCTCGTGGAACGGTGGATTCTCCTTTCCTCTATGACCACGACTCTCCCAACACTCGCGCGCCACTTGAAACACGATCAATCCTCGGTGATTGTTAACACCTACGCTGCTTGTTTCGAGCGTTCGAATTGCCGCTCATACAGGGTGTTCCCGAAATCGTAGTACAAGCGGTACCACACGCAAGTCGGAAAGAAGGAATAACATATTTTTCCTCTGTTGGAAAAGAAATAAATATGTTGAATAATTCCTCGTGGATATGTATTTACAATTTCAATATTTGTTAATTAAAAATATCAGAATCTGCCATTTTGACAGTTAAAGATAATCCAGAGGCGGTCATTTAAATGATATTATTTTTAATGACATATAATGAAAAATAAATGAAAAATAAAAAAGAATGATATCTTATACCAGTATATATAGTCAGAATAAAAAAATTTTATTCTTTTTTCGGGAACACCCTGTATATCAACTCATTCACAGGTGGGAGGATCGAGACGTTTTATATTATTTATGAAATAACAACTTTAAAAAACACTTGCAACTTATATTTTTGTTGACGAAGGGAATATTGAATGTAAATATACAAAAAAGATTGAAATATTATTTGGTTTCGTTTATACAATCTGTCTCCTCTTAAAAAAGAAAAGATCAAAACATAGTCACTGCTGCAAATCAATACCTGTGTTATTGATGGTTGCGTTGTTAACGATTCTTGCATGTGATATAAAAATATTTCTTATTCTGCAACGAGTGCTCTCAGGGAGGCAGTACCCACATGGTGTACGATCATTGCCCCGAGAGATTAACCTAGCGAAACCCGGACCAAAAATGGGCTTAGTCGGTAAGCTGGATTTTGGAACGAGTCGGCTCGAACGGCAGACAATTTCAAACAATTATCGAATCTCAAGCGTCACTTTCCTTTATCGAGGATATTCCGAGGCTGCGCGCAAACTGAATCGAATACCCTTTAACGAAGACTACCGGTGGTAAAGTCCCGTTCGGCGAAAACAAATTAAAAAGCCGACGCGGTCCGAGGCAGAAAATCCTGGGATTCCGCGTGAACGGGTCGCGCGTACGGGACGCCGGTCGAAATAACAAGAGGGACGGTGCGCCACGCCGCGCCGTTAAAAAGGAAGGTCGCGTTGTCCCGCGCAAGTACAAAGCTAGACTCTTTCATCGATATTCGAACGATTGTTCCGCTCTCGGCTGGCAGTTTCGGCTGGAACGCTGATTTGACAGCTCATCTAACCTCTTGATTCGTTGTTCCGATTCCTTTTTTTTTCTCGCGGCGCAACAGCCTTTGTGATGGCCCATCATCCATCGATCCCCATTGTGTCGCGCAACTCTACCGTCGCCATTACCGGAGTTAGCGTTTCAATCCCAGCCGAATCGCAACCGGTACACATTTGCGCACAAATCCAACGCCGTTCCTCAAACCGTCGAGCGACGTTGCATCCTATCGTCCTCCACGGATTTCTACCGAGCGACGCACGGTTGCGTTCTGCGACTCGTTCACCGAATTTTTTCGATATAGATTTTCGATAAGGACCACTATTTTTAAATAGATTTCTGGTTCTTTTTGGTGGACCGAGACTATCCGTGACACGTGCTAAACTAAGAATTTTCCGACATACGCTGGTCAATACTTTTTTATAGAAAATGTCGAGCTGCATCAACCGATGTATAAAAATATATATGACTCTATAATTTTCTCAAACAATGTTCCGGAAGAATTTAGAAACAATGTAATACCTATGTAATGTAAGATACATGTAATAATATTGTACTTGCTATATAAACCATTTGGTATAAAGCAATAATAAATAAATACATATGACTCTATTTAAGAAAGTGAAGGTGGAAATCTCCGAAAATACTCCAGCTGCGAAAAAAATAATTACTTCCATATTGTAGATCTCCCAGACCTGAACAGCTTTTGTTAATATAGTTTTTCAATATCTGCAAAAATAACAGAGATGTTCAATTGCTAATTTTTACTGGACCACCCTGTACAAGGACAAAACCTGTTAAAAACGACCATATACATGTATTTTACTTAGCAATAAATTCGCAGTAAATTATTATAGAGAATTGTTTAAACAAGCAATTTACTACCACGAAAGGTAAAAGTATTTTTTAGAAAATTCTTTCATTACGTTATACGAGAGTTCATACCGTCAATATGGTAATTACTAAACGATTAGGAAAAATGTAAAAAAGGTTGCAACGTGGAAAAGTCTATTAAGGAATTAAATGAACTTTTATTTAAAACTCCCGCTGCCGACAATCGTTGCAAAACATTTTTGTTTTGTATAAAGATCCACATACTACTAATTACCTAAATTCGTTAGGCATCCAGAGTGTGAATGTTTACATTAAAAGCCTCAATTCAACCATTCAATTACTTCCCCGTTTCAATCATTGGACGTACTGCAGGACCATTCAATAACACCTCTTAGCGTAATTAGCCTTTCGACCCGATAAATATGTTCAGTACCACGGTATAATTATATTTGAGAGGATGTGACTTTGAACACGAATGATATACAGGATGTCCCAAAAATGTTGTACTTTTTTCAAAGAGATGATTCGAATGACCTCAGGAACCAACCCTTTCAAGTAAGAACAACAATTTTTGGACATCCTGTATACGTACATCATTGGAAAAGGTACAACTTTCAGGTTGTTCTTTGACAGAAAAATTACATTTCGATAAATCGGACTTGTGCAACAACCCAATAGTATTCGACTCGGTACGTCTGTCGAGCAAACAGAAAATGACGCGGCAACTCGGGAGACTAATTGATTCTTCGCAGCTGGGAACGGCCGGCTCGACTATTTTCGCCGTGCATGAATTAAAAATGCATAGGGAAAGCGTGAAATATCTTCTCGGCGAGCCGACCGAGAACAGAAACTGTCGATAGTTCGAAAATTAAAATGTAACCTGCACGTCACGGCTGCCATTGGCCGACGGATGTAATCAATTCTTGAACGGGATATAGGATTCGTTGCGCGTTTCCGAACGGCTCGGATCACGGGAATTTTCTGAATTTTAATGAAGTCGTTGCGCAACCGGCCAATTAAATCGCTCGTCGATCCGATTCCACGAGAATTAAATCTGAAATGCGCTATGCCGCTGCGCCGTCCCGTCCGCGGAAACGTTCACGCCACGCTCCGTTGGAATTGCGCGGGCGCAATTGCGTATGGTCGTTTCAGAGAAAGCGCAAAGCTATTTCAATGATTTATCGACTGTTTTGTTTGGCAGTTCTTCCTCGCAGAGCGAACTAACGGAAACGGGATTTTCAAATATTTTTGTTATTGTTGCAAATGGGGAAAATATTTGAAAAACTAGTTACAGTAAATTTAGGATCGCCTGTAGTCCGACAGAGAAAGTTGTTGCCAGACCCAAGCGATGTTGACGTTATCAAGTGTTGTTACAAACGGTACTCCATCTTTCCATTCCCGTTCTGTTACTATCTACTGAAACATTAATTTAACCAGCTACGATGTATGACCTTCGCGTGACCTTGATCGAAAATGTTCAAAATCAATTGATTGACTCTTATAAAGACATAGGATTGTAATTTTATCGTTGATTTACTAAAGCTTAATGAGTACTCTTAGAATTAGCTATATTAAAAGTTTCACGAGGCTTTTCTGTTTTTTTAATATTACATATTATAAATAAATTAATAACTCATAATAAACAATTTTTCGATACCATTTGGGATGATAAATTTGTAACAACACATGATGTTTGGCCATAAATCGATGTAATGCGACGATTGACTTACCAAAGCCTATAAAACCCTAATCCTAATGTTTGCTCACAAATATTGTTACTTCATATCATATGGAGGCAATAAGATAGTTTATTTACCTGAAGAATAACGGCACGGAAATAAAAAATTCTAATTAAGAAAATCTTGATCATACCTCGTAATGACCTCAAGAATTTCCGAGCCACCATATGTGGTCTGTAGCGTATTGAAATTTTTTCTTAATAACATAAATATTTGGGAATTTTATTTCTAATGACACATTCATGGTAGTGTGAATATTTATGGAAGTGTGCATTTATTTCTATTGTCCTGATTTAATAATTCATCTCACAAATACCATTGAGAAATACTGCACAAAATTTTAATGGAATATACACGTTTTGCGCGGTTTATACGTTCTCATAAACGTCAAAGGCGTGAGCCATAGTATATGTGTAGGTGCGTTCAGTTTATTTACTATAGCGTGATGTGCATATCTCTTTACTTGTCTATCATAAGCATACGTTACCGGACTGTTTTATTCTAGCAACAATTTTTTAGTGAAAATGTTATGAGAGAGTTCGATTGACAATTTGATGAAGAGAGGCCAGACTACATTGCAACCGACCCACATTCATTTTGGAATCCATAAATATCTTCGGTAAATATTTTAATATTCTCTAAAGAATTAATATTCATAAAATTTTATATTTCAAATAATTATTTCTCCATTTCTCATTTTAATTCATACGATCAACAAAGTCTTGGTCTAAGCAGTTTATAGGCCAATTTTATGGGAGCCATAGATTCATGTTTTGGTCGAATCACCGTAACCATACATCCACTATTCTTCCAATGTTATAACTACATTGTGGATTTTATGCATTTATGACAAAAAGTAAAATTTAAAACAGTAAAAAGACTTTTTTAAAGTTGAAAATAAATTGATTATTGCAATAACTCTCTTCCTAGACCTGAAAAAAGACTTAACTTCCTAAGAAAAATATCTTCCATGTTCGAAAAAAATTCTTCCATGTTTCGAGCAACCGGTTAAATGGCAATTTGGGTGGATCGGGTAAAAATGGTTGTATTTTAAAAGATTCATGAAGGCCGCGTCATTTTTTGACCGTCGAGGCAGGGAGAGAGACCTTAAATGTGTCAAGTATAAATTGATCGATCGTTTTTCAATAAAATATGGCAGTTCCCCAAGTTTCGGAAAACAAGCGCAACCCTACCAGCTGGTCCCCATTTAAGAATTTCATTACAAAGAGCAGAAGAGGTGCATCCTGCGGACCGAGAAGAATAAACTCAATTATTTCGACATCAAAGCTAGCATTTCTGGAGGATCGTCATTGAACCATGCCCTACGCCGTTATAGTTCTATGCCTTCCATCTTTCCCCCTCCCGTTTCTCGGTTCACTGGAATACTCCGACCTTCTCGGTCCATTCTTCCGCCTCTTGCCCTTCCGTCCTGCCTCCGTTTCTTCCTCGTTCCTGACGTAAAACGAACGGACTCTCCCCCGATATCGACAATCGTCTACGATACGAAACTAATGGCGCCCAGAGATTCGTTATTCGTCTCGCTGGCTCCGCGTCTTTGGAGCTTTTCTGGCAGAGGCGTCGCGCTTCCAATATTTTCTTTGAAACTTCGACACCCCCTTCTTTTGTCCTCCTGTCTGTTTAATGCGAACAGACTGGGGGGACTTGTACTTCTCACAGTCTCGAACTCATAGTCCAGCCTCGAAAACGACTCCTTACTTCGACTGAGAGATCAACAAATTCTCGTTCGAGTAATAACAAACGACTGCGAGTGTGTACAAGAGCTTTATCCAGAACTTTCAACAATTTATCCCTTTTCATTCATTGAGATTTACTGAAGTGCTATCGTCGAAATTAATCGGTCTTAGGTGTCTGAATAATTTTGTATATTTCTTAGGAAGAATGATAATTGCAACGACTCAAGCTTCGCAAATTAGTTTCATGCGAAACTTTGAACTCTCCGGAATATTTGTCTTTAAAACAATCATGTTTAACAAAATATTTGTGCTTGAGCAATGGAGATATATTAGGATTCTGTTCCACCTCTCTCTGTTATGTTAGTTTAGTTAACTTGTCATTGATATTTGTCGTTACTACACTGCGAATCTTTATGCAAAATAAAGATATTCAGATTTCACTCCTTAATAATCTTTTCACGTTGCAAACAACATAATTCTAAATAATTTTCACGAGTATGTTAATACAGCAATAATAACATAAAATTCTGTAAATGTTATTAATAAAATCAGAGTTTTTTCAAAAAGACAAACATATTCCTCCTCCAATTTCTAAAGTTCCAATAAACTGAAAATTCGTTTAAAAAATTTGGAGTGACAAGGATAAAGCCCGAACAGCCATTGTTTCGAATCGCGGAATAAACAAGAATAGAAAAAGTGGACAGAAAAAAAAGGGAAAGAGAGATAAAACCGAGGGTATATTGCGCAATGGAATCCACAGATGTTCCAATATTTCAGATACCACGAAATAAGTTTTTATTGGGCACAATATATTGGGCAAACGTTGAATGCGCCGGCCGGACGATCAATAACTCTGTGCAATATTATTCAGTGTTTAGGGCCCGCTTAACGATACTTTTGAGACGACCTACGCTGACAGATAGCACGATCGATGGTCGACAGACAGTCTCGAGTCGCGTTCTGCAGTTCCCACCCGCAATTCCTGGCGCTGGGCAGCTTCTAAAAACCGGGGCCACCTGCCGGACAGACTAATTTATCTCTCGTGCGAGGTTTAAAGCCTTTCCGTCGTTTATCTTGCCGCCGACGACCGGAGGATCCACCACTCGCTTTTTCCCTCGTTTACCCAATATCTTTCTCTTTCTCTCCGCCCTCCTCTTTCTCTCTCCTCAGTTCCTATTTTTTCCCTTCCACGGGGTTTTTTCGTCTTGTTCCGTTCTGTCGAGCTTTAAATTGAAAAACACTTCCTCTCCGCAGGATTTCTTCCACGCAACCGGGAGAAATTGTCGCCGTTCGGACCCTGATGAAATACGTTCATCTTTCGACTCTGCCTCCGCGTTTCCCCAAGATCCCTTACGATCCTGATACACCGACAGCCACGGAGCTACGGATCGAACCACGGTATAGTCTTATCCGAGAAATGTTACGTTGTAAAGAATAGAGATCAAGTTTTTTTTAGAGACGGCAGGAACCTTTCGAACGGAAACTTTCATTCTGGATTTATCTTCTCCGTTGTCTTACGGAGGTTTTCGCGAAACAAAACACGCATCCTAGGATTGTTTTCTTCGGTGTCTATACATTGATTGTTCAAGATCTATGGCGAGGTAGTTTAGATTTTGATGACGCGTTTGGTGAACGATCTTTAGCTTTCCGGGAGACTGAAATTTTAGAAGTTCATCGAAGCTCAAATTGCCTCTTTTAAACGGTTGTTTTCACATCTTCGAAATGATTGTAGTGAAAATCATCACTGGTACCTGTTTAAATAAATAATATTTTTTACTTCATATGGATGGAAATCTTGCACACTGCATCATTGGACCCAAAACAGATCTGAATTGTATATTCGAAATGAATAGACTTTTTTGAAATAAGTAGCTCAACATTTTTTTTTATAATTAATGTCTAGTTGCAGCGTCTAATGCATTCGAAAATTTGCGCTTCTATTTGACAAACGAAGGTGACAAATTGATATAAGTGAGACAACGTTATAACTAGACAGCGGATTTTATGCATTTATGGCAAAAATTAGTGAGTACAATTTAAAACAGTAATAATATTATAAAAATTTGAAGATACTGTTATATTATTTTCAACCTACTAAATATATTCAGAAAGGATATAAATTTTTATTTCACTCCAGTTTGTCGTAATTCATATAAAAAATTTTTATTCTGCATAAAGATCCTGTCTAGATAATAAGTGGTACGATATGAGCTTGTTGAGTCGACTTTTGAGAGATGTTCATAAACTACAATGGTCCACTGAATTACGCGAACAACGCGATTAAAACTTGTCGCGAGATGATTCCGTAAAAATAAAGTCCAACTAACTGTTGAGCAGCATTAACAATGTTACCAATGTTACCGTTTCAGTAACACGAGACGATTAAATATGACACAATAATTCGTTTTATGGAAGACCGTAAAATTATGAAACTCCGGGGTGTCGGATTAAAGGCTAATGTACGCTTTCAGCTAGCTAAACCTTCCTCGACTGAGCTACAAATTATATCACAGTTTATGTATTTACGATCCTCATGACCACACGCATAGCGTGACGAGTAAACCATCGAACGAACCACTTGGAAAAACTATATCAATCATTCGCAGTACATAACTTTTTATTTTATTCAAGAAAAAATGTTTGTAGAAACCGTTCCTATGGGTATACAGGGTAACAGTAGCCAGCTTTTTTCTTGCAAATAGTAAACATTCGGAAAAATATGAAAGAGGTAAAAGTTAGCTCATTTGTAAGCAATGTAATGGTGTCTGTAATTTTTTTAGAAATGAAGGTGTCTTCAATACTTTATGTACTTTAAGATGCGTACGATCACCTACGACTCAAGGTCATTCAAGATCGTCGAAGGTCAACTGCGATGAAAAATATTTTACTTTGACCTTCGTGTGTCCCCTATGCGTCCATCTACAAAAAATAATTAACACGAGATTATGCCACCCTGTGAAACCGTGCAAGTTTCGTCCGACACTATTTTTTTCCATCACCAATAGCAATCGAGTTATTCAATTTGTTTGTATTTGTATGTATTTTATACAATTCTAGGTATGTAACAAACAAAAAAAAAATGTTCTACCAAGCTGTTACGCTTTAAGAAAAAAGGATACAAACATTCACTAGACTGAGTAAGTGCAACTTAAAATAATGAAAAATTTACAAGACTTCAGGAGCATTAATATATTATTTTCACTATACATTAAAATATTAATAAAAATTTCAATTTATACATAGCTGCTCCTGTGTCTTGCAATTAATCCTGAGTGTCTCCATGACTTTTAAATCGGTTAAGGAGCTTTTGAAAGCATTTCAAATGCTCGATGATTCACGTTTGATCATCCTTTATCTCCCATCCGTAACGAGGACGTCTGTTAGATAAAACCTCCATCTATCCGTCTATCCGGGACGCTATAGCGGAAATAGTCGATGCACAAAGTTGAACAGCGAGCAAAAGAGGACCGATGCAGCAGCAACGGGGCGGTCGCGTGCTCGTCCAAGGTAGACGCGACGAGAATGTTGCCAGTTGAATTTCATAAGGCGATAGTCGAAACGGATATTAAAAACAGCTGAGGATAGGGCGATCGCAGGTGGAACGCGATCGGACGGTGCGCGGCTGCTCGCGGAATCCTTAAGGCGTCCCGAAAATGTCGGAACGGTGATGGATGGCGAAGAGATTCCAGTTCGACGCGCGCAAAAGCGGCCGGAAATTGAAACGTTGAGTCGGCGCGGAGTCGCGCAGGACCGAGCCGAGCAAAACCGGCGATTCGATTCGCCAGCTTAAAACTAACGTCGAGACTTTGTCGAATCCGAGAAATATACGATCGGCACGTGATTCGCGATCTTGTCGCTCGAGGGAATCCTACGTATGAACTCGATCCTCTAACCGGAGATATGAAATCTTCGCGGATGAGGAACGTACGGTTGCGTCTCCATCTGAGAGAGAGAGAGAGAGAGAGAGAGAGAGAGAGAGAGAGAGAGAGAGAGAGAG